>JABSTQ010011486.1:0-544658 GCA_013358835.2 Ixodes persulcatus | reverse complement strand
TGCTAGCCATGGCAAATGAAAAATGACTAACTTTACATGCCATGCTGCGCCAGGGCAAACTGTCTCTTCAAATTCTTCGAAGACCAAGGACTTCAAAATATCAAGGAAGCTATTTTGACGGGACGTGAACAAATTTAAACAATTATTACAACTTTTAAAAATAATGTCACAGAAATTAAAAAAAAAAAAAAATCTTCAGTTATCTTGACGTCGAACGCCATAAGAGTGCTTTAGTGTGATGGTAGACGTCGAAATAGCAAATAACTATGGACATATCTTTCGTATGTGACGAAAGATGTGTTCAAAGCAGTTTTGCAATTATTTTGAAACCGGATGTCGAAGTAGTCACTATACCTAAACAAAAAAGGCATATCAAATCGTGGAATGTTGAAACCTTTCCGGTGACGTGTTCGATATTCGCGGGGGAGAGCAACACTGGAGGGGCAGATTTACGACTTTGTGGTCAGGGGTAGAAAAGCAAAGGCCCACAGCCCTGCAGGGCTGCAGGTTCCCAACAAACCAATTTTGCTCTAAGCTTGTGAGTTTATAACAACAGTGATTATCGGTGTTTAAAAATCCAGAGCTCACCATGCGATCCCCACAACCCAGCGCGCGCGTATTTGTCGCTTCAGAAACCAAGCAAATCACGGGTCATACGCACGAACACTGATTACATCACCGGCCAGGAACAATGTATTAAAGCAGCGTTCGTGAGATCCCCCCTGCCGCGTGGAAGTCTTCACAGCTTAACTTTTTGCTCTTTTCCCGGCATTTTTCTTCTCCGCCTTATTTTGTTAGCATCTCTGTTGTCTGTTTTTTAATGCGTGAGCATTACCTGGCTCAGTCAGCGAAAAAGCCGTCGGCAAAGTTCGTCGTCAAAATCCGTTACTTGTCCGACACAATAAAAAAAAGAAAAAAAAAACTATCACGTGATATTTCTGGTCACGTGGTTACGAAACCATCCGGGTTTCGAACCTAAGCCTGACTTCGAACCTAGGCCTGGTTTCGAACCTAGGCCCTCTTAAGGTACGTTTATACTCCAACGTAACGTCGACAAGCGCGGCATAGCGCAGCGCGCACAGATACTGATTGGTCGCAGATATCGAGTTCCTGATTGCCGGCCAATAAAAGACGCGCGTTCTGCGCTACGCTGCGTTCACTGCGCTCAACGTCGAAGTATAAACAGCCCTTTAATCGTGAAACTAGCACGCGATCCGTTGCGGCAACAAAACTCGGGCAAAGCTAGTGCTCACGCATTCTCACAGAAGAAAAAGCGTAAGTGCCCTCGTAGTTTTTTTTTTTCTTCTTTTTTTTTGTCTGTACTCATTTCACACCTCTTGCCTGTAAATATTTCACACCAAGAGATGAAACGAGTCAAGATATCCAATATTGGACCTCTTGACGCGTTGGACCTCTTGACACATCGAGGCACGAGTCAAGAGATCCAATATGGGTCAAGAGGTCCAACGCGTCAAGAGGTCCAACGAGTCAAGAGATCCACGGCGAGTCAAGAGGTCCAACGCGTCAGGAGGTCCAACGGGTCAAGAGGTCCAATATTGGACCTCTTGACTCGTTGGACCTCTTGACGCGTTGGACCTCTTGACTCGGAATCCCCCGCCCCGGGTCATATATGGCACCAGCCAATACCGACCAGATCCCTTCTTCCCGTCTCCTGATCAATAAAAAAATTTTCAACCAACCAGCCGTGGGCTACCAAAAACATACTAAAAATGATAACAAAAAAAAAGCAATCTTTATGCGTTTTTTTTTTCGTTCAAAATATTTATTTGTGTTTAAAATGCTTAAAAATGTCAAAATCAGATAACCAGAATGCTAAGAAAAGCAAAAGGATCATATTACTACACAAAGTTTCATAATAAAAATAAAAATTACGTTACCTGGAAAAAAACAACTTCAGACCGAAATATAGTCATGAAAACGTTTTGCTAGAACTTATAATAGAAGGAAATAGATTGACTGGAGTGGAGTTAGCAAACAAATTTAATAACTATTTCACAAATCTATTTTTCCTTGTGAAATATGTATGTGGTTCCCTGCAGGCATTTCTAAAAATTTTTGATTCCCTAATGATGAGCGTGAAGTACGTTCGACGTTTTTAAATAAGGAAAAGGAAATGTACGGACTTTAACGGAATGCAGTTGCAGCCGATAAAATACGGAATTGACAGAATTACGCCCTGTCTTACTCATATTTTTAATCTGTCACTCGCGACTGGCATTTTTTCTAAGAGTATGCAGATGCAAAGGTGTATGTTTTGTATAAGGCCGGAGATAGAAACAAAATGTCCAACTACAGACCGATTTGAATCTATTATTCATTTTTTCTTATGGCTTAAAGAAAGTGATTCATGTTAGACTACAATTTCTGTGAAAGTATTATGATCCTTACTGATTGTCAACAATATGACTGTCGAAAAGGTTTCACTGAATTGACCCTACTAAATCAAAAAGAAAGATATATTAAATAATATTGAAAACAAACGTCTCACGCTGGGAATTTTTATTGGCTTCTCTGAAGCTTTCGACCGGCTAAATCATAAAATTACCGCAGGAAAATTAAATTCCTATGGAATTTGAGGGCATTCGTTAGCTCTAGTTGAAAGTTACTTGTGCTGCCGGCAGCAAATTGTTAAAATAAGCGGGTATTCTGAACGGGTGCCATTTCGGAAAACGTGTGACTAAGGGGTAAGAACTGCATTCCGATCAGCTGATCAGCGCGGATTTGTGTGTGTATACTTCAGAGATTTACGTGGGAAAGTTCGGTAGATATTAGAGCCGTTATTTTTACAGTACCTGCTATAGCTTCGCGGTAATAGTGTACGAATTGTGAGAAACCCTCATCTATGCGAAACGAGTTCATTTGTGCAAGCATATATGCATGCTCCAGTGTCTGATTCAACCACATGCCTGTTGACGTGTTCATATGAGCGCGTTGATTTAAATTCGCTTTATGTTAACAACACACTTTTAACATTGCAGTTGTGCTTAAAATAAATTCATGATAATGTTGTTTTATTGATCTCAGGACGCTTCTGCGATCTATTTAAAGTAAAAGTAAAGACATTTCTAGCTACCTCACTGTGGGCGCCTGATTTCATTATTTCGCAGCAAAAGGATTTGTTGGTGTGCGGAATGCACTGTTCCAGTGGCGTCACAACGGGGGGGAAGGGGGGGGGGGGGGCGGACCGCCCCGGGTGCAGAGCTCGGGGGGGTGTCGCGGCGGGCCTCGACAGCGGGGGGGGGGGGGGGGGGGTCGCGGCGGGCCACGCGAGAACACGGGAGGCGGGGGGGCGGGGGAGCGGGGGGGAGGGGGTGTCGCGGCGGGCTACCACCCCGGGTGCTGCTGACCCTTGTGACGCCACTGCACTGTTCTCTTACAGATAATAAAACCTGAAGTTGAGATATGAGTTCTGCGAGCTTGTGCTTGTTAATTTGGCGACCCAGAAAACGCACATGCGCACAACGCGCGTATGCATACACACGCGCGCTTCTGCGAAATACGCGCATATGCAAAACGCGCGCGCGATTCCGTAGATTCTAGAAAAATTGCGGTGGCGTAGCTCGGCTATGCCAGGACGTAGCGTGAGCTTATGCGCACAAAATGAGAGGCGCTATCAAGCGGCTCCGGTGCAGCGTCAAACTTGGCTACTGCGCAACGGAGGCGCACAGCTGGGCACGCGGCTGCGCCAGTGCGTCTCGGCCCGGGCGGTGCCGCCCGGGCCGAGATGCGCTCTGATAGCAAACCGAAACTTAAAAACCCGGCGAATTTGTGCGGTTTTTCAGAAAGCCGTAAAATGCTTCGCGGGCCTGCTATCGTTCTGCAATTTGTTGATTTAGTGTTTTTTTTTGATGATGCTGAGCATCTTTCTAATTGAAATCATGCCCTTAAACACAATATTAAAAAAGTTAATTACGCAAAAATAATTAACAACTTAATTATCCCGGACTTTAATAATTTTCCTAAATGGGCCCCTGGCCCAGGACCAAAACGACACAAGCCTTTTTTCGTTGCGATGAGTAGTTTGCGCAGAAGCGATTTAGCCTGAGTTCTCTGAAACACCTTGTATATATATATATATATATATATATATATATATATATATATATATATATATATATATATATATATATATAGGGTGTCTTTTTAATGCGAAAGCATTAACTGTCTCATGGAGCGAGCTGACGTCATCAGTTGAAGCGCGAAAACGGCAGATAGTTTCCCGTTTCCTTCGTTTCCATTGGCTGGCGCGTGTCGCTCGTCAGTTCCCACGACCGCTCACCCCATGGCGCTGCGTGTCTTTCCGCGCGCCGTTGCTTTCCCGGGGCACGGAGCGTCCAAGGTCACCGTGAACAGGGGAGCACACGCGCTGACTCATGATTCCAAAAACAAAAGAAGTGCCTCGACATCCTTTTTGTGCACTTCTTCTGGGGAGAGTGTCGCGGACTCCTAGGACTACCACATAACTGAGATCATGTTTCCTTTGACGCGCAGTGTCTCGGGAAGGCTGATCGCTTTTAATATAAATACGATGAAAGCGATAATGGTAAAATGACATCCCCTTTGAATGGTGACCCGAAGGTTTCTTTGTACAGAGATAAGCAAACAACTTAAAAAGTGCTATTTGTATTTTGTTTTTCATTCACTCTTGATGTTATGATATACAATGAATGCCTGGATTATGAGTCGGATGTGGTTCCACATTTTGCGGATGCGGTTCGGATACGAATACAAAGTATGCGGATGCGGATCGGATACGGATACAAAGTCTGCGAATGCGGATCGGATGCGGATAATCAAATTGTTATCCGCGCAGGGCCCTACTGACCGGCGACGAAAAGTACACAGCAGACGAAAAAGGGAGCGGACGAGCTAGGGGCCTTAGGACGAGCGGCTTGCAGGCTTTCGCATTTACAGCTCATAAGAAATGCTTAAGTGTACCTCGATCTTTTTTTCGTAATTAACAGATTTGTTTAAAAAAAGCCCTGAAAGTTACAGTTATTCGGTTTGTGCAGGTGAGTTATACGGCCAGGGGGACATAATATAGGGGGCTAACCGTAACGATCAGTCAGCTAATTAATTACAATTCGTTAATTAACTTTTTATTTAATGCAAATAGACATATGGTTTCAATTAGAAACTTGCTCAGCGTCATCGAAAACCGCAAAATCAGTAATTTTCAGAAAGACTTTGAGCACGTGAGAAGCGTAGTAGTGTACTAAAGTTACCACTTGTGGAGCAGGTACAAGGCTGGGGCTAGATAAGAAACGGAAAAATCAGGCGGGCGCCTTACCGCAACCGCTCGCCTTGTACCTTTGTACCTGCTCCACGAGTGGTAACTTTAGTGCACTACTACGCTTCTCACGAGCTCAAAGTCTTTCTGAAAATTACTGATTTAGTGGTTTTCGATGATGCTCAGCAAGTTTCTAATTAGAACTATATGTCTATTTTCATTAATTAAAAGTTGATTAACGAATTTTAATTAATTAGCCGACTGATCGTTACGATTAGCCCCCTACACTATGTCCTCCTGGTCGTATAACTCACATGCACAAACCGCATGAGCAAAGCGTTCACGGCTCTTTTTAATGCAAAAGCATTAACTGTCCCATGGAGCGAGCCGACGTCATCAGCTGCGCCAAACGGTTGCTAAATTCCCCTCTCCCAATGGAGCAAAGTGAAGCCGCGATCTGAGGCATCCTAGCTTTGAAGCCGCGCGAAAAGCCACGCAAAACGACAGCTAAATGAAGCCAAAATCTGATGGATAGGGCCGTAGCGTGTCAGTTTAAGGATAGCCACCCCATGGCGCTACGTACCCGCGCCAGAGCGTGCCGGGAAAAGGAAGCGGTTGACTGGCCGAGCCAACCTAAAGGCCAGCCTGGGCAACCGG
Organism: Ixodes persulcatus; assembly: GCA_013358835.2. Lineage (NCBI taxonomy): Eukaryota > Metazoa > Arthropoda > Arachnida > Ixodida > Ixodidae > Ixodes > Ixodes persulcatus. The sequence continues at coordinate 538,750 of JABSTQ010011486.1, read as the reverse complement.
GCTTCCCAGACCACAGCCCGCTGGGGCGTATACTCTGGGGTGGCTGCAGGCCAATGTCGGCGCGACGCGCCCACTTCACGAGAACGCGAGCAAGAACGACATTCATGCTTTCGCATTCACAACTAATAAGAAGTGCAATTTGCACCGTACCTAAGCGCACTGAACGTAGTAACTTAGTGAAACTTTTCTTTTCTCGAAATTCGCTGTACTTTAAAAGTTATAGGCAAATTAAAATTACAAAAACAAGCAAAAAATAACCTCCCTCATGACGTCCTTGGTTGCTTGAGTGGCCGTGAACTAGAGGAGGGGTAGTGGGCTCATCGCGAGCGCTCACGGCTGCCGCACTCCGTGTCGACGGCGCGAGAGGGCGCCACTGAAGCGTGTTCTGGGTAGGCTGTATGCAGCGGGCAGCCAGAGCGGCTCTCATTGCATTTGCTGCGCGATTAAACACTAATTCGGCACGGCACTTCATTGGCCACAAACGACAGCGAACACGAGGTAAAGATGAGTTCAGAATGGCAGCCACTTCGCGCTGCCATTACACGAAACGGCCAAACCGCAAGACAAAGCTTTTCGCCGAAGGCCTTCGGAACGCTCGGAGCCGGTCGGATCCTCCTGTCCATACGACCGCAGCACCGCCGCGTACATCCGGGACCTTTCCGTGTCGGCGCCTGATCCCACTACTCCTTTCTGGTATGCGCCGCCTTTTCCACCGCTTGGTGGCGGGTATGTCGACGGGTCATTTCTTGTTTCCGTACTTTATCAACTGCATTCGTTTCCTTTTCTGATCGAAAATACTGAACAAAAACTACTTTTATAAGTAATTGAAACGGTTCGCGCCACTTATATTTTGTATTTCGACTAAAAAGAAGCTTTTAGCGGCTCTGACCAGTAGTAAGCCCAGGACCAAAGACGCCACATTTTGCGCGCTTTCGGTACCGCGGGTCGCCCTCGTCGGTGGGGGAGGTTTCCGCGTCGTCCGGTTAAAATATGACGCACTGATATTTAGTTACTCTCTCCGTGCCCGCTGGCTTGCCCGAACTTCAAGAGACGTGGAAACCGCAAAAAAGGTAGACGCTTAAATATGATTGCAGGGCCCCTTTAAATGTACCTCGAGTCTTTAAAAAAAAATCTGTTAAGCTTAAAAAAAAAAGAAGAAAAACCTGCATTTAATAAGTTTGTATTATTTGTGTTGGCCTATTTGCCAGTAAGGGGCATGGGGCTTCGTCAAGCTGCACTTTTTTCCGTCTCCATCGCCCATTTGTAACATGGGAGTGAATGAAATTTAGTTGAATTGGATCGACGCACGCCAATGTGCACGCGAGGATCCGAGATCTGACCCGATTCGCCGGTTTCTGAAGTTTGTTCTAAAGGTTTTTAAAATGTCCGCAATACAGGGGTATCTTGCATTGAGCGACATTTAAATGATCGTCTAATCAGAATGTGATCCGTTGGCGTGGAACACGTTGCGTCAGGACTGACACACGCAAATTGGTCGATCGCACAAATTACAATTGTTTAAACTGACATTATCTTGCTAGTTGGATTTGTGTACTGAGAGCTGCACTGGATTCTTGGACTCACTCGACACTGACCTCCTGCGCGAGCATGTTTGTGTTCGCCTTCCTCGGTGTGACATTGTGCAGACATGTAACCCGAATATCGAAAACGCACAAACGAACTTTTTATCTTTTTTTTTTTTTTTTGTAACGAAGCGATGCCGCATTTTGTTATTCTCTCGACTGCACAAAAGCTTTCGAAAGAATAGCCTGATGATACTGTTCGAATCCGCCCACGGCTTCAAGAAGCCCCATCTTTGTTGCCAGTATCGGTGCAGCATTGAAACCACCGATGCATTTTGAAACTCTTCGCATTCTTCGTTCGCGGAGCCGTGGGACTTGTCTTCGAGGTTTAGCTCTTTTTCACGCCTCTCGGTTGTGGTTGTTGTTGTTGTTGTTGTTGTTGTTGTTGTTGTCTTGTCTCTTATCGCGCAGCTACGTGGGACTCCAGCGTTTTTGGGGTTTGCTTTTAACTCACTCGCGGCGCAGAAGTCATACGCTCCAAACGTGGTACACTTTCCGGAGCCCTTCCTTCGGGTCCTTCAAGATGTACATCTGACCCTTCGTTTTCCTCTCGCTGTAAAACTGATCGCTCGACCGTCGCCGCGAGATTACCGGCTCCGACTTCGTAAGACACATCAGGAGACATGACGTCTCGTTCTCCGAACATGAAGGTGCCAAATAAGACGAATTGGCCACCGTCCCCCAGTCTTCGATCAAATGCGTCCGAATCGCCTTGTGCTTGGGGGACGGCCCGAAGTGAAAGTCGGCAGATTTGGATATGGTGGATCGCCGCCCCTTGGATCCCAGCTGCGGCAAGTCGATTTCCGTGAACGCGGTCTTAAGCGGTCTCAGTCCGGAGGGCGCGTGAGGAACACTGGTGGAGGGTAAAGTCTTCCGGTCCTGCTTGGCGATCTCGAGATGACTCGTCGACTTCGTGTGCCCAGTCCGCCTTGAACTAGCCGTTGGCTCTGGGTCGGGTGGAAAAAAGACCGCTCTCCTAATTTTGCGCGACTCTTTCTCATCGCCTAACTGGCGGTCTGCGTTGCCCAGCTGCGAGCTAGGGCGGTCATCGCGGACCTGCCTCGCTGATTTTACCGGGGTCACTTGCTCGGTTAAAGTCGTGTAGAAAGGGTTCGCTTCACGGCGACCCTTCTTAAGAATCTTCAGAAGGTGACGGAAAACACCGCGTTTTTTGGCTTCTACGACGCCCGGGTTCGTTGACAGCCGATGGACGTCGTCAGGCTTCTCGATCGTCACGTTCGGCGTTGTGGCAGAACAGAGTGGCTGTGAACGACTTTCGCGGTGACTAACAATCCTAACCCCTGTCGCCTTAGCCTCCACGACCGAGACGGGATCGTTTTTCTCGATGTCCCTGTCCTCCCGGTCGTTCGGTCCCAGGAGAACGCTCCTGAGAGCTTGTCTCCTCAACGCTCCTTCCGGCGGTTGAACGAAGAGCACAAATATGGCGACGGTACCGAGGGTGAGGTAAAACACCACCATGCACATTTGCCGCCCGAACAACGCGACGAATGCGGTGAAGGATCCCACCGAGGTGAGGACTAGAAGCCAACTAGAGAAGGCGCTGACGGTGTCCCTGTCTATTCTTGACACGAAGCTCGTCCATGTTGGCCTGCGTGTCATCCTGAGGTTGGAGTGTTTGGGCGTTTGCTCCTGGAGGACCACGCCTGTTCTAGAGAAAGAAAAAAAAAACAGGCTATGACTGTGGTGAACTGCGATCCTCATCTCGCATCTCCACTCTAATCCCCTAAATGGACATACATAACTGCAGTTACGCTAACCAGTTGTCGCACTATACCCTTGGACAACTTAGAGCTCTGTCGTTCACCGAGCTCCTTGTCGATTGGGGCGATTGGCTTTCCCAAGGGCTTTGAGGGAAAGTAGACGCTCTGCATTTCTTATACTCACTGCCCCGAGTTCCTTAAGTTGCTATTAACTATAGACCAACCTGCTGCTAACAAACAAGCCCGCGTCTGCCCACACCGGGTGTGAGCACTTGCGCGTGCGCAGAAACCAGACTCGTGTGAGGTGAGGCGTCTGCGCACGCGCAGTGCCGACAGCAGCGCCACCACAGTGGCGTGACGTCACAGAGTTGAGTTGATGTATGGCCTGTAGGAAGCTTGGGAGTAGCACTGCCCGCATAAAACTTGTCGATTTATTTCCGAATAAAAAATGAGGCGCGGCAATTCAGTCGAAACGTCGTACACATATATGTTATTGAGGTAGGAAGACCGGAAGTTTGAAAGATCCAAAATGCTCTAAAACACGGATGGGCAACAGCTAAATCGCGAAGACGGCGGGAAAGAGTAAGGTGAAAACAAAACAGGTAATCGGGGATGCATTTTCTTAGTAACCATAAAGTGCGAAGTGGTAAAGCAGACGAACTGGCCCCCGGTATATTTACAGAAAATAAAGTGTATTTCCCCTGAAGGCAGAATATCGTGCTGGGCACAATAAATATTTTAAGCCGATTTGTATAATCGCGACCACCTAACAAAACCGTTTTACTTCGTCACGAATTCGGTCATCATCAACCAATAAATCAATGTTTTATTTTTATTTTAACAAGAAAGATGGTGGTTTGGGCAAGTGCAGCTTGACGAGGCTTCAGCACCAAGATGACATTTGGTTGAGTGACTGTGTAATACAGCGTAACTATTAGGCACGTGGCCAGGATTTTGATTCGGGGGGGGGGGGGGGGGGGGGGGACCCGCCCATGACAAAATGCTGTATGAGGGGGAGGGGGGAAAGAAGACCCCAGCAAAATGGAGGATTTCGAAAGGGGCGGGCTGGGCCCCATGGTTACCAGGCACGTAACCAGGGGGGGGGGAGGGGTCTAGGCCCCCCCCCCCCCATGGCTACGCGTCTGGTAACTATGCAACATAATCACGGGTGTACTTAAGCGTATAGAACAACAAAACATTATACTAGAACAATCTTGCTAATATGTACATCAGTTGACAAAATACACATTTTTAAGTAATTAACAAAAGATCGGCATTCACGGTGTGAGAAAAGCTTTATTACTTTATGCAATGGCAAATTATCAATGACACCTTGAACTGAGGAACGCCCCCCCCCCCCCCCCCACACACACACACACACACACACATCCTTCCAATACACGGGAAAATTACTATCACCTTTAAGGGGTGTTTGAGGTTGTCATGTTGATAGCCACATCACATGCCCTACATTTTCGGTCATTAGGATTTGTAGCCTTCAACTCCGAATGTGCATTCGTCCCACCACGCTGGTATACGTGCCTTTCTATATAGCGCGAACGCTCGTTCTGCGGAAGAACGTTTCAAAGCCTAGACCACGCCTAGACATCGCGCTTGTAGCATTGGCTCCAATTTCAGCTTAAAGGGGCGGTGGAACAATTTTTGTACTTTGCGCGAATGCCGCTTAGAACTAATCCCTGACGTTTATGACAAAAAAAAAAAAATAACGCGTTCGTTTTCTCCGCAATAAGGGACACAGGAAAAAGGTTAAAAAGAAAAACGAACTGCGTTCACCCCCACAACTCGCAGCAAGAACAAGCGCCCACGTGATCTGGAGCCGATCATATGCCGCCAGTGTTGATCATAGCCACGCGTAGGGTGCCTCAATGTCCTTGTGTTTAGGGTGATGCCATCCTTTCTAGTACCCGACGCCGACAGCACGCGCTAACAGGGAAAATACAAAGAAATCGCCGAACACAAAGTGTAACACCTTAGCCTCCTTTATACTCACAAAGCCTGGCAGATCGCCACGAGAAGCGGCCGCGGAAATAGAAAAGGTGGAGCGGCAGACAACGGATGAGAGGAGAGCCACGTGACTGGCGCCCCGCTGCGGTAAGAGGCCGAAACACACTTCTCCCGAGCGAACAAGTGTGTTTCGGGTCCTCGCCGCAGCAAACGCTGTGCGCTGACGTCCAGGTTCCCCGAGAAACGGCTCTTTGATGCTCTGTGCTGCAGATACTCGCGCTACAAATCTGCGACCGTGCACTCTATGGCTCCGTCGTCGAACTGCCGGGCGTTCTTAGTATAGAGGAGGCTATGGTAATACTGTCGGCGCCATGAGCTCGCGCAGGGACACGGCCTTTCACGCGCTTCAGAAAAAAAAAAAAAAAAAAACGTTCTGAACAAAATGGTTACATGTCATCACTCTAAGCAAAGCGCACATGAAGGCACCATAACTACGCGCTGAGGTTGGCAAAGCATAGGACAAGCGCCGAGTTCATGACGTTGTCAGGGTTCGGCTATTGTCGTCATTGCCGCGATTGGACACGGGCCGCTACCCGAATGCTTGTCGAGCTATTATCACGAGGCCAAATCGAGTGCTCAAAGAATTCTCGGGTTCAATCGAGTTGCATTCAAATACCGTCACTGGGGGATGCTGATTGAAAGAAAATTCTCGCTTTTATTCTTGAAAGTACACCGCAACAAAGAGGTTTTTTGGTCAATGGCGTTGCGTGCGAGTATACTTGAGCACCACTAGTGCCAGTTAACCCGTGTAAAGTGAAAAAACATTCACATTGAATATCGTTGCAGAACGAAGTATATATTATCTGCCACGAGCGTTACTTTGATCGCAGTAATTCTGAACCGCGGCAGTGAATCTTCGAAGCGAGCGGTAACTTGAAAATAACCACACTGCTGGAACGTTACTTGCATTGATTTCGTTGGGCCATGCATGACGCCTAAGAACACGTCTCTGAGTGGGGTATTTATCGCATCCTCGAATAGTCGCTCGACTGCCATCTCATGACATCATAGCAGTGTCACGATGTTGCCTGCTTAGCGGTGGCGCATCAGCGGAGGTGAATGCGGCAGACGCCTGTTCTGCCGCAGGTCGCCTTCCAGCCTGACAGTCCGCGGAAGCTCCAACAGCCAGGAGCTGGGTCGCCGCAACGACAGCGACACTCTCTTCGCTTTTACTTTCTGCCGGAACATGTACGACCGACAGCCAGGATTGCGACCTCTTGGCATGACGTGCCAGCTCCCGTTCCGTCACTTGTTGTCGGTCCGGGACCGCTTTCGATGCACGGTAACGCATTCCTGGAACCGCATCTCGGCTGCTCGGGCACTATTTCTTGCTAACACATGTTACTCTGGACAACCGGTGCTCTGAACTTACGCAGCCATCAAGGGAGCATGCGTGGATGCCCCCAATGGATAATATGAACCGTGAGCGGGTCCTACATGAGCCCTTGGTGGATTGTGCCATTAGGGTAAGAACTTTGTGCAACGACCCGCTGAGGTCTGAAGAATGTGGTTCCTGTGCCGCTTCAGTGCGAGCATTGCTTGGATTGACTCATGAGCAAGGAACACAGCGTAAACATGTCGTTCATCTCATGTAGAACAGATGATTAGCCCGTCAGTGGAGATAATTATGACCAGAACGTTGAAATAATGGACTCACTCTATTGCCGCGGGTGGGGCAGTTGTTTCCATGATCCAGAAATGGACCGCAATATTTACGTCTTGATGGAATAATGAAGTGCCTGAATTTTTTCCGGGACGGTAGAGCTACACTTCGTCCTCATCATCTGATAGCAATAGTGATTTTTTTTTTTACCTCGGGAGAATTGCGGTGCCGCAGAAAGGCAAGTCAGTCGCCCGTATACCATGAAAGCCTGCAGCGCCACGTCTAATGATAATACAATGACATCGCACATATGAAAGGACAATGGAACGTAACATGGTGAGTGTTGTTCAAGGGGAGTTTGTAGGCGAGGGTGAGGGGTAGATGTTAGGGAAGATGACGTCATCTTTTTCTTTGGTCTTCGGAGGGGCTGGCTGTACACTCTCAAGAAAAAAGGCTGTAAAAGGGTGTATCGTTACACCCTTTGTCCCATATAATACACCCCAAAACTTCAATTCGACGTACAGCGCCCTACAGTCGAACAGACGGCCCAAAATTTTACGAGGGGCTTGATAGCCGTGTGGTACAACTTATTAAAACAGCTAATGTACGTTTTACGGAATAAAAAAAAAAAAAAAAAAAAAAAAACAACCGTTCTGAACAAAATGGCCACATGTCATCACTCTAAGCAAAGCGCACATGAAGGCACCATAACTACGCGCTGAGGTTGGCAAAGCATAGGACAAGCGCCGAGTTCAAGACGTTGTCAGGGTTCGGCTATTGTCGTCATTGCCGCGATTGGACACGGGCCGCTACCCGAATGCTTGTCGAGCTATTATCACGAGGCCAAATCGAGTGCTCACAGAATTCTCGGGTTCAATCGAGTTGCATTCAAATACCGTCACTGGGGGATGCTGATTGAAAGAAAATTCTCGCTTTTATTCTTGAAAGTACACCGCAACAAAGAGGTTTTTTGGTCAATGGCGTTGCGTGCGAGTATACTTGAGCACCACTAGTGCCAGTTAACCCGTGTAAAGTGAAAAACACTCACATTGAATATCGTTGCAGAACGGAGTATATATTATCTGCCACGAGCGTTACTTTGATCGCAGTAATTCTGAACCGCGGCAGTGGATCTTCGAAGCGAGCGGTACCTTGAAAATAACCACACTGCTGGAACGTCACTTGCATTGATTTCGTTGGGCCATGCACGACGCCTAAGAACACGTCTCTGAGTGGGGTATTTATCGCATCCTCGAATAGTCGCTCGACTGCCATCTCATGACATCATAGCAGTGTCACGATGTTGCCTGCTTAGCGGTGGCGCATCAGCGGAGGTGAATGCGGCAGACGCCTGTTCTGCCGCAGGTCGCCTTCCAGCCTGACAGTCCGCGGAAGCTCCAACAGCCAGGAGCTGGGTCGCCGCAACGACAGCGACACTCTCTTCGCTTTTACTTTCTGCCGGAACATGTACGACCGACAGCCAGGATTGCGACCTCTTGGCATGACGTGCCAGCTCCCGTTCCGTCACTTGTTGCCAGTCCGGGACCCCTTTCGATGCACGGGAACGCGTTCCTGGAACCGCATCTCGGCTGCTCGGGCACTATTTCTTGCTAACACATGTTACTCTGGACAACCGGTGCTCTGAACTTACGCAGCCATCAAGGGAGCATGCGTGGATGCCCCCAATGGATAATATGAACCGTGAGCGGGTCCTACATGAGCCCTTGGTGGATTGTGCCATTAGGGTAAGAACTTTGTGCAACGACCCGCTGAGGTCTGAAGAATGTGTTCCTGTGCCGCTTCAGTGCGAGCATTGCTTGGATTGACTCATGAGCAAGGAACACAGCGTAAACATGTCGTTCATCTCATGTAGAACAGATGATTAGCCCGTCAGTGGAGATAATTATGACCAGACGTTGAAATAATGGACTCACTCTATTGCCGCGGGTGGGGCAGTTGTTTCCATGATCCAGAAATGGACCGCAATATTTACGTCTTGATGGAATAATGAAGTGCCTGAATTTTTTCCGGGACGGTAGAGCTACACTTCGTCCTCATCATCTGATAGCAATAGTGATTTTTTTTTTACCTCGGGAGAATTGCGGTGCCGCAGAAAGGCAAGTCAGTCGCCCGTATACCATGAAAGCCTGCAGCGCCACGTCTAATGATAATACAATGACATCGCACATATGAAAGGACAATGGAACGTAACATGGTGAGTGTTGTTCAAGGGGAGTTTGTAGGCGAGGGTGAGGGGTAGATGTTAGGGAAGATGACGTCATCTTTTTCTTTGGTCTTCGGAGGGGCTGGCTGTACACTCTCAAGAAAAAAGGCTGTAAAAGGGTGTATCGTTACACCCTTTGTCCCATATAATACACCCCAAAACTTCAATTCGACGTACAGCGCCCTACAGTCGAACAGACGGCCCAAAATTTTACGAGGGGCTTGATAGCCGTGTGGTACAACTTATTAAAACAGCTAATGTACGTTTTACGGACTACAAAAAAAAAAAAAAAAAAAAAAAAAAAACATAATCGGGGTTTTCTTGGCCCTACTGTAAAAACTCGGTGTTTTCTTTATGTGGTTTTTGATACGTACTTTAGCTATTTAAAAAGTTATGCCGCACCGCTATCAAGCCCCTCGTAAAATTTGGGGCCGTCTGTTCGACTATAGGGCTCTGTACGTCGAAATGAAGTTTTGCGGTGTATTATATGGGACAAAGGGTGTAACGATACACTCTTTTACACCCTTTTTTCTTGAGAGTGTAAGGTGGCCTTGAGGGGGAACTGGGAGTTCAGAGCATTTGGTGGCCAACGATTTTTCTCGTTTAGTCTCCAGTTGGGTGGGAGGTCGCGGTTGTATGGCAGGTGGTCTGTCAAACTGTCCACTGGCCAGGTGTCTATCTTGGTTGCGTCGGCACGGATCGTGGTAGAGACCCATTTGAAAGGATCATCATTTGCGTTGCCATTTCCCGAACGCCGAGACGGGCTCAAGAATTGTCAACAAAGACGTGTCTTCTTCACGTTGTTCATAACTTTTATATCCTAAGCGAATTATTGTTCTTTTTTTTTTCGGCAGGGACCCACGATACTATATCCTATGAATCCATAAAACTCCACAGCCCAGAGTGCAATCGCCACAGTGGGCTTGGTTGTCGGATAAAAAATCAAGTAATATTTTGGGCCATAAGCATGAACACTGAAAATGGGACAGGCTAAAAACCCCGTTATAGAATAGTTCGGGATTGAGGACTCCCCATCAAGAGTGAAATACATACCATCTTTGCGTCGGGGTAGTTTTGATTTAGATGGCGTGCTCTCGGCTTGCGGGGAGAAAAGGATAATCTTTTCGACAACAGCCGATGACTGTCAAGGTTTCGCAGCGGGTCCCGGGGTGTCCTTGTGTGTAGGTCGTGACCCGCTAAACATAGCGGGGAATCCCCGTGTCACGTTACACTGCGACGACACGTGACATCGCAATGTGACATCAATACAATTCGCTAAATTTAGCTGGTCATAAGTCCACTAAAGTTTAACTCGGCAGTGTAAACGTGTGCTGCAGAGCGTGCAACAGTTGGGCTATGCCGCAATGCATCTCCAGAACTGCAGCAACAACAAAAAAAGGAAAACAAATCCCTAGTGAGAAATTAGAGCGCAGCTCTTGAGGAGGGGAGGATACAGAGGGGAAGGTATGCCCTCGTCCTCCTCCGTAACCTCCCCTCCACCTTTCCTCCTCCTCCTTTCCTCCTCCTCTCCTCCTCTCGCTGAATTTGTTCAGGGGTGACGTGACACAAAGTCGTGACTTCATTTCCCCCGCTAAGTTTAGCATGGAAACTGAATTGGTGTTGAGGTCACGTGACGTCAATTTCCCGGCCGCTAAATTTAGCGGGAAATTTTTCCCGCTCACTTTAGCGGGAAACTTGACCCCGCTAAATGTAGCGGGGAAACTGTGATGTCCCATAATGCAACGCGCGGTTACGCCCACGCCGACGCCGACGCCGCTCAACCCGGAAACAAACGCTCAAAAACTAAACACTAAAAAAAAAAAAACGGCTGATTTTTTACCAACAATGTTTTGACTTCCCGACACATTTGGACGTTCACACGCCCTCAAAAGACAACGTTACTTTGGTGTGTGGAGGTTCAAAAAGCGGGACCTTCGTTAAATGTATCCGCTGTGCACGAGTCACACGGCGAACGCAGTGCGGCCTTCAATGCACGTTAAAGCAGGGCTAGTTCATTTTCGCATATCTTGCTTCGTGACTCGTTTTTCGGACTTCTTGTCGTCGGCCAATACCTCAATCTCATTGGCTGCGAAGAAATAAAAAGAATAACATTAAAAAAAAAAAACTTTCAGCCTTTCCATTTTTGTGGAGAAGGAAGAGCAGCGGAGCTGTAGCTTCTGTTCTCGGCGGTGGCTTTCCAGGCGAGCGATCTCCTCTTCTTTCGCAAGGGAATCTGAAGCGCTCGACGCAGTAGAACTTTAGGCGATAGCGGCCTCGCGGCAGCTGCGCAACCATTCGCGCTGCTGCGCACATCGCCGCTTGTTCCGGTCCCGTTCTTCTTCCTCCAAAAAAAGTTTGCCGCCACCTATGAGCGACGGCGGCAACCAGTTGTCTGGTTGCCGCCGTCGCTCATAGATGGCGGTAGCTGTCCAAAGTTCGGTGTCATAATTTTTTTTTTTTTTTTTTTTTTTGCTGGGGGACACGATTTTGTCCTAGCCCTTAACGGCTCCGCTGTAAACAAGAACTTAATAGACCCCTTTCGAAAGTCCCTGTCCGTCGTTGCTTGCTCACATACTCTGAGCATGTATTGGACAGGAAACCTGCGTCAGCGTTCGGCGTGAACTTGGCTCAGCGCGCACTGAGAACGAGTAGGACATCAGAGTTCGGCGAGGACTCGGATCCAATCACGCGCTTCGTATCCAAGCAATGGCGACTGCCAGTGTTGCTTGATGGACTTCTGAAAAGGGTCTATGAAACCCGCTTTTTTTCAGCTGTCTAAAGAATCCTTGCGTACCACAACACAAAGCGTTGCACGGGTCTCGGTTCTCATAGCCACCTTCTCAGTCATAAACAGTCGTAACGCCGTCGTTCACACTCAAAACGCAAACGTCTGAACCAGACTTAATTTCTACTTTCGCTAAATACTACTTAGAATCATTCCCTAACGTTAATAAATAAATAAACTTGCCTTAGTTGTTTTTTTTTTTTTTTTTTTTTCTCGGCATTGGCAGTTGTCACGAAAAATTCGAGAAATATGAGCATCGTCCATGCCCCCCACTCTGAGCCAGAACAAGCGGCCACGTTGTCTGGCACGCGCTGGGGTTGGCAAAGTAGGAAGCGTGCTGAGGAGCTCAGCACGCGTTTGCTACTTTGACAACTTCGCTTCACAACAACCAATGCCTCGGCGGACACTCGGATAGTGACTCGTGACAAACCACTGCAGTTATGAGAATAACCAAACTCTTACAATGCCTGGAGCAGGCATTGTTAGAGTTTGGTTATTCTCATCACCGTAGTGGTTGGTCACGAGTCACTATCCGAGTGTCCGCCGAGGAATTGGTTGTTACGAGCCGAAGTCGAGTGCTCACGTAGTTCTCATGTCCAATCCATGAACCGCGCTCGACTGTCATCTGGCGGGCGGTTTCGATCGCACAATTACGTTGTCAAGCTTTGTGAAGGCAAGACTGAAAGAAATAGTCCCCTTTTATCCTCGTAATTTCACCGCGACAAAGAAGCTTCTGAATCAGTGGCGGTCCGTGCGAGTATACTTGGGCTAGATAAGACCAGTACGCCTTTGCAAAGTCATGAACATTCCAACCCAATATCGTTTTAACCCCTTAATGGGGCACTGGGGTGCTTTTTGTAGAAGCTGGTTATTAATGGCATATACAGTTTTTTGTTGGGTCAATAAAAATGACCAGTTTTAGATGGCAAGACGTGCTAGTAAACTAAAAGCAATATTAACACGCGGACACTGTTTTCTTTTGGAGAAGGAAGGGGTGGGGGCGGGGGGAGGCGGGTATCCTCAAGTTTTTATTATTTCCATAAAATTTAATCTCTGAAAATAGTTAATTGCGTAGAGAGGCACCTTGTGCATTATATTTTGAAAAAAAAAAAAGTCGAATGTTTGGGTGTAAGAGACGTGACACAGCAATTATTGTTTTAAAACGCCGTCTCCTGGCGCCCCCTGGTGTCCGCTCCAAGGCGCAGAACGAGGGCGGTCACGATCTTTCGTTACATTTTGAATAGGGAAATCGGCCGTCCATGAGTGTAATTTCGGGTCTTTCTAGGATGCTTAGAGTCCGTAGAATGAGTTATCACCATAAATAGGCCATCCCAGGATTCACTTGAGTGCCCCTTTAAGTTGAAACAAAATAGTTGCCGCGACAAAAAAAAAACAAAACAAAAAACAAAAAAAACTTAACTGACGTATAATGACGAGGGAAATTGTAACCACTCATTTTACGATTTTCTCTTCCTGCACCGTATTTTTCAGACTATTGTATGCATCGGCCGATTTATAATCCGCAGTTGCAAATATCGGCAGAAAAAAAGTGTTTCCCAGTCCGCTCCCGGTGTGTTGTCCGCGTGCACCTGGTGGATGTACCAACTATAAAAAAAAAATAGCTCAACTTTCTACATTACAACATTTGGTGGATACTCAGCATGTAAAACGTTCTCACACATAGCACATCTCCAAATAATCCCTACTTTAACGCAAAACAACAACAACACTTGTACTATACAGAAATTCTCATTAACACAACTTGTCATTAAAAAAAGAAAGAACGTCACGGCTAATCATAATGAACTATCTTGAAAAATAGACAGTCCGAGCAGAGTTAAACTTGAACTCCTAAACGTGTATGGTCCGAAAAATATATTTACGTTTATTTCTATTTCTTCCTGTGAGGGAAAGGGGGTGGGTGGATAGTTAACCATTTTTAATCATCGGTACAGCACAATTTGGCGCTTTTTGTAAAAAAAGAAAAAAAAAATCATTTGGTTGAAAGGTTGACCAGATGAAATGTGAGTCTAAATTAATTCGAGAAACATGAGACAAAGTCTGCGCGAACTTGTACGCGTTCTTGCCCGTCGACGTCTTAATTAATCCCGATCGTCATTAACTCAAGAAGTTGAAGTGAAATCAACCTCAGCTGAGTGCGGCTTGTACGTATAGGGCAGGAAAGATTGAAATTTAAGCGAAACGGAAATTTAAAAATCGGAATATATATATATATATATATATAAACTTAAAGCTTTGTGGACGTTGAATCGATGCCTTGCGTTAGTTCTCGCATGGTCTGCTGCCTCCGGAGCACTTCTGTGTTTTACAGCCCCTGTGACCTCGAATACGTGGTCACAGTATAAAAATCGATTATCGGCGACCGTCGATTTTTTTTTTTGTGCATATTTTGAGCAGAACGCAAAACTCCGACTGCGGCGTTTGTGTCTTTTCTTTTTCTCCGGATAAACAGCAGAAAGCCGGGCGGCAGAAAAAAGCTCACCGGAGAAAAGCTCACCGGAGTAAAGCTCACCGGAGAAAAGCTCACCGGAGAAAAGCTCACCGCAAAACCGGAAGATGTGGAGAAAAGCTCACCGACCTTTGAGCGGATGCGGAGAAAAGCTCACAGATTTCTTTAAAGTTTTTCTTAGCTTAGCGGATTCTGCGTCGCACGTGGCAATTTAACACAATTCGAATTCGTCACTTTATTAAAAATATGTACTTATATTTGTAATATTCTTGAAGTTTATTGGGCATATTTACTAATTCCTCAGAAATGAGTAATCACCCATTCTTTATATTAATGAAGCCGCAAGTATAAAATCAGAACATCGGGCACCGGTAAAAAAGACAACAATTTATTGACAGCTGACAGTGCGCCGTCGGTAGCTCTGTCAGATAAAGAGGTTTGTTCTTTGCGAGCTAATATGAATAGCGGTGTGTAAACCGCTTCAGCTCCAAAGATTGTGCAGTGCCTGATAAGTATGTGTTTGTTGATGCAATCAGTGTCGGCTACGCTGTTTTCTTTCTGTTAATTTCACTAACAAAACTTTAGTTGCAAAAGCAGCCTCGTCCTGTCGTCGTTTGAGCGGTTTTAATCATGTATTGGCGACTTGCACGATCGAAAGCGTCGCTGTGGTCGGCCTTCCAGGATTGGCCGAATGCTGACATGACATCCCCAAAGGTTTTCCTATCGGCTTAAATAAGAGAAAGGTAAGAACTTTAATTTTGACGGTGTTGGCAGTCTTGATTTGAGAGCGCAATGATTTCCAGCTTCCACCATGCTAATGCCAATACCATCGAACTCGTTTTTCGCAGGTAATGACGTCACGAGAGGAAACCATAGGAGGGCGCCACCAAAACTTCTCGCCGCTAATAACGTTTACCAACTCGCCCAATTCGCTACCTTACAGAAAACTATAACTTATCATTGTACCCTTTTTTTGTGAGTAAAGCAACAACCAGTCAACAGGTTCTCTGGTATCACGTCCAAATCACATCTGTGAAGAAGTCTGGTGTCACAGCAAGTCATACGAGCCTGGTGTATTTTTCACTAGGGAGCTACTAAACCCCTTTCTTCTCCTAAATCCTCTTATGCAATAGTTTCATTTCTTGGCGCATCATAGCCTTAGTTACTTTTGCGCCATAAAACCTCAATCTACTACTACCACTACTACTACACCATGCACCACCGAAATGCTTTAACGCTTCACAAATGTGCAGGTAGCTTTACTGACGGGTGCTGTAATTTTTGCATATCACAAAATACTTCTAACGCCCTTACACCTTATAATGCTGTGACTGATACGGTACACCTGAATACTAAATTAATTTCACAAACCACAAGGAATTAAACATCGAGCTCCTTGATGAGATGGGTCTTTAGGTATCCGACTTCAGATGCATACTCAAGATAAGAATGCACGAGTGCGTTATATGCTGCAAGTTTGACTCGCCTTGTATGCTGAAGAATCTATCAGCTTGTGCATTATGTCTGACACGAATCTGAGGTCCTGGTGATGCCAATGAAGTGTGCGTTCTACAGGCAAAAGCTACCCCGATTCCCTAGTACCACGTTGAAACCATCGAAACCACAAGAAAGATGAATCTTAGAAACTTTATCGAGGGTGCCTTTACTCCATGCAGTCCCCTTCATAGTGGACTTTTTAATACACTTAAGTTGATCTGCAACGAGAACGCGCTTACGTCCAAATTTTAAATTGTTTTCCTCACGTTGCAACTGATACTCCTGTCGTTGCGCCAATATCAGTTTTATCTGCACTTGTACCTCTTTGTTATTCGTCAGTACACCAGAAAGACTGATATTCTGAAGATACTTCCTTATGCCAAGTGTAAACAGTGTTCCTGAAAACGAAAAAAAAAGTATTATTTAGCCTTGTTTGTTAAGTGGCTAACAGTAAGACAATATGTTCGGATGTAAGTAACAGTGTGCAACTGTCTGCACTCTGCCAGGAAATAAACAGCAGTCGAAAATGAAAACTCATCAGCCGTTGCTGCGGCAATCTGTCCAGAACAAGCTGGAGAAGCAAGTACCTGTAGGGTGCTGCTAAGCCCTTGCTTGGGCAGCCATGGGACGGCACACACTTCTAGAATGAATAAAAGAAGAGATGACAGTCGTTGTAAACGTACGTTCTTATATAGGTCACGAGTAACAACGGTGACAGTGTGCAGCTCTGAAGGTCATGGGTGGTTCGCCGTAGAAGGACACTATCACACAAAGGCAACGTGTGGAAACACCAGCACGAGCGGCTAGAAAACGTGCATGTCCGTGGAAGAAAGAAACCTCGATATCTATACTAACCCTTCTATCCTCTTTTCAAAGGTTTACAAAAGCTTCAAAGAGAATTTCAGGCACCGCATTGTTCTGCATGCACTTTCGGATTTGCGGCATTTACAGTTTTCTAACTTTTTCCTGTTCTTCAAGTTCATAAAGTTTTCAGTTAGGATTTTCTTGCCTCGAGAGTAAACCACAGAAAACACTCGCCCGCAATTATAAATTTGGGAGCAATATACCCAATAAGCTTAACAAAGAATACAAAAAAAGACATTTTCTTTTTTACAAAGTTGACGAATTTTAATGATAATAATTCGGATATATGTTACGCATGATCCAACAGTCTCCATATAAAAAGAAGAAAAAAAAATCGGTGAGCTTTTCTCCGCATGCGCTTAATGGCCGGTGAGTTTTTCTCCGCATCCGCCGGTTTTGCGGTGAGCTTTTCTCCGGTGAGCTTTTCTCCGGTGAGCTTATCTCCGGTGAGCTTTTCACTGGTGAGCTTTTCTCCGGGATTCCAGAATACCACACACTCATAACACCCGAGTATTTCGCAACTATCAGCAATTTTGGATATTCACAAGGAGCTCGAACTTTTGGGTGCGAATAAATGTTTACTCTCTCTCTCTCTCTCTCAAGGAGATCGAACTATAGGAAGCGCTGTGTTCAGCTTGTTTTCCCTACTTTTCTGTGTTTACCAACACAATCGTGTACTGGATTCTTTATTTCGTCTTTCTCGATTGCGCGCGGGCCAATGATTGGGCTCGGCTCGTGCCCAATGTTTTCGTCGCGCTCTGTCGCAAATGGTGAGGTAAAAAAAAAAAAAAACCGCGAGTGCAGCGTGCGCGTCCGGCTTTACCAGCGTTGGGCTTCACTGATCAAACACGCGAGCCCCAGCTGGGGTGTATACTACCGGGTGGATCAAGGAGACGGCAGGCTCTTTAAATCTACCGCAAAATTCGGTTTCTTAACCTATCGCGCTACGACTTTGTGCAGCGCTGCCCACAGATGGTGCATTTTTTTTTTGCAAAATTTGCAAGAGCAAACTTACCTGAGGAAAAAGTAAAGAAAGAAAAGGCTTAGCTCCTATGGAAACGCAGCGACGCCACCAGTCTTCAAAGAGCACGGCGCCGTTTCGCACAGGGACACAAGAGATGGCGCAACGAACGCCGCCAACGAACGAGCATAGGGCGTCGAGAGCCAGCGTCTTTAGCAGACAATCTTTTCGACTCAAAAGCAGCGCGCGTTCCGCAGGCGGCGACAGTCGCAGAAACAATTACAGGTGCGGTAACAACAAGCAACTGCAGTTCCTTGTCTGCTAAATACGCCGGCTCTCGGCGTCGTCTGCCCGTTCGTTGGCAGCAGTTGGCGTCGTGACCGCTTGCGCCCTCTCTTGTCTCCCGTGCGAAACGGCGCCGTGTTGTTTGCAGACCGGTGGCGTCGCTGCGTTTCCATAGGAGCTAAGCCTTTTTCTTTCTTTACTTTTTCCTCAGGTAAGTTTGCTCTTTGCAAATTTTACAAAAAAAAAATGCACCATCTGTGGGCAGCGCTGCACAAAGTCGTAGCGCGATAGGTTAAGAAACCGAATTTTGCGTTCGATTTAAAGAGCCTGCCGTCTCCTTGATCCACCCGGTAGAACTGGGAGGTGTGCCGACCGCATGGTCGGCACACCTCCCATCGTTGTGTGACCCAATTCTGCCGCAGGAGCCTGGGGTGGCGTTGCCAGTCACAGCGGGGCCAGGAGGCCGGTCAGGCTAAAGCGCCCCCGATGTGTTTGCGCCCCTATCAAGGGGCTTTTGGTCAGGCAGCATTTAACGAGACTGGCTTGGAGGGTGTTGGTGTGATTATTTCTTCTTGTGCTCGTTGTGTCTGAAGCGATACAATAGTGCGTGACTGCTAGCTGTGCCGAAGAGGCAAGGAACTCACAACGATGTCAAATACGGCGAAGAAAAAGGCTGAGCGGTGCCGTTTGTGCCGAGGTGAAACGTGGTTTACAACAGATGCGAAGAGAAATACCCCTTGTTTCGGACGCCGTGCGACGCCTCTTTGTTCGCAGAATAGAATTGCCTAATTTCAAGTAAAAAAAAAAAGAAAAAAAGAGAAAGAAAACTGGTGTAGAGAAAAAGAAAAGTCTAAGAAGAATGTGTGACTTGTGTGACATGTCAGAGTAAACAAATTTCTCCCATAGGGATTGCTCTTCGAAAAAGACAGCAGTTGAAGTTGCTCCACGTATCTTGCCAGTCTTTGTGTTTGTCTTTATATGATGCATGCTCACCACATAAAATAAATTCATGCAATTCCTTTTCTATAAACTTTGGCTGAAAATGTGCAAGTTAAGAAAAGGCTCGCTTTCATTAATCCACGCTACAACCAAAAATATGTTAACACCAGAACAAAAAATAGGTACATGAAGGTCTGCAAAATGCTGCCGAAAAAATAATTGAAAGATCTTTGCACTAAGGTGGAGGGGAAAGCACCGCATCTCATATCATTAAACTTCGCTTTCCTAATGATAGTATGTAAGGTGTGATAGGACAATTATTCTTCAATAACCACCATACGAAAAGAAAATCAAAGAAGCGAGACTATGGAAGTAGCTGACCGCTTCCAAACGCCATTTGCGCTTCGAATATAAGGTTTTGCCACTCGCGCAAGTCCAAGCCCTTTTCTTCTTTTTTTTTTTTTAATGAGTTTTAAGATAGCATAGAACTTATTCATTCTCAACAACTGAAAAAAAAAAAAACACGAAAAATACGACTATTCTTACGCGGAATAAAACGTCTCTGCCGCAACCGCCAGGCCTCTGTCAGCCGTCGGATGGCCGTGCTCTGCCCCGCAGGGCCCTCACTACCGGCGTGCTTGCACATCGCGACGCCGAACGCCGACGCGACGTTCGGCTATGTGCGTCAAAACACAAACATATCATCTGTCGTTATCGCTAGAGTCACTGAACAGTCACAGTTAGTATTCAGTGATGTCCACAGTATTCAGTGGCACTATAGTTGTCACAGCATCCAGTGACAGTCCGTCGGAGTATTCTCGTATTCAGTGAGGCTCAGCCTACTCTTGTCGATTCCATAGAATCCGTTCAGAATCGATCAGGCTTTTTCATTCTCTCTAACTATTTTCGTCTCGCTATAGCGTTTCACTAATGAAATCGAATATTTTGGGGTCCCTGAATTACGACTTTCTTCGCAGCCTACATACCTTTTATCCCGCATTGACCACTAGTTTAGAGTTGCCATTCTCTATGGCAGCACAAGTATGTTTCTTGGTTCATTCCTACCCAATACTGGCTCAGAGTGGAACCGCCTTCCCTTTCCATCGCCTCCAATAAAGACGTCTCATTTATCAAGATTGCCATAACTGAACACCTTCCTAATCCTGCACTACGTTAATTTCGTTTGTTGTTGGTTACTCATTGCACTCTTTGTTTACGCATTTTTTAAACACCTTGTACCCGCGCACGCCTGTTACGCCCCCTGGGCCCTAAGGGTATCCAAGTAATTAAATAAATAAATAAATAAATAAATGTTACAGTATTAAGTGACACTAGTTGCCCCCACATGAAGTTCTGAAGTTAGTCTCTAGAGGCGCGATGGTTGCATCTCCTTCTCAATATGGTGGATGCGTGAAGTTCCGGGCGTCTCGGTTTAGCTCCTTAGCCAGGATGATTGCGAGATAAGTCGATGAGAATGCAAAAGAACCTATCACGGAGAAAGAAACGTGAACATAACATAATAATCGACGTTCAGCGCTTCCACCGATCTACAGTTCGTGCATGATATACTTGGGAATAAAGTTGCTCGCTTACAACTTCCCTATATAGAGAGATAACGTAAGGCTTTTAAATCGCCCGCGCCGCCTAAGGAAACTAAAAGTACGTTCGCTTCACACAGAGTGCTGTTGTTCGGACGTCGCGATCATCTGGATGACCGCCATAATGATAGATCGTGAAACTTGCGAACATATACTGCACCGGAAAGTGGCGAGAACAGCAATAACTGATCTTCCGGTTAATCGGTTCGTTCAATCGAATTGCTCTAAGGAGCATGTGGTATCGGTGGCGAAAGGAGAAGGACGCACCCCTTTCTTATTGGCTAAACAAGTAAAAAAAAAAAAAAAAGAACTGTGATTGGCGTTCAGAGTGCTTCGCGTGGAAGTATACGTGCAGTATGTTCTGAAAGTGTTACTGCAAAAATGGCTCCGAGTCAAGGATGCTTCCGACACCTGCACCTAGTTGTGCCCATACCACCTAGAAAACAAATCCTCCACTTTCTTCCCTCCCCGCAAACATAATCGCCAGCGCTCGCTCCACTATAGGGTAAAGAGGTGGAAGGACTTTCTCCTGAACTCTTAACGTGCTCCCTTGTGATTGCTTAGGACGAGAGAACACACTTGCCCCATCTAAACGGTGCGCGGAGGGCAAGTTCGTCTGCTTCTTGCGCAGGGATGGCGGTGACGTCATAACGACGCCGTGTTCTGATTGGCTTTGATGGGAGGATAGTAGGTAGATCTCAGTGCTAGATGCCTTGTGGCCTACCCACTATTTTTTTATTCAATCCGCCAATAAGAGCACGGCATTCTGATATTATCGCAACCTCTGTGCAAGAAGCAGGCGAACCTGCGCTCCGCATAATCCTGGAACATGCATGCGATTAACGTACATTTCTTACTTTTTTGCGTCATGCATTCATCATGGGCTTGAATGTTAATATGGCAATGTTATAAACGAAAGTTTATCATCGATTGTACGCATATTTCATCTCGGAAATACTGCAGAACTTCCACTGTACGAATAAGCCTCAAGCATGATCGAAGTATTTGTCTGCTTCATACATACGTATGCTTCAAGCACGTCCACAGACAGTATGTTTTTTTTTAGTGCGAAAGCATTAACTGTCCTTTGGAGCGAGCCGACGTCATCAGCCACGCCCAACGGCAGATAATTCGTGAAGCCGCGATCTGAGGCATCCCAGCTTTGAAACCGCGCAAAAAGCCGCGCAAAACGGCAAGTAAATGAAGCCGAGGGAGGCCGCCGCGCGTCAGTTTCAATCAGCGCCCTCCGATGGCGCTGCGTGCCCGCGCCGCATAAAGCCCCTCGATATGTTTCCGTTAGTCTTGCAAGTAGCGTCAAATGCGCGAGCGCACGTGACCCGTGTCTTGAGCGGCCCTTGGAAACAAATGGCGGCGCAGCACTGAAATGAGCGACCCTTGGAAGCGAATGGCGGTGGAGCACCGGCTCGTGGCACGTGTCTCGCGCATTTCCACAACAATGGTTGGCGGTACTTGCAAAAAACGCCTTTATCAAGGGGCTTTAGCGCCGCCAGCGCGCCGGAATCGGCTGGCGCACTCGGGGCGGCCGTGCCTAAAGTGGAGGGGCTTTAGCCGTGCCGCCGCCCGAGCGGCATCGGGTGCGCCATCCGATGCCGATTCCGTGCCGCCGCGGCGGCACGGCCGATGTCAGCGAGGAGCGGGAACTTCACGAGGACGCGCGCAAGAACGACATTCATGCTTTCGCATTCACAGCCTATAAGAAATGCTTAAGTGTACCTCGAGCTTTCTTTTTTTGTGTGTGTGTGTGATCAATGTGATGGGAGGGACGGTTATACAAGTGAGATACACGCTTCGGACAGTGTCTGTAGGCTGTCGTTCGTATAGGATGTGTTAGCAGTTTGACCGCGGCTCAAGCTGACAAGGCGGGGAAGCTACGTGCTCGTTGGACCAGTCGTGCGCTCATCTTTCGTCACGTGATCACGCTTCCTCCCACTTCCACGCGCAGAGAGTGGGGTCAGTCGATGAAAGGTAGGCGGACGGTTGGTTTCGGAGTGAGCGGGGAGTGTAGTACGGACGCAGAGTCTTTGTCAACAGCGGGTATCGCAGCTCAATCCCATACTCTTGGAAGCATATACGTTTTACGCACGAGCAGTTACGGTGGATTCAACAGCAAATATTGACATTATTGCGCATGTGGCACCGTAGCTGTAGCGAAAGAGAAAGAGAGAGAGAGAGAGAGAGAGAGAGAGAGAGAGATCTGTGGGGGTGAAGCAAGGAAAGGAACCGGACACGACGAAGCTCGGGCCAAGACTATTTTTTTATATCCGTCACGCACTCGTCGCCTTACAGTCCCGCGCTCCCGCATCCGATGGACGTCTTTTTCTTTGCTGCTCTGTCACCACACGACTCCCCTCCCCAGAGACGGAGTTGCTCCAACGAAACAGTTTTGTGCTGAAGTCGTGGAGGAAAAGTCGATGGGCAGCCGGAAGCTGCCTGCCTCGATGAGCACTGTGTCTCGGCGTCTAAACACAATGTTGGGATTGCCTCGAGGTAGGCCGGTTTGAGGCGGTCTGTGGCAAGTTGCAACCATGCAACTTTGCAACCGGCTCAGCTCCCGGCCGTCACAAGTTGCAACCACTTCCTCTCGTCTGTTAATCTTGATTGTAAACTTTTTCTCATTTCCCGCAAGGACAAGATGGGGTCCGGTGTAGGGTTACTGAAGAGAGCGTCGTACCGCATCTGTCTTGAGAAAAAACATGTGTTGTTTCACGAAGGTTTTTGTTGAGGAATGGTTTGGTTGTTGCTTTTGCTCGGGTGAGTATTGGCCTGATCTCTCTGAAGGTATTCTGTAGTCTCTCGACGTATGTCTCGATCTCGGGAGGTGCTGGTGTAGGGTGGAAGGGGGTTGCCAACTCGGCCGGCAAACGAAGTGAAGTGCCATAGACGAGTTGGGCTGGGCAGCGAGCTAGGTCTTCTTTGACAGCCGCACGAAGACCAAGAAGAATGATAGGAAGGAGTTCTCCAGCGAGTTGGATCTTGGTGAGCCATTATAGAAGCTTTCAATTGACGGTGAACTCTGTCAACAAGTCCATTGGCTTGCGGATGATAGACAGTTGTCAATACGTGTGTGGTTCCTAGTAGCTTAGAGAGGCATCTGAAAAGGGCCGATTCAAACTGTCGTCCCCTGTCTGTGACGGCCTCGATAGGTGTTCAGAAGCGGGCGACCCAGGTTTTGATAAAAGCTGATGCAACGGTCTTGGCTGTGATGTCTTAAATTGGTGTTGCATCCGGCCAACAATCGTGAGGAGGTATCGCTATAGCCTTTGAAGGGTGGTAGAGGTCCGACGAGATTAATGTGGACTTTTTTTCAAAACGGCTGTCGGGAGGCAGAAACTTGGCAAGTGTAGTTAAGGTGTGCCGATGCGTTTTTGCTCGCGGGCACGGCGAACATGCTCGTGCCCATTGTCGGACGTCGCTGTTCATGCCCGGTCAGACGTAGCGTACCGCGACCCGGTTTTGAGATGCTCGGATTCCAGGGTGAGCGAGAGAATGAAAGAAGTCGAAAACTCGTCGGCGTAACTCTGCAGGGACGAACGGGCGTTGCCAGCTTGTGGAAGTGTCACACACAGTGGTGATGTGTGACGAAAAGTGAGGAACGTCCGTGAGCTGTAGAGAGGTTGAGGAGTGGCGTAGGTCCCTGAGCTCTTCGTCCTGTTGCTGCAGTCTAGCAAACGTTTTCCACGACAAATCGGAGGCGTTGACTGAAGTAATGCGACTAAGCGTGTCTGCATGGATATTTTGCGTGCCTTCGGCACGTCGTATGTCTGTAGAATATCCTGCCAAGAAAGCGAGGTGCCTGACATCTCTTGGAGAGTAACTGGTTCTGGAAGCTTGCGAGCACGAGTCAACGGCTTGTGGTCCGTGAAGATGATTTATTGGCGCCCTGCTAGAAAATATCTGAAATGTTTCACGCCAGGTAGGGAGCTAATAGCTATCGGCCAAAAGCGCTGTACCATTGCTCGGTGCTGGTCAATTTTTTTGGGGGAAGAAACCGAGCGGTTTCCATGCTCCACCAAGGTACTGCTGTACCAAAGCGCCAATGGCGTCTCTGGAAGCGTCTACCATGATGCTTGTAAGAGCATCGTGCTGGGGATGTTCCAACAGTGTCGTCTGGGCTAAACTATTCTTGGCAGCGAAGAAAGCGTTGTCGGCCTCTTGATTCCAAGAGAGTATAGCTGCTGGAGACTTGGATTCCATGAGCATTGGTTCAAGAGGTCGGAGGATGGTCGCGCAATGTGATATAAAACGGCAGTAAAAGTTTACCAGCCCTAGAAAACAACGCAGTTGACGGAGGGATTCAGGGCGAGGAAATTCAGAGATGGCCTTGACTTTTGTCGTTAGTGGTCGAATGCCTTGTTTGTCCACCATATGTCCTAAAAAGTCCAACGAAGGAACTTTGAACTCACGTCCACGTTTATAATGAGGTTGTGGTCTCGAAGGCGTTCGAAGAGGAGCCGGAGATGATAGAGATGCTCCTTTGGTGATGTATACTTCCGACAAGAATATCGTCGACGTAAGCAAAAACAAAAGTTAAGGCGCCGTGTCACGATGTTCATAAATTTCTAAAACTTTGTGCGGCACTTCTTACCCCACATCGCATGCGAGTGAACTCAAACAGGCCATAAGGTGTCGTGATGGCGGTCTTGGGGACGTCTTCTGTGGCTACAGGAGACATCCTGCGAGTCTTCTGCGGTAGCACATGCGCAGTGCGTACCGGATGGTCCGTCGTACCATATCGGATGTGCAACAACGGTTCCCTAAAACTGTCTAATAAGTCCGACAGCGCAGCCGACGCCATCTCATAAGAGTCAATCAAGTAGGGCCAAAAGTGCATCTTCACGGCGCTCATCGCCTCGGTGCTTTTGCCGTCCCCGAATAAGGGTGCATTTACACTTGCGGATTCGCATGGCGAATCCGCGCCGACGGCGAGCTAGTTTTGGAGCCGGGTTGCGAAATCCCCTCGTTGCTGGAAGAAAATATGGATCGGTCCGGGACCCATATATGAATTTTCCGCCAACGACGACTCGATTTCGCCAACCGGCTTCAAAAATCCGCTCGCCGCCGCCGGCGCGGATCCGCCAGCAAATTTGGAAGTGTAAACGCACCGTAATAAACCAGTCAGACACAGTGAATGCGCCGCGATCCTGCGTTTTTTTTTTTTTTTTTTTGCTGCGCGGGACTGATTCAGACGGTGATAGAAAACAATGCATTACATTGTGCTAAATAAAAAAAAAAAAAAAAAAAATATATATATATATATATATATATATATATATATATATATATATATATATATATATATATATATATTGTTACGGTTAGACCGCAATCACATAATTTGGTAATACAAAGAACGACGAAGTAGCCACGGGGATAAGAAAGAGGAAGTGGTTCGTAAATAAAAGACCGAACTGACAAGACCTGGTTGCCCTGTCTTCCAAGTCCTTTCACACCCTATTATCTGGTGGAGGTGCGGGGTACCGATCCCCGTACCTCTCGCCAATCCAACCATGTCGGAGGCAGACAAGGCTGGCCATATACTCAAAGGAATATCAGAAGACGGGTTCCAATACCTCATGGCTCGTGACTCCCGCACCGTCGAGAGCATCATAGAAGCATGCCGTCGCCTCAACGACAAAAGAGCCAGGATTCCAGCAACCACCTCAACGAGGTTACCCTCTCTACCCTCGCGACTGCAAATCCCCGTCACTGAAACTATACGCACAGTCATTCGTGACATCATCAAGGAAGAGCTTCGGATTATGTTTCCCGACAGTGCCACATTACTCGAGGAAACAACTGCAGCCACGCGTATGTCTTTAAGGGACGCCATTCGAGAGGAGCTTTCTGCCGCAGCTCCTAATATATCTGCAATTACCATGAGCCCTCGTCTACATGCTTACTCCAACGCCCAGTGGACCTCCACTGTTCGAAGCCGCCCCACCTGCTTCCACTGCGGAGTCCGAGGTCACATTGCTCGCTTCTGTCGCCGACGCATCGCGGAAGAACGAGGAGATACCTACAGATTCTTTGGTCGCTCCAGTTACAACTCGCCACCAGCCTATCCGACGTATTCATATGACGAGGATGTTCCAGTACCAAGCTTCCCACATCGTAACCGATCTTCATCTCCGAGACCACCGGCATACAGGCGTCCGCGCTCGCCCTCGCCTTACCCACGTTCGTCTGCGTCATTCCGACCATCCCATGAGCCATCCACTTCCTACCAGAACGAGGGAAACTAGACGCGGCGGCAGCAGGAGGTAACGCCGCTTCGTTCAATTCTTGCCAGCCTCCGCCTCCCCCAAGAAATTTTGTTTCGATAACCGTCAAAGGACAAACGTTTTCAGCATTAATAGACACGGGTGCATCAGTTTCAGTCATGAACGAGTCCACGCGACGGAAGCTTCGTTTGGTAGGCACCCCTCCGGATGGCAGGTTATTGCAAGGTGCGAATCGTTCTCTTTTCTCGCCATGTTGCTTGTGTACCACTCGCATCACTCTAGACAAAGTTACCGTGGCGTCTTTCACTGTTGTTCCTCACTGCAGCAATGATTTTATTTTGGGATGGGACTTCTTATCACAACGCAACGCGCTCATAGACTGCGGCACTGGGTTGCTAAATATTGGTAGAGAAAATTATGATGACTATGACCTAGACACGGTTCAAGTAAGAAAGCTATGTTTGAGTCATGACTATGTAATTCCGTCTTTGAGTACCATTTTTGTCACGGCGGTGAATAAGTTTTTTTTCGCCGACTATAATGGTAATGTCCTTGTGGAACCTTGCCGCGACATGTTGCTACGCAAGAACCTAGCTCTTCCATTTTCATTATCGACATTGACCAATGGCTCGGCCACAGTCCCTATCACCAACATGTCAAACGAGCCTCAGCGCTTATCAATTGGAACTTGCGTAGCCTTTGTTTATACCCTTCCCACTTGCCCAGTTTTTACTCTTCAGCCGTGCGCTGAAACAGTATTAGGCTCGTCTAGTTCATTGCGTGACTCCGTCTCTTCTTTATCATCCATGGTTGATAAAAAAACTACCGGGGGATTATCAAGGGCTACTGTTGGATTTATTGAAACGATACTCCTCATTTTTTGACATCGACGGTGGCCCATTGGGTTTAACAACCTCCGTAAAGCACCGAATTGATACCGGCGATGCTTCACCAGTTCGACACAGACCTTACCGCGTCTCTCCTTCAGAGCGAGCCTTAATTGATCAACATGTTAAAGGGATACTGAAGCGAAACTTGAAATACACCTATTATAGTCAGAAATAGGTTTAATATGATCAATGATATCCATAATTCATAATCGCGCGTTTGTATTTTGAACGGATGGCTATATTTTTCACCCTGAGGGGCCCGATTGAGCGCGCGCTCGAAAATCGGCCATCGGAGAGCCCGATGCGTCTTGGGATATTCGGCGCATTCGTGACGTCACTTGTGCCAGACGGGAAAGGCTACGGCGTGAATGTCGTGGTTACGAGCGTTGCCACTTGGTGGCGCGTCGACGATTTACAACCTGTGACAACCTGGCCGTTTGAGATGTGCAAGGGCTGCACGCACGCTGCACCCATAACTCTATGGCTGCACCACGGCAAGTCGGCAACCACGGCAGCACTGCTGACAAAGCCAGCTCGGAGCAGGCTCGGAGGCCGGTTCTCAAAGCGAACTTACGACGAAAAAAGTGCGTACGACAAATTTGAAAGAAAACCCGTATTCTCGAAGCTAAATTATCGTAACTTTTGCGCAGGTTACGACAGGCAGGTTACGCTGTCGGCCGCATGGCCGACAGCGTCGCTCAGTTACATGGTCGCGACAACCAACGGACATTTTTCTACGTGCTCTTCTCGCGCGTCCCGACCTCAACCAGCAAGAAAAAAGGAAGGAGTACTTGAACAGACCACGACGAACAAGAACGCTGGATCCACAAACACCCGAGAAGAGCTACAACCGCCAGGATTCCACCGACCAAGCGAGCTCGGATAGTAGGCCTAGCAGCAACATCGACTCGACGCACCGTTGCTCCGGCGATCCTTGGCCAAGACCGTCTGCCCACGACCGGCTGGCCTGCTGAATGGAATATAGCCGCGCGACCGTTGTGGACCCTTCCCGGATAAATAGTTTGATCCCTGAACTAAATTTCAGAGGTAAACCTTTTCCCCTTGGCTTCTCGATCTTTGTTTTCCGAGGCAGCGGGGACGAACGCTGTCGTCGAAAAGGGACTCTCATTGATTCTATCTCCTTGTTTTTGTGTGATAGAGCTCAAATAAACGCCATACGGATTACCTTCGCAACACGGTATGTACACTTTGTTATTAGTATGCCATCTTTATTCTGACACGACGCTACGTTACTGTCGAGCTATAGCAGTTCGTGGGAGCTGCGCGATGTCGGTCCAAACTTTCTTTGCCGAGTGTCACGTCAGTATCGACTAGCAATCGTGAAAGATCGGTCCCGAAGCGCTTACCGAAACGCGGTCTAAAACAGAACGAATCCAGCACTTCGATTAAACGCGCGCGTCCGCTCCGAGTGTGAACAGGTATTTGCGTGGCTCTTGCTGACACTCTCGTAGTTGAAACGTGTCTTTTTTAACGTCGGCTCGCAACTCGCAGCAACTAATACCGGCCGCGCCAGAAGCGTGCTCGCGTGTTGTCGTGCATGGAGCCGCAACGAGAACGAGCTCACTGTGGCCAACTACGCTTAGGCTTTCTCCGCCAAGGCTTTGCAAACGCGTTCAGGCCTAGGCTAATTCTGCCGGCACGCCGTATCTCCGCAGAACGGCGCTGCTCCTATGCCACAAGTGATGTCACGAGAACTTCCCACCATCCACCAGATGAGAAGTTGAAATCGTTTAATTAGGTTTAAAATTAGTTCTGTGTTTTACAGCGCGATATTGATATCTCCGAGGTGATGCCTTTCCCTAGCCCATATTTATGCAAAAATATGGGCGCTAAAATTTCGTTTCAGTACCCCTTTAAAGACATGCTCCAAAAGAACATAATTGTACCATCATCAAGTCCCTGGTCCTCACCTGTAGTTCTGATCAAGAAGAAAGATGGGTCGTGGAGGTTTTGCGTAGATTACAGACGCCTAAATAATGTCACCAAAAAAGACGTGTATCCTCTACCACGAATCGACGACGCTTTACACAGCTTACAAGGATTCGAATATTTTTCCTCTTTAGACCTTCGATCCGGATATTGGCAGATACCAATACATGACCAAGATCAAGAGAAAACAGCCTTCATAACTCCCGACGGGCTCTATGAATTCCAAGTCCTTTCACACCCTATTAATATATATGGGTGGTTTCATCTCAAATCGGGCAGGCTAAAAGGGTCTAATTTTTAAATTTCAAGAAAAAAATATATGTTTTGGGGCATTTCTCAAATGAAGGAGGGTGCAAACCGCATGTTCCCCAGATTTTGTGTTCTCGAGTTACGAAGCGTAGAAGCCGCAGTGCCAGAAACTAGTGTTTTCGCCTGCCGTCGCAGGTCGCGTGTTTGACACCCTCTGCTGGCGCTATTGGTTTTCCTACACCCTTTTAACTTTTCCCCCACATTTAATAGGTATTATAAAGATACCTTGACGTATTCAGATATTTTTAGGAATTTGATTGTTTTCTAAAAAAAAAATGTCAAACTCGTCACTCTGGTTGCTTTTTGGTCAACTTTGACAGGTCATTACTTTGTCTGTACTTTAGGTAAATTTTCTTTCTTTGGCTCTACACAAAGCCCGAAGCAAGCCCATTATAGATATATTAATATCATTATAATTTGTTCACTAGCCGCTCCGCTACCTTCACATAAACGTTGTGAGAAATAACAAATGTTTAAAGTTTGAGGTCAATTTTCTCAAAAACGCCATTTTTGTAAATTTTTATTTTTTAAATTTTTTAGATATATGTGTCGACTACAAGAAAAAACAATCTAGAAATGTAATATTTTGGTTGTATGTCCTCTATTTGAGCCGCAATCGCGTGAAACGTGTGAACATTTGTTATTTTTCACAACGTTTACGTGAAGGTAGCGGAGCGGCTACTCAGCAGATCATAATGATACTACTATATATATACTAGGCATGCTTAGGGCTTTCTATAGAGCTAAAGAAATAAAATGTACCTTAAGTACAGACAAAGTAATGACCTGTCAAAGTTGACCAAAAATCGACCTAAGTGACGAGTTTGACATTTGTTTTAGACAATAATCAAATTATTAGAAATATCTGAATACGTCAAGGTATCTTCATAGCACCTATTAAATGAGGGGGAAAAGTTAAACGGGTGTAGGAAAAACACTAGCGCCACTAGAGGGTGTCAAACACGCGACCTGCGACGGCAGGCAGAAGCACTAGTTTCTGCCACTGCGGCTTCTAAGCTTCGTAACTCGAAAAAAAAAAAAATCTGGAGAACATGCGGTTTGCGCCCTCCTTCATTTGAGAAATGCCCCCAAACCGGATATTTTTTTCATGAAAATTAAAAATTAGACCCTTTCAGCCTGCCCGATATGGGAGGTTTCATATCAAATCGGGCAGGATAAAAGGGTCTAATTTTTAATTTTCACGACAAAAATATATGTTTTGGGGGCCTTTCTCAAATGAAGGAGGGCGCAAACCGCATGTTCCCCAGATTTTGTGTTCTCGAGTTATGAAGCGTAGAAGCCGCAGTGGCAGAAACTAGTGTTTTTGCCTGCCGTCGAAGGTCGCGTGTTTGACACCCTCTGCTGGCGCTAATGTTTTTCCTACACTCTTTTAACTTTTCCCCTCATTTAATAGGTATTATAAAGATACCTTGACGTATTCAAATATTTTTAGGAATTTGATTGTTTCTAAAAACAAATGTCAAACTCGTCACTCCGGTCGCTTTTTGGTCAACTTTGACAGGTCATTACTTTGTCTGTACTTACTTTCTTTGGCTCTACAGAAAGCCCAAAGCAAGCCCATTATAGATATAATAATATCATTATGATCTGTTGACTAGCCGCTCCGCTACCTTCACATAAACGTTTTAAGAAATAACAAACGTTGCAAGTTTAAAGTCGATTTTCTCAAAAACCCCATTTTTGTAAATTTTTATTTTTTTTTAATTTTTTTAGATATATTAGTCAACTACAAGAAGAAAACAATCTAGAAATGTAATATTTTGGTGGTATGTCCTCTATTTGAGCCGCAATCGCGTGAAATGTGTGAACAATTGTTATTTTTTACAACGTTACGTGAAGGTAGCGGAGCGGCTATTCAGCAGATCATATTATATTACTATATCTATACTAGGCATGCGTAGGGCTTTCTATAGAGCTAAAGAAATAAAATGTACCTTAAGTACAGACAAAGTAATGACCTGTCAAAGTTGACCGAAAATCGACCTGAGTGACGAGTTTGACATTTGTTTTAGAAAATAATCAAATCATTAGAAATATTTGAATACGTCAAGGTATCTTCATAGTACCTATTAAATGAGGGGGAAAAGTTAAAAGGGTGTAGGAAAAACACTAGCGCCAGCAGAGGCTGTCAAGCACGCGACCTGCGACGGCAGGCAAAAACACTAGTTTCTGGCACTGCGGCTTCTAAGCTTCGTAACTCGAGAACAAAAAATCTGGGGAACATGCGGTTTGCGCCCTCCTTCATTTGAGAAATTCCCCCAAAACATATATTTTTTCGTGAAAATTAAAAATTAGACCCTTTCAGCCTGCCCGATTAGGGAGGTTTATATCAAATCGGGCAGGCTAAAAGGGTCTCATTTTTAATTTTCACTAAAAAACTATATGTTTTGGGGGAATTTCTCAAATGAAGGAGGGCGCAAACCGCATGTTCCCCAGATTTTTTGTTCTCGAGTTACGAAGCTTAGAAGCCGCAGTGGCAGAAACTAGTGTTTTGGCCTGCCGTCGCAGGTCGCATGTTTGACACCCTCTTGTGGCGCTAGTGTTTTTCCTACACCCTTTTAACATTTCCCCCTAATTTAATAGGTACTATAAAGATACCTTGACGTATTCAACTATTTCTAATAATTTGATTGTTTTCTAAATAAAATGTCAAACTCGTCACTCAGGTCGATTTTTGGTCAACTTGACTCGTCATTACTTTGTCTGTACTTAAGGTACAATTTATTTCTTTAGCTCTATAGAAAGCCCTAAGAATGCCTAGTAGATATAGTACTTAATATCATTACGATCTGCTGAGTAGCCGCTCCGCTACCTTCACGTAAACGTTGTGAACAATAACAAAGGTTCACACATTTCACGTGATTGCGGCTCAAATAGAGGACATACAACCAAAATATTACACTTCTAGATTGTCTTTTCTTTTAGTCGACTAATATATTTAAAATAATTTAAAAAATAAAAATTTACAAAATGGTGGTTTTCGAGAAAATTGACTTCAAACTTTCAACATTTGTTATTTCTTACAACGTTTACGTGAAGGTAGCGGAGCGGCTACTCAACAGATCATAATGATATTACTATATCTATAATGGGCTTGCGTTGGGCTTTCTGTAGAGCCAAAGAAAGAAAATTTACCTTAAGTACAGACAAAGTAATGACCTGTCAAAGTTGACCAAAAGCGACCGGAGTGACGAGTTTGACATTTGTTGTAGAAAACAATCGAATTCCTAAAAATATCTGAATACGTCAAGGTATCTTTATAGTACTTTAGAAAGGAGGAGAAAAAGTTAAAGGGGTGTAGAAAAAATACTAGCGCCAGCAGAGGGTGTCAAACACGCGACCTGCGACGGCAGGCAAAAACACTAGTTTCTTCCACTGCGGCTACTACGCTTCGTAACTCGAGAACAAAAAATCTAGGGAACATGCGGTTTGCGCCCTCCTTCATTTGAGAAATTCCCCCAAAACATATATTTTTTCTTGAAAATTAAAAATTAGACTTTTTTAGCCTGCCCGAGGCTAAAAGGGTCTAATTTTTAAATTTCACGAAAGAAGTATATGTTTTGGGGCATTTCTCAAATGAAGGAGGGCGCAAACCGCATGTTCCCCAGATTTTGTGTTCTCGAGTTATGAAGCGTAGAAGCCGCAGTGGCAGAAACTAGTGTTTTTGCCTGCCGTCGCAGGTCGCGTGTTTGACACCCTCTGCTGGCGCTAATGTTTTTCCTACACTCTTTTAACTTTTCCCCTCATTTAATAGGTATTATAAAGATACCTTGACGTATTCAGATATTTTTAGGAATTTGATTGTTTTCTAAAAAAAAAATGTCAAACTCGTCACTCTGGTTGCTTTTTGGTCAACTTTGACAGGTCATTACTTGTCTGTACTTTAGGTAAATTTTCTTTCTTTGGCTCTACACAAAGCCCGAAGCAAGCCCATTATAGATATATTAATATCATTATAATTTGTTCACATAGCCGCTCCGCTACCTTCACATAAACGTTGTGAGAAATAACAAATGTTTAAAGTTGAGGTCAATTTCTCAAAAACGCCATTTTTGTAAATTTTATTTTTAAATTTTTTAGATATATGTGTCGACTACAAGAAAAAACAATCTAGAAATGTAATATTTTGGTTGTATGTCCTCTATTTGAGCCGCAAATCGCGTGAAACGTGTGAACATTTGTTATTTTTCACAACGTTTACGTGAAGGTAGCGGAGCGGCTACTCAGCAGATCATAATGATACTACTATATATATACTAGGCATGCTTAGGGCTTTCTATAGAGCTAAAGAAATAAAATGTACCTTAAGTACAGACAAAGTAATGACCTGTCAAAGTTGACCAAAAATCGACCTAAGTGACGAGTTTGACATTTGTTTTAGACAATAATCAAATTATTAGAAATATCTGAATACGTCAAGGTATCTTCATAGCACCTATTAATGAGGGGGAAAAGTTAAACGGGTGTAGGAAAAACACTAGCGCCACTAGAGGGTGTCAAACACGCGACCTGCGGACGGCAGGCAGAAGCACTAGTTTCTGCCACTGCGGCTTCTAAGCTTCGTAACTCGAAAAAAAAAAAAAATCTGGAGAACATGCGGTTTGCGCCCTCCTTCATTTGAGAAATGCCCCCAAACCGGATATTTTTTTTCATGAAAATTAAAAATTAGACCCTTTCAGCCTGCCCGATATGGGAGGTTTCATATCAAATCGGGCAGGATAAAAGGGTCTAATTTTTAATTTTCACGACAAAAATATATGTTTTGGGGGCCTTTCTCAAATGAAGGAGGGCGCAAACCGCATGTTCCCCAGATTTTGTGTTCTCGAGTTATGAAGCGTAGAAGCCGCAGTGGCAGAAACTAGTGTTTTTGCCTGCCGTCGAAGGTCGCGTGTTTTGACACCCTCTGCTGGCGCTAATGTTTTTCCTACACTCTTTTAACTTTTCCCCTCATTTAATAGGTATTATAAAGATACCTTGACGTATTCAAATATTTTTAGGAATTTGATTGTTTTCTAAAAACAAATGTCAAACTCGTCACTCCGGTCGCTTTTTGGTCAACTTTGACAGGTCATTACTTTGTCTGTACTTTAGGTAAATTTTCTTTCTTTGGCTCTACACAAAGCCCGAAGCAAGCCCATTATAGATATATTAATATCATTATGATCTGTTGACTAGCCGTTCCGCTACCTTCACATAAACGTTGTAATAAATAACAAATGTTGAAAGTTTGAGGTCGATTTTCTCAAAAACGCCATTTTTGTAAATTTTTATTTTTTTAATTTTTTTTAGATATATTAGTCGACTACAAGAAAAAATAATCTAGAAATGTAATATTTTGGTTGTATGTCCTCTATTTGAGCCGCAATCGCGTGAAATGTGTGAACAATTGTTATTTTTTACAACGTTTACGTGAAGGTAGCGGAGCGGCTATTCAGCAGATCATATTTATATTACTATATCTATACTAGGCATGCGTAGGGCTTTCTATAGAGCTAAAGAAATAAAATGTACCTTAAGTACAGACAAAGTAATGACCTGTCAAAGTTGACCGAAAATCGACCTGAGTGACGAGTTTGACATTTGTTTTAGAAAATAATCAAATCATTAGAAATATTTGAATACGTCAAGGTATCTTCATAGTACCTATTAAATGAGGGGGAAAAGTTAAAAGGGTGTAGGAAAAACACTAGCGCCAGCAGAGGCTGTCAAGCACGCGACCTGCGACGGCAGGCAAAAACACTAGTTTCTGGCACTGCGGCTTCTAAGCTTCGTAACTCGAGAACAAAAAATCTGGGGAACATGCGGTTTGCGCCCTCCTTCATTTGAGAAATTCCCCCAAAACATATATTTTTTTCGTGAAAATTAAAAATTAGACCCTTTCAGCCTGCCCGATTAGGGAGGTTTATATCAAATCGGGCAGGCTAAAAGGGTCTCATTTTTAATTTTCACTAAAAAACTATATGTTTTGGGGGAATTTCTCAAATGAAGGAGGGCGCAAACCGCATGTTCCCCAGATTTTTTGTTCTCGAGTTACGAAGCTTAGAAGCCGCAGTGGCAGAAACTAGTGTTTTTGCCTGCCGTCGCAGGTCGCATGTTTGACACCCTCTTGTGGCGCTAGTGTTTTTCCTACACCCTTTTAACATTTCCCCCTAATTTAATAGGTACTATAAAGATACCTTGACGTATTCAACTATTTCTAATAATTTGATTGTTTTCTAAATAAAATGTCAAACTCGTCACTCAGGTCGATTTTTGGTCAACTTTGACTCGTCATTACTTTGTCTGTACTTAAGGTACAATTTATTTCTTTAGCTCTATAGAAAGCCCTAAGAATGCCTAGTATAGATATAGTACTTAATATCATTACGATCTGCTGAGTAGCCGCTCCGCTACCTTCACGTAAACGTTGTGAACAATAACAAAGGTTCACACATTTCACGTGATTGCGGCTCAAATAGAGGACATACAACCAAAATATTACACTTCTAGATTGTCTTTTCTTTTAGTCGACTAATATATTTAAAATAATTTAAAAAATAAAAATTTACAAAAATGTGGTTTTCGAGAAAATTGACTTCAAACTTTCAACATTTGTTATTTCTTACAACGTTTACGTGAAGGTAGCGGAGCGGCTACTCAACAGATCATAATGATATTACTATATCTATAATGGGCTTGCGTTGGGCTTTCTGTAGAGCCAAAGAAAGAAAATTTACCTTAAGTACAGACAAAGTAATGACCTGTCAAAGTTGACCAAAAAGCGACCGGAGTGACGAGTTTGACATTTGTTGTAGAAAACAATCGAATTCCTAAAAATATCTGAATACGTCAAGGTATCTTTATAGTACTTTAGAAAGGAGGAGAAAAAGTTAAAGGGGTGTAGAAAAAATACTAGCGCCAGCAGAGGGTGTCAAACACGCGACCTGCGACGGCAGGCAAAAACACTAGTTTCTTCCACTGCGGCTACTACGCTTCGTAACTCGAGAACAAAAAATCTAGGGAACATGCGGTTTGCGCCCTCCTTCATTTGAGCAATGCCCCCAAAACATATATTTTTTTCTTGAAAATTAAAAATTAGACTTTTTTAGCCTGCCCGAGGCTAAAAGGGTCTAATTTTTAAATTTCACGAAAGAAGTATATGTTTTGGGGGCATTTCTCAAATGAAGGAGGGCGCAAACCGCATGTTCCCCAGATTTTCTCTCTCTCTCTCTCTCTCTCTCTCTCTCTTTCTCTCTTTATATATATATAGGCGGTTTCATTTGGATTCAGGCAACGAGTGCCAGTCGTATTTTTTTATTTTGCTTCAAATTTTTATATTTTGTGGAACATGTTCCAAGAAGAACAATCTTTTTTATTTTAATGTCCTGACATGATTAGTTACTGAGAAAAAAATATCTCAAAGAAGCGGAAAAGAACTACGAGGTTTTGACGATTGTCGTGTGTGGCGTTTTTGAATCACTCTCAATCTCAAAGTATTCAAAAGAGAGCGTCTATTTTTTTTTTATTGTGATATATATGCAAGTAGGTAAGACGGCATTATAACTGATATTTATTATTCGTCGCTTCAAGTTTTGTAAAAATCCACAAACATGCCTCCGCGAACAACTGTGACCTAAATTGCGGATTTTATTTTGAGTCGACTATGTTTTGTATCACTTTTAAAATAATACCATGTGTAGAACCTTTCATTGCCTTCCAAATTAAGCACAATTTGTGTTTTTATCATGTACGAGTACTGAGAAATAAATTATGAAACAGAGAGGGTTTTCACTTTTCGTTCAACTTCAGCACGCTGTATAAAAAAAAAAAAAAAAAAAAAAAAAAAAAACATTTTTAATTTTTTTTTTCTCGCGTCGCGTTCTCTTCACACCCTTCTTTTAGCCAGAATACATTCCGTTAGAGGTATTTGCCTTGGGTTTGAGTTTTAAGCCTCTAAATATGCTAAAATAGAGCAAATGCCGATGGTGGGATTTGACGATTTTCGTGTGTGGCGCGTTTGAACCACTCTCAATCTCAAAGTATTCAAAAGAGAGTTTCGATATTTTTTTTTTATTGTGATATATATGCAAGTCAGTAAAACAACATTCCTACTACTACTATTTATTAGTTGTCGATACAATCTTCGTAAAAATCCCCAAACATGCCTCCGCGAACAACTGTGACCTAAACTGCAAATTGTTTTTTAATCGACTATGTTTAGGTTTGTTTTTAAAATAATACTACGTGTAGCCTTTCATTGCCTTCCACACTATGTAAAGTTTGTGTCTTAATCACGTACGAGTACTGAGAAATAAATTATGAAACAGAGTAGGTTTTCACTTTTTGTATATATATATATATATATATATATATATATATATATATATATATACAAAACTTGAAGCGACGAATAATAAATATCAGTTATAATGCCGTCTTACCTACTTGCATATATATCACAATAAAAAAATAGACGCTCTCTTTTGAATACTTTGAGATTGAGAGTGATTCATATCACTCTCAATCTCAAAGTATTCAAAAGAGAGCGTCTATTTTTTTTTTTATTGTGATATATATGCAAGTAGGTAAGACGGCATTATAACTGATATTTATTATTCGTCGCTTCAAGTTTTGTAAAAATCCCCAAACATATATATATATATATATATATATATATATATATATATATATATATATATATATATACGTTTTGCCAGGTCTATGACCGTTCGAGGCTTTCTGCCTCAACGACTAGTGGTACTCGAACACCGCATCCACGGCGACCGTGGTTGGTCGGATTATCTCCCAAACACCATAAAGCACTGTAAAAAAATAACAACATGTGAGTTTTTTTTGTTTTGTTTTTGTAGTAATGGGGCTGATATTGATTATAAAAAACTGAACTTTGCGGCGCACTAGGTCATTAGGGTGTTGTGCCTGGTTGATTGCGCTGCACCGCGCTACTTTCCCAAGGTAGGGTTTTATGTGGGTAGCCTGTTTACAAAACGATTTGATTTATTTGTCTAGACATCCGTTTCTATAATTACGATGGATTGTAGCGGACGTTACGAGCTACCTCGACCAATT
This sequence comes from Ixodes persulcatus, assembly GCA_013358835.2. Classification (NCBI taxonomy): domain Eukaryota; kingdom Metazoa; phylum Arthropoda; class Arachnida; order Ixodida; family Ixodidae; genus Ixodes; species Ixodes persulcatus. The sequence continues at coordinate 499,717 of JABSTQ010011486.1, read as the reverse complement.
TCATTTCATTTCATTTTATTACCTTAAAGACCCCGTTAGGGGTATTACATAAGGGGTGGGGTTACACATAAAAGCATTTTTAACAGACATTCATGTCGGAAGGTGGTTGACGACAGTCTCCATGAATACGGATGGACATGTGATGGCGGCGACGTGGTGGGGAAGGCCGTTCCAGTCTGCTCCAATGTAGAGCAAAGAGGGACAACACGTCACTGCGCTCCTCTCTGAGGTCACGTGGTGCTCACACGGCATTGGATTGATTTGCATGACTCGTAGCGTCGTCTGCGGTCCATCCTAGGGTAGTACGTATATGAGCGGACGACGTTAGCAATCTTATGTTCCAACCGCTAGCGGGCTTGGCGATGGCAAAACAATAGCAGGTTGCGCCTAAAAAAAACAACAACAAAAAACGAAGTTATCTTATGACCGACATTATAGGAACGTCATACAAGGCACAAACACGACTCAGACAGTGTTTGCAAAATGTCTTTTGTGTTATGTATACGAACAGTGTGACCACAATTTCAACGGGAGCTCGCTGACGCCGATGGCAATCGGAGCTCCGCTGGCCCGACGTCCGCGCAGCAGAAGGTGCGGAGCTGGGTCCACACGAGTGTCACTTTAGGGAGGCGACTTGTCCCGCGGGACGACGGCCAGCCCTCGAAGGTGTTGGGTCGGCAAAAACAGCTGTAAGAATTGCCGCAGGTTTCAGACGGCCTGCTATAAAGAGTCACGCGCCATTCCGAGACGATTACTTTAATAGAGAGGAGTGCCCACAATATAGGGTATTCTCATTGACCCCTAATGCGGATTCTTAGGCGACCTGGTACTGAAACTTTGAGAACACGATAGCGCTTCAAGACAGGGACGAGAGTAGGAACGCGACAACACAATGCGCATTGTGTAGTCTCGTTCCTACTCTCGTCCCTGTCTTGAAGCGCTATCGTGTTCTCAAAATTCTCATTGACGTTATGATGTCCACCATTCTGTTAATATATATCTGCCTAGCGCGTGCCGAGGGCGAGCATTCGAAGGGTTCATCTAGAGTCACCGGAGTTATCTGATACAGTGAAATACGCGGTGCACCGAGGCCCATATAAAAGTTTCATCGGGCGCGGACACCATTTTACAGTGATAGTCGCTACGGACTCTTCCCACCCCTGGAAATGACGTTCGTTGTTCATGTTGTAGCTGTTGATGTAGTTGTAGTCATTTGTTGATGCTGTAGTTGGCGCAGTGGGGCGTAGGGCGTCCGTCATCGATGTTGCCGAATTCTTGAAAACGATCGTCCGTCGCCCGCAAGAATCGAAGCTGGGTCTGCTGCGCGATAAGCGGAGGCGCTAGCACAGAGTCAACACCACAGCGTTAACCCGTTTTATCCTTAAGGCTGGCTCACACATCTGCGTTGGTTGCATTCGCGTGCAGCCGGAACGACCGGAACGACAAAGTCACCGTGACGAGCGTTCCCCGTACACAGCATGGCAAGCGATGCAAGGGGTAACTCCGCGTAGCAATCCACGAGTCACGGTTGTTGCGGTGTCTTGGTCGTTACGGTCGTTTCGGTTGCGTGTGAACGCAACCGCTGCGAATGTGCGAACCGGCCTTTACGGTTTTTGTAGTATACCCGAAGCCCACAGCACGCGCTCTCTACGATGGCGACAAAATGCCGTCGCAGCACTGTCAGTGTCAAGAGCTCGTGCCGCGAGAGACACACTTTCACGCGCTCAGGAACACAAAAGAGAAACAAAAGCGTTCGGAACAAAATGGTCAGATTTCTATCTTGTCCCGAACGCTTTTTTTGTTCACGCACCTCACGATGCGTGAACGCACCACCGACGCCCAACGACTTCACCGTGACGTATCGCAGATCTCGCTGTGACATGTAATGCGGATTAACGCGGGACTGCTCAATTTGTTATCCAGAGGTTACGACGTAACCCTTCCGATCAATAAACAATTTTAAAGGACAACACCTGAACTGCAGACGAAAACCTTTTTGATTGATTAGACCAAACCAAGAACCACCGTCCTCAGTGAGTCAAAGCAAGTTTATTCATCCCTGGACGCATTCCTCCGGTCCCAGGGATGGTCGAGTACATTTAATCATCGTCAACCCTCCTCATCATCCTTCCTTCCCTCACACTCCTCGTCAAATGAAACAATTAAGCCAGGTGTGTAGAGACCTTTACGTTTCAAGAACAACAAAATGGCGAATTGACGTCACGTAACAATAATGGCCTTGTCATATAGCGCGTACTGCACTACGCATTAAACAAGTAGTAGACATGCGCAATGATACCCTTGTGCGAGTACCAACTCGCCCAACTGACCACCCTAAAACAGCCGATATCATTGTGTGCTGTCTGTCTGGCTCTAAGACGGACGAAGACGCACAAAGCGGAAAACCTGTTTATATGTAAAAAGAAAATAAATCACTATATGATCAGCGTAAGAAAATTACGAAAGAGGAAACTGCGAAGCTCAGTCAAGGTCTCATCCAGCCATGCGTGGCCTTGTCAAACAGCGATCATCAGCTCCCAAACCTTCTTCCTTCTTGGGTTGATTTCCGGATCGCGCGTACATTGTTTATAAATTATACTATATATATATATATATATATATATATATATATATATATATATATATATATATATATATATATATATATATATATATATATATATATATATATGTATATATATGTATATATATATATATATATCATGGGCATTTTTCGCCATCGTGCGGCGGTCTCCGAAGGAGAAATAATTGAAAATATGATGATGATTGAACCGTACTTGATCGAATGAATCAATGTCTTACGAAACCCCCGAAAGCCAAAATAAATGGCGGAGCCAGGAGCCTGGCACCGCCATTTATTTTGGCTTTCGGGGGTTTCGCAAGACATTGATTCATTCGATCAAGTACGATTCAATCATCATCATATTTTCGACTATATATATAAAAGGCAGAAAACGTACTTGAGACGATCGTTTGGAGTTTTGCGTGAGCGTACACATTCCATAGGCTACAGGCTACCCACGCTTTGTTGTATGTAAAGGTCGTTCTAACCTTTTAAACTGAAAAGGCAGCTTCTAACGTGTTTTCTCAAATGTAATTTTTTTTTCGACTTTGCGTTTACTGATTTTGGCCTTTGCCGAGCATTTGGCGCCTGCTGTCCTTGTGACTTTCTCTCCGCTTTCGTTCAGTCGGATTTTCCAGTGTTGTACGTGTCTCTCTCTCCCCGGCCAGGTTTACGCTGGGGGCTTACCCTTCGGGTTAGGCCCCAAATGAACGGCTTTTGTGGCGATAACTGTGTCGAGTCTATCGTGGGGCTCTTCAAGGAGCCCAGGTGTTTCGAATGAGCATAATCTCTTGACGTCATGGGCCACGTAATGCAGCCAAGGTGTGTCAGTATTTCGTCTCATGACTTTACGAACAACATTTTGTAAAACTCCAAACAACCGTCTCAAGTACGTTTTTCTGCCGTTTATACTTTTCGGCATCCTACGCTACGTTTTCTCTCTCTCTCTCTTGCTCTCTTTTTCTTTCTCTCTCTCCCTATATATATATATATATATATATATATATATATATATATATATATATAGTGTTCCCTTCTTGCCGTGCACGCAACCCACGGCACCGGTTTGTCTCCCCCTTCTTGTTCTCTTACCCTGGCGTAGACACAGGCTTCTATAAAGATATGTACGTAGGCACTCCGATCGACTCTAAGGGCGAGAGGCGACTGGGTACATCGAACTAGGAAGCCACAACCGCTATCCTCAAAGCATTTCCAGGAACTGCATTCAGGTATGTGTGCCGCACTGATAGCTTCGAAATTAATTTCGGTCGCTTTCGAAAACATTAATCATGGTCACGAGTCACGACGTCTCCCCTTAGGAAACCAGCCACCGTACAGATAAAGAAAAAAAAAAAAAAACGTTCCGGAAGTTGACGCAGTTTGAACTTCGGGGTACGAGAAAAAAAAAAAAAAAAAAAAAAAAAAACACCAAAGCAGTCGAAGCTATAACTATAATCTAAGAAAATGTAAAAGTAATAATTTTAAGAAAATAGAAATTCGTGATAGCAACGTAGAGCTATACATTCGTATCCTTTCGCTTTCTTCTCTAATTCGATGTACAGCTTGACTGTTTATTATCATTATCTTCGATATATATCATTATAAGAGTTTTCATTTTGGTAGCTCTGGGTTCAAAGTTCCCAGCCGCAGAAGCGGTTTACTTTTTTTTTTTTTTATAATAGCTATATAGCAATTGTAGCAATAATAGTAAGAGCCTGCATACAGCGCGACACCATTAACGGGAACAAGCAGTCACGAGTTTTCTTTTTCTGTTTTTCTTTTAAAATTTAAAGGCTACCATAAACACTATACTAGCGTGGCGGAAAGTGACTAGGCAGTACAGTAACGACCGGTAAAGTTTGGTGTCCGTTAATACTGTATCAGAGTAAAAAAAAAAAAGTCATGTCGTACGTGTTTGCCCTAACAGTGCTGTGAATTGTACCTTCGCGGAGAGTATGAGCTCAAACATTAAATGGGGTCCTTTTTCCTGCTTCTGCGGTCTTTCAATTTTTCAAATAGTCAGAGGTACGAGGGGCGTTCATAAAGTTCGTATTATTGTCACAAAGGAATAGAGATTCAGCAATCAAACTCGAGTAGGAGTTGAGACTTTCTCTATATGTTCGCCAACAAAAGTTACCCACTTTTTCCAGCGATGCACCACATGCCGGAGGCCATTGTTTTAAAACTCCTCGTCCTGAGTGTTCAGGAATCGCTCCACTTCAGCAATCACTTGTTCGCCGTCCTTGAAATGCTTTCCTCTTATTTGACCATACTAGAAGCGTCTGTGCCATTTAACCAAAAGTGTCGTAAACTGGGGCGTTGTCCCCGAACAACGCTCCCAGTTTGGAATGAATATCCTTGGCATTGCTTCCCTTCAAATGAAAAAAAAAAAAAACGGATCACTGCATGTGCTTGGCACCGACGGGCGGTGCCATTTTTGTTTCGTCTCCCTAGCGGCGTTCCGAGTTAGCATGCGATGTTTATACTGTGCGGAAGCTATAAAAAAAAAAAGTTGATTGCAAGCTAAGAAAAAAACCGGAAATGCCTCTCAGAGGAAAATGTATTCCTACGCCGAGAAACGCCAGCCAATCGTTTTCATGACGTCACGATTCCGTGGACCAATCGCGATCCTTTTGAAAAAAAAAAAAAAGCTCAACATGGCTGCTGGCCTTAGCAACGCGACGCTAGTTTCTCGTGACAATTATTCTGCTTTTTTGCACCGTGTTTTACGTGCCCGAGGTTACGCCACGAAATCTTAATGGTATCGGCTTACGTTTGCAGCAGTTTTTGCGCGACAACGTGAGAATCCAGCGACGCTATCGCCAACGAAAATTTCGAAGCGGGCGCGAGGCTTAGCACTGCTGAGAGGTGAGAAGCTACGCCGGACGTCGTCTGCTTCGGTGGATTTCTGTCGCCTCTGCCCCACGTTGCTACTCAACATAGTACCGGCACCGCTGCTTCAATTCGCTGTGGTTTCCGCGGGTGAGCTGAGATTGCCGTGCACCTCAGTGGGATCCATGACGGAAGACAAAGAGAGCGGGGCGTAGGGTGCCTACATGTCTGTCTGTCTCAGGGTGAAGACATCCATTGTTGCACTGAATGTTCAGCGCGTGACGCTCTCGCGCACTCGTTGCGTGACCTGGGCGCTAAAATGGCATCTATGCATTAGCCAAAGCTACGCGCTCGAGCTGATTGACACCGGATTGCGCGTACTTCAAAATGCATAAAAAAAACGATTGGGCGTAAAAATGGCTGAGATGTCACCACTCAAGCAAAAGCGCGCGTTTGTATGAAGGCTCGTCTCTAACGAGGCGCGGTGGTGGTGTCGATGACTTGGGAGGGTGCCGATTTGTCAAAACCCGAAAAGTATAATTATTCTTGTTTTCTATTCATCCAACAAAATAAAGGCACACATTTCGTGCGCAAAGCCCACAAAACTAAGTAAATCACTAAATATTTATTATTTGCAGGAACTATAAGTGCTTTGTTATTTATAATTTTGGCGAGAGAAAGGTTGGTTTCGTTTTCGCCGCTTTCCCTCAATCGAAGGCGCTGGAAGACGGTATGTTAGACAGTATCTTGGACAGAAAATGAATTGGGAAGACGGTACATTGGACATGACTTTCTTTCTTTACTAAACAGCTATTTCGTTGACAAAAACGTATTCTAACTTATTTAAACGTCCTGAATGAATTAAATAAATATTGTAGTAGTTTAAGACACGTTTACTGGTATTGAAGCTCAACTTCGCATTTCATTACTAGTTAGGACCAAAGCTCTTTCAAAGTCTGAGAGTTTTTGTATTTTTTTAGCACGTTGATTTTAAATTTTGATTCCATGCAGAGAAACTGTTGCATGATTTACGAGGTATATCTATTTATCGAGGACACACCGATTTATGGGCCGAAAGTTATTTGAATTGTACTTTTCCAGACACGGCGTGCAAAGTGCCACCTCGGCCTCGCACCCTGGAGTCATTCTTTTCCAGTGGCCTTAACCGTCAATTGTTTTTCCCTCGGAACTGTTTTTTTTATTTATTTGATTAGTGTGAAATTATTTTATTGCTAATTTTTAGAAATCGCTGTTTTCCATAAAGCGTGAGGTTGAGCGTCAGAGATTCGCCTGTCTGTATCAACGAAGGAGCAAACCGAAACAAAACTCCCTTATATATATATATATATATATATATATATAAACTTTTTACATGTTGTCAACGGGTGTTATCACAAAATACAAAACATTGCTCTGCACGTAAAAGTAAAATCGACAGCCCAGTTGGGACAGAGAGCAAATCGAAGCTGAAACCTGCACAAGTGTTTGTTTCTAAACTGCACCACCAACTAACGCATTGTCTTCAAACTTATGTAGCCTCTCTACTAAAGTTACGAAGGGAACTGGTAGTATTACTAATAAATAAATGAAATTAATTAAATAATTAAGACGCGTCCGAGTATACTCGAGCGTGGCACTCCAAAGGTTCCGGTCTGTTTCCGCTCGCATTGTCCGCGATAGTCCGTGACGATTTTGCAAGGCGTCCTTCATTCATTCACACCTCCATCTCTGAAAGAAGATCGAGTTCTCCAAAACACAATTACCTTATCGAGTTGCGCCAGTTATCCATTATGGACGTTGCGCTCGCTCGAGAGCTTCCTCTCAGCCAAGTCTGTGCATTGGTGTTGGGATTTCAGCGGTTACGTATTGTGTCCCCGTTCGTAGCAGAGTAAGAGAGACCTCGGACGGATGGCTTCTGCAAAACCCGAGATCCTTAGGAAGTACCTGGATCTGGAACAGCCCGATGACGTAGTCTTTGTCACTTACGTCTTCGTGGATGGAACCTTGGAAAATGTCCGGGCCAAGACGAGGACGCTGGACTTCGAACCCAAGACCGCGAAAGGTATACACTCCAAGCAGGGAGCTTGAACATCGCGGAATTGTTGAAACCAATTCAGACGCCTTAATGCTAGCAAAAATCCAACTTCTGAGATTTCTGAGTTTCACGATTTGAAAAGTAAATTCGAAAGTTTAATGTACAAGGAGGCAGTTTCCACAATAATCGACGTGTTTTCGAAGTTTGATACGTTGTAAGTGGTTGTCAGTTCCTTTTTTTTTTCTCCGTCTCGGACCTTTTTTTTTTTTTTCTAAATGTAGTTAGTTTACTAGCGGTCTTGCGTTTTTTTTTTCCCTTTCATTCATATTCCAAGTGACAACTAATTGCTTATAGCGTGTATATGTTTTTGCTCACACTTTTGTTTTTTGTATATAATGTCGTACCATTCCTACATACTCATTCTCGAACTGTTTGCGCTTTTATAATGACAGTATTTTTTTTTCGGATGCACATGGGGGATTGTATTAACACCGACTTAATTAAACATTTAGTCTTTTCTCCGTATACCCCTTTCCAATAATCGCTCCTGCCTACTGCCATCTTTTCCCACTGGGCAAAGGGGCCCGTCCTGCGCAGGCGCAGTCGCTCTCTTCTGCATAATATCAGATGCTGCTTACGTTTCTATAGCCCGGTTGACTCGACACTTTTCGCCTGGGTGATAAGCGCTGGAAGGTACAGGAAGTTCCCCATAATAGAGAACCGTGGTTTTTCGGCCCGGGTAAATAGACTATGCATCGCAGAAAGCTCAAACGTCGTGAGAATGTATAGAACGCGAAAGTTTGAGAACATGATGTTACCTGGATAAAAAAAAGATAATCGCGGATAACAAAATTTCGCTATGTGCCGACGTCCATGCACCTAAGACTAATGTCGTCAAAACAAGAATCGGCATTGTGGGCGCCTGTAGCAGCTATTTCATTGAAATAAACTTGTCAGCAAGAAAGAAAACATTATTCTGTTTCTTGCTGACCAGTCTTTTAAACTGATATAAATCTCACAAGCGTTGACAGTATCATTTCTTGCTTTGACGATACTAGGCTGGACGCCGGCTCGGAGAGAAATTTTGTTTTCTTTAATGATTTTTTGATCGCTAGCTTCCCATTCTCATGGGGTTCGCGCTTCCTGCGATATATAGTTTAGTTACTATCTTAGCCGAAAAACCCGGATTCTTTTTTTTTTTTTTCTCGGGAACTGTAATACACCTTTCCAACGCTTACCATCCAGGCCGAAAATGCTAGGTCACTAGGCTGTGCACGAATGCTCGGCGTCTAATATCCACAAACGAGAGTTAGAGCACATGTTCAGAATGTGTTCCACACTCTGAATACGCTTGAAAAAAAAAATCCGTTGCCAGAAACCTCTCGAACCGACTAACTTTTTCTCCATCGTGGCAGATTGTCCCGAGTGGACGTACTGCGCGCTAGGAACGTACCAATGGGCGGACGCCGGCGCCAAGTCCGAAATGTTTCTGGTTCCCGTGGCCCTGTTCAGAGATCCATTTTTGAAAGGTCGGAATAAGCTGGTACTCTGCGAGACTCTCCTGCATGACCGAAGACCCCCTGGTAAGCAAAGCACCGCTTGGCCAAACTGGACTGAAAAGGCTTTGCAAGCTATTCGTCGCCTCCAAGGTCATAAAGAATGACAGAGTCCTAAAATACGTACAGAAACGGCAAGGAATCGAAAACACTCTTATTGTTTATTAACATTACTGTATTTACCAAAAATATATATGTAAAATTGCTAAGAAATTGTGTTTCATACGTGAAACGTGCTACCATCACAAACGTTTAGCGATACTCTGAGTTTCCAGGCGTCAAACGCCTACGTTCACGGCACTCTTCATCAGTTAGTTTAGCGCGTACCATGTGTACACTTGATACTTGCTCCCAGAATGAAGCGGTACTACCACTAATCAAGCTGATAAACCTGGCTATCTTCCAGAGCTTTCCATATACTCTTCGAGCTCCTTTCCCTCCGTGCGCACAGGTGGTCGAGCTTCTCTTCGCTTACCTCACTCCTCCTTGCCTACCCTATGGTCACATGATCTCCCCTTTAACCAATCGGCGTCGAGCACCTCACTCCTCCTCTCCCACCTGTCAACCAATCATTGTCGAGCCTCGATGCCGCGCTTTTATCTGGGCTTCACGATGATGCCGAACGCCTAGCCAAAAAACGTTTCACGTTAAAACAACCTGTAGCGTCCGTGAACGTATGCGTTAATGAAGCTGCCGTGAACGCTTACGGTGGGAACGTATGGGTATACTTGTCGCCGCTTTAAGGGAAAAGGCTGTTTTGCGCATTATTTATGCGCTGCGCGAAGTAGTTCTCCCAAGATTTGGTTGTCAAAAAAAAAAAAAAATAAACCATGATTTTGGCTTTTGAAACGTGTACGCCTTGGTAAAATAACATAAAGCCAATCTAAGGTGCACCTACATATATCTTAATGCGACGCAAGAAAGGGAAATAGAGTAACGTTACGCTAGGAGCCGAACTTGTTTTTACTACGTTTCTTGATGTGAATCGAGCATAGGATTCCGTGTTTTCGGGGGATAATTTTTCATTAATTCCGGGATGTTTCTTTCGTTTTCCTTTTAATTTTTTCTTTACAGATTCAGCGTTAATTCGGTATAAATGATTGGTGTCCGACGAAAAACTGGGGTTTGTCGGGGACTGTGTTGAAGAAAATAGGGCACGGGAATGGGGTTCTCCAAATTCCAGGGAACAAACGCATGAAGCGAATATTTGTAAAACGTCCTTGCACCGATAAGAAAATGAAACAAGATGAGATCTATGTGATTTCGAAGCAAGAATAAGCCTTGCGGGTAGTTTAATGAAATCTGTGTTCCAAGTAAAAAAAAAAAAATATAAAAAACTGTAAACAAATTTGTTTTTCCCCTAGATTACTCTTTTCTTATTCAAGGGCAGCTCTTTTCGGTTTCTTCGATATTTTTATGAAATAGACTGGCGGCCGGGTTATTTTTCGGGGTTTATCAGTATTTACCGAAAAACACAAAACCCTAATTAAGCGTATATTGCCTTGTATAATGAAAAAGAACTCGTCTGTGGAACATGAACAGGTAACAAATCAGCAAAGGCTGTTAATTAAAGAGAAAATCAAGTTAAAAACGAGCCAATTAAAACTCAGAATCACTTCCTCAAAGTAGCGGTCCCATGTTAATACTTATAATGCAAACTCGGGCAATGCACTGCACTCGCTGATTGTACGGGACAAAAAGTTAATATATCTTGTAGTTGGCGCGACGACAAAATCATTTTTTTTTTCAATGAATGATCTACTTGATTTGACACATAGTTTGATCGCTAAAAATAGCGGTTTGTGTTAGTTTTCGTCATGTAATGAAAGGTTTCACACAAAACACTTCAAGTGCAGGTTTTGTTTTGTTTTTCGGTTTAAATATTGTTGCGAGAGCGAACACATATTGCCTTAAGCTAAAACATCACCGTCAAGTAAAAGTAATAACAAGAGTAGAGAGAAAAATAGGGTCCACAAACACTCGTGGTTACTTTATATTTCTGGTCTTTTCAGCAGGGTGTCCCCAAAAACATTTTACAGTGTTTTTTTTTTAATCGCAAAAATAAACTACGCATTGCCGAAAACTCAGCCTCCGACCTAATGCTAAGCTATCCAGACCAAATGCCAAAGTTTTAGAAAAAAAAAAATTGGATTGTGTGTGTGTTTATACAGCCTAGAACTTGGTCTGCCTCAACGGGCGACGAGTCTCCCAGCTGTAGATGAGCAATTCAGCCAGTGCAGTACAACCGCTAGCCTGGGGTCTTTAACGTGCACCACACAGTAGTGATACACGACCGCACGCCGGTACGATGCTCATCCAGATCGAAACGGGCAGGGGTGGGGATTGAGCCCAGAATCCTGGGTTCTGCAGCGCGAGCTTTCGCTCCACGTGCTCCGAGCTGGTGTGCGCTAGACCACTCGGCCACCGACCCCCCCTCAATGTTTTAGAACACATCGTCATCTCATTCAAACGTTATAGGCGATTTTCGCTCCATTTGAATAGGGAGTGAGCATTTGGAGATGCCTACTTTATTTTTTTAATAAAAAAAAAAAAAAACTTTAATTTATTTGGGGGCGGGGGAGGGACACGCTGTATTAATGAACGGGCTGAAAGTTCTAATATTGTATGGCACTCTATCGTTGCTAAGCTCGCGTTGCGGCAAGATCACATCTTGCGATATAATTTGGCTTTTGGTGGACTTGCGACAGTTACGTATTCCCAGGCGCCACAGTGCCCAACTATACTTTTTTTTTTCTAGAAACGAACACCCGTTGGTCGTGCGATAAAGCCATGAAGGAGGCTGCCAACGAAGATCCGTGGTTTGGCATCGAACAGGAGTACGTGCTTCTCGACGCAGATAAGATACCGCTAGGTTGGCCCAAAGACAACAACGTTATCAGACCCCTGGGTAAGTGGTCGATGAAAATGATATCCACTTTAATCGTAACAAAGGAAAGATTGCACTGTGCGGGCTCAAGTCATATCAGTTCACGATAAGCGTAAAAGGAAATTCTCGTGCCTAACGAAACATTTGACTCAAAGGTAGCCATACATTTGTTTGAAGATTTTTACGTTTTACGTTATTACAGCAACGTGGCAACGTGAATAAAATCCCACCACATATTTCTGGGGGGGGGGGGGGGGGGGGGTGTTATTTTTGGCGGGTGGCGGAAAAAAACTCATCGGAGAAAAGCTCACCGCAAAACCGGCAGATGTGGAGAAAAGCTTACCGGCCCCTGAGCGGATCCAGAGAAAAGCTCACCAATTTTTTTGTCTTAACTTAGCGGATTGTGCGTCACACGTGGCAATTTAAGACAATCAGAATTCGTCACTTCATTAAAAATAATTGTCCTTTGTTTTGTAATATTCTTGAAGTTTATTGGGCATATTTAATAATTCCTCAGAAATTAGTAATTACCCAATTTGTTGATTAATGACACCGCAAATATTTAATTAGAACATTTGACACCCGTAAAAAAGAAAACAATTTATTGACAGCTTGACAGTGCGCCTTCGATAGCTCTGTTAGATAAAGAGGTTCATTTTTTGCAAGCTAATATGATTAGCGGTGTATGAACCGTTTAGGCTCCGAAGATTCTGTGGTGCCTGATAGATGAGTATAAGTGTTCGTTGATGTAATCAGTGCCGGCTATGCTGGTTTCTTTTTTTTTTTTTTTTCAAAAATAAAACTTTAGTTGCGAGAATAGCTTCGTCCCGTCGTGTTTGTTGTCTTCACTCCGTCTTCGTCGTTTGAGTTGTTTTCATCATGTATAACGTTTACCAACTCGCCCGATTCGCTCTCTTTAGCGTTCCGTCTGCTTCCTCCTCCCCAGCCCGTCTTACCCTCGCCCTTCGTTCTTAGGTTGCAACGGACTATAGTTCTTATATGGGTCACGAGTAACAACGGTGGCAGTGTGGATCTCCGAAGGTCATGGGTTGTTGGCCGTAGAAGGGCACTATCACACAAAGGCAACGTGTGGAAAAACTAGCGTGAACGGCTCGAAAACCTGCATGTCAGCGGAAAAAAGAAACCTCGATATCTTACTAACCGTTCCATCCTGCATGCTTTCAGAGAATTTCAGGCACCGCGTTGTTGCACATGCACTTTCGAATTTTTCGGCATTTAGAGTTTTGCTTTTTAGTTTTTAGGCAGACTTTATAAAGTCTTCGAACTTTTGCTCATTTTAAAGTTCATAAAGTTTTCAGTTAGGCTTTCGTTGCCTAGAGAGTAAACTACAGAAAACATTGGCCCGCCATTAATAATTTGGAAGCAGATACCCACTAAGCTTAACAAATATTACAAAAAGGACATTTTCGTTTATACAAAACTGACGAATTTTAATGATAATAAATTGATCCGACAGCCTCCATATGAAAAAAAGACAAAAAAAAATCGGTGAGCTTTTCTTTGGCGAGCTTTTCTCCGGTGAGCTTTTCTTCGGTGTGATTTTCTCCGGGATTCATTTTTGGCTCCACATTACCTCCATAAAATTTGACCAAGAATTAAAAGAAAGTTAACTGCGTGGATATTTTGAGCGTTTCTATTATTGCTCTTTGTGGGCGCGTTATGCATTACATATTTTGAGAAAAACGTAAAATCTTAGGGTCTAGGTGACGTACAATGTAGCATTTTTTTTTTTTCACCACCGTCTGATGGCGCCCTTTAGGGTGTCTGCTACAAGACGCAGAAAAAGGGTCGTGTCGAAATTTTTGATTAGATTTTTAATAAGGAAATCGGCCGCCCATGGGTGTAATTCCGGATTTTCTTAGGACGCTTGGAGCCCGTAGATTGGGTTATCACCATAAGGCCCGCTTCAGACGGAGCAACTTTCTCAGCAATTTTGGTGTTGCTGGCGGGTTGTTCCCGAGCTCTCCCTAGATCGACACGAATTGCTGAGATCGGGTCCGGCTTGAGAAGAGCGAGCAACTCGGAGCAATTCGAAGACGTTTGAGGTGGCTGCAGCCAATCAGGGACGCAATATTTGGACGTGATACCTCGTGCCGGTGATGATGAGAACTAAAGACTTGGTTCTGGTTTGAAATTGATAGTTTTTGGAAATAAACCGTTTCCCAAAGATGCATTAGTATTCTCAACGAAATTTAAATGCATAAAAACGTTTATAGCGCGTAATTGTGTGTCTAAATAGTGCCAAAAAAATAAAATTGCATGATGATGATGGCGAATTGCAGCAATTGGTTGCTGCGTGTGAACGCGGGCGGTCCGTGTTGCTGGTATCGCGACGTCAGGTTGCTGGGCGAAATCGCCCCGTCTGAAGCGTGCCTAAAGAGACGATCTCAGAATCCACTCGAGTACCGCCTTCAAATGTGTTCGCGGTTCTCACTTCCCGATTGGTCGTTGGTCGTTCCCATCGGCCAATGGCGCAATCCCGTTGGCCGAGGAGCGATAATGAGATGCTCGGGGGTTTCTGCGCACGCGCCGTGCCCACACCCGAAGCAGGCAAACGCGGGCTCGTTTGTAAACAACGCGTTGGTCGATAGTCGGGCTATCGACCTGTTCTCTGCATTCACACTGGGCAGCAGTGTTGCTGACAACAGTGAGCATCTTTGATCGTGCGAATGTATAGCTCAGGCTCCCCTGGAAACCGCATAAAAATGCCGGCAGACTTCTGGCGTTCTTGTGATCACTATACACTGTGCGACGCACGTTATAAACCCACCGGGAAAGCCGCCGCACTGAACTGACCAAATTGCCCGATGATCGAGTCGCTATACTGTCGCACGATTACTACTAATAGTTTAATTTATCCGTATTCCAACGTTTTTTCGTGAGGCGATAGCAATTATCTGAAACACGGGTAAAAAAAAAAAGAAAAGAACTACGAAAGAGCAAAATGTTTGACTCAAAAGTTCCCATTCTATATATATATAAAGATTTTTACGTTTAACGTTTTGAAGCAACGTGCAACAAAATGAATGAAATTCCACCAGATATTCTACCGCACGAAAACGCTGAAGCGTGTAGCGTTATCCTCAGTGAAAATGTTCACGAGGTCGATGACAAGACGGCGTTGGACAATTTGTCATCAACATGTATGCGTTAACGGAAGATCAAACTTGTTAATCTTGAGTTCTCTTTTCTGATAAAAAGGAAAAAGAAAAGGTAACTAAGCTACGAATGATTTTGCTCTGAATCTGTTTTGTCACACAGCTAATGCATCATGTAAAATACCGTCTACGGACTCTGTCTCAAGCGGGCTTCTTCTTTGTACGGCGGTCCAGGCTTCTTTCATTAGCGTGACTAACCTTTTTAAATGCCACTCGCCATATATGGTGGAAAAAAATTTTTTTTTCTTCCGAAACTTTGGTTGCCAGACAGCGGACATGTGCAAATTATTCAAAAAAGGTAGTTAAGTTACTGAGTATCGACGCCAAAAGTAATTGGAGTAAAGTAGAAATTACGCATTTGTAATAGTAATTGAGTAAACTATTAACTATTGTAAAAAAGTAGCGAGTTACTTTGAAATTACTTTCCAAGTTACTTTTTTATATTTTGTGGTATCAAAGAACAGCAGTTTTGATCCGTGAAAAACCCACCGAGCCTAAAATAAATGCAGTCATTTTATGGCTTGCGTTTTCACCAAAATAGTTTATTCACTCAAAGTTCTTGATAGGAGTTTTCCCCTTTTCCTCCTAAAGACGTCCCCAGCCAAGCTAAAAGGGCGTTCCACCGACGCGCTGGGTGGAACGGCAGCGTTGAATTTGAGAAACAGGCTGCGCAGGATCGGGTAAGCGAGGGTCGGCATCTTAGGTGTCTATGACGAAACATGTGAGGTTTCCCTCGGCTAGAGGGTCTTTTATAACAAACTTTCTTCTTTTTTTCTTTTTTTTTTCTTCGGCAAATTGAGATTGGTATGACTGGCCCCTCTTTATTCCTACGACGTTCGGAGAGTACGCTGAGCGAGTGCACCTGATTGTTAAGGGTTCAAGTCTCGCGCCACGACGATGAGATCATCCGGACGACTGCGCGTCTCGGTACAGTACTATTCTACTGAACACAAAAAAAAAAATATTGTTTTGGTTGAACAGAAGATGGAACGAAGCATACTTCGCCGCTGACGCCGGGTCCAACAAAAGAATCTCCCAAGGGTGGCTCGCAATCCTCGCCGGCGACTACGGTATCCTGACGCGCCTGACACGCCTGACAAGTAAATCGTTTTCAACAAAGAGGAGGTCTCCCTGGCGTGGAATGTCGGAAGGACGCGTGGTTGAACTACGTGAACAAGCATCATCGCTCCTACAGTTGCAGCTGGAAGCGGGAACGTGCTCCCATGAACGGATTATCCGTGTCTGCGTTTGGGGGGACAGTCCGGCTTTGCAAGGGAGTATGCGCTGACAACGAGGCGACCATGGGAACAGGCACCCAGCTGCGAGGTCATTCCAGTGGTATCCTCCCGTGGAACCCCCATACCGCTTGAGGCAGAACTCACTAAAGGCCCTGTCACACTGAGCCAACACGACGGCAACAGCAACACAACACGTTGTCCAACAGTCGGGCAACTTGTTTCTCACTCCCCGTGTTGTCCGACAAACGTGTCACATTGCGGCAACATTGGACAACATGGACGACAACTAAAATATTGCCTCGGTATGACAGCTTTCGGGAACAAAAACAGCAGCAGTTGGACAACGTGTGTTGCCCTGATCCGCTGGCTGAGCGAAATTCGGGCCGGCAACACGACAACACAGATAGCTTCGATGACAAAGCTAGTTCCCTATCAATAACGTCTTACTCAAATAAAGGCTTGGAAAACGCTACTTAACAATAATTAGGGCTGGCGTGCGGCTAAAATATTTTTTTTTTGTTAATGTTTTTACTGCGTAGTTACGAAAAGCGATTTTCGAAATGGTCTCAGATACAGTCGTGAATGCTCAGACTGGTGTGGAAATTAGAACTGCCGAGAGACCAGCTCACACTACTGCTACTCAAATAAAATGGTATGGCTACTCACCCGCTGATAATAATAAGAATAATCCAGAAAAGAAAGTTTAAAAGATCCAAGCATATAAACGACCACTCTGATTATGATCGTTGATGCTTGGAACTTGAAAACAGCCGCTACCAGACACCTGATTTGTTTTAAAAATGGCCAGGACGCTTTGAGGAATGAAGCGATCACATAGCAGGCGGTAGGCAAATAGACAGCGTTGAAAAATATTTATTCAACCGATTGTTATGAAGGCCGATCGTGTCGGTGTCGCAGTTTTTAAGCACTGTCAGTTCAGCTCAACACCACGCTACAAAAGACGCTTTGGGGTACTGCCGGTGCTAACTCAATTTTACAGTAGAATTAGGAATTGCATGAAAGAAAGAATCATGTCACTTTCCTCGGTTAGGGCTATCTGCTTTGTCAGCGAATGAAGAACATTTTGATAAACTAAAGAGTGAAAAATACTCCCCGTGTCAAGTCTTATAATCACAGTCACTGGTTGATGTCATACCGTGGTAATTTCCGGCCCTTCGACACACTACCACTTTGTAGAGTCACATTTCCAGCGACTCCGCGCCGCACACGAACGAAGCTAAACAATCAAAATGGCGGAGTGTTCCCTGTGTTGTCCCCGCCGTCAGCGCGGTGTGACAGGGTTGTCGGACAACAAATCGGCCAACACGGTTGCCGGGCGGCAGCAACATTTTGCTCTACTGTTGTTGTTGCCGCGATGTGACAGGGTCGCCGGCAACACGATTTCCTCGTGTTGCCGGATAGAGTTGTCCAACTGTTGCCTCAGTGTGACAGGGCCTTAAAGGGGCGATGCAACAATTTTTGTACTTTGCGCAAATACCGCTTAGAACGGATCCCTGACGTTAATGACCTATGAAACACGCTTTCGTTTTTCACCCCACGCAATACAAGTCCCAGTAAAAAATTAAAGAAAAACGAGCAGTGTTCACCCCCTCAACTCGCAGCCAGAACAAGCGGCCACGTGATCTGGAGCCGATTATATGCCGCCAATGTTGAACATAGCCACGCGCTGGGGTTGGCAAAGCACAGGACACGCGCTGAGTTCTAGACATTGTTATGGCTCGGCTATTGTCGTCGTTGCAGCGATTGGACACGGGCCACTACCCGAATGCTTCTCGAGCTATCAATTATCACGAGCCCAGATCGAGTGCTCACGCAATGCTCGGGTCCAATCTATGAGCCGCAGGACGCCTGTGATGCAGTTTCTACGGCTGCCGAGTATAAGTGCGTGGGAACGGAATGGGAGGGGGTCCCTTGTTCGGGAATGCCACTTCTTCTGCCGGCGTCTTATTTATTTCTGCGCTCAAAATTTTGTGATGAGCAAAATTAGCACTAGATTTCGGAAGTAGTTAGTAATTTGAGTAGAAGTTACCTGAAACATTTAGTTAAATTAAACTACTAATTACCCAAATAAAGTTGTAATTGAAAGTTACCAAGTTACTCGGAAAAGTAGTTAAACTACAGTAGTTTGAGTAGAGTAGTTGAACTACGTCCAAGTCTGCCAGACAGAGTATGAAATTCCGCTACAATTGTTAAAATGACTCAATATATACAATACCCCCCCCCTTACAAAAAAAAAAAGAATAAAGAAAGAGTTTTGATGTACTGTACATAGCGTTTGAAAGGGCTAAGTTCAGATCAGGGTGGCCAGTTCCGCTTATTATAAGCGGATTTGGGCTTCTTTTTTCACCGAGTCGCTCGCAGATTTTTCCAGTCGCTTGTCGCGCTTTTTGGGCTTATTCGCGTTTTTCCCGCAAATATTGTTATTTTATTGGTTGTCATGCTCATTGACAGCGCGTTTGTCGTCAAAAACGCGAAAAACAGCATGACCGTTTGGAGCCGCGGTTAGATGGCGCAAGCTACCACCCGTCTCAAAGTACAAAACAATTACTGTCCATTCACAAATGTTTTGGCGCCTTGCCCATCTTGCCAGTCGGCAGTCGCGGTCGCCGTGTCTAGTTCCCATTGTATTTTGCGCAAAATGGCTTCGAAGTGGTCGAAGCATGGCAAAAGATATTGTAAAGAGTGGGAAAAGGCACCGGAGACGATAAAAAAAGCAGCGTGCAAGTGTGAGATTCGCGCTCATGCCGACCTCGTTCAGCACATGACAACAGAAAAACACGTGAGGAACTCTCGGCCACTTTCCAGTGCACGTTTGACTACCATGGGCTTCACCAAGTTGTCGCCTCCAAGAACGATACCAGAACTGGAGCTCAAGCTGGCATGTTACTCAGCGTGCCATGCCACTATCCGATGGATAGTGGCATGGCACGCTGACTTCGTATTTGAGCGAGTTGGCCTTCGTATTTAAGCCAGTTCTCTTTCTCATTTTATTATTAATAAACTATTTTCAAGAATGTGTACATTTATTGAACTTCTGCTTGTTTTGGGCTTCTTCACGAAGGTCACGCCACTTTTTTTGGGCTTGGTTGGGGACGATTATTTGCTTATTCGCCCGGCCGGATCTAACCACCCTGGTTCAGATGCTGTGACGGCCTTTTTTCGTGTCTGTAAATTGTGACATTGTTTTTTTTTAATGTTTTATAGGACCGTACTTCCTTGGGGTTGGCGTCGGCAACGTGTTTGGAAGGCAAATCTCGGACGCCCACCTCAAGGCCTGCGCTTACGCTGGCGTCAAAATTGCTGGCACCAATGCGGAAGTCGTCTTATCTCAGGTGACGGCTGCACTTGAGTTTTCTTTTTTTTTTAGAAAAGATTACATCATTGACCTTTGTTTTGTTTTCTTGACTTATGGCTGAACCGCGTGTAAGCGATTTAGCGAGCGACGAGTCGAGCGACGATGACAAGTGACGAGCGATGGA
Organism: Ixodes persulcatus; assembly: GCA_013358835.2. NCBI lineage: Eukaryota > Metazoa > Arthropoda > Arachnida > Ixodida > Ixodidae > Ixodes > Ixodes persulcatus. The sequence continues at coordinate 479,906 of JABSTQ010011486.1, read as the reverse complement.
GATTTTTCAGTGTCGCTCGTCGCGTCGCTCGGTTTTTGAACTTCTAGAAAACGTCGCTCATCGCCTTGGTCGCTTGTTCCGGTCGCTTTCATGCGGATTGCCTCTTCGCGCGACTGACAGGGCGAAAACGGGTCCTCGTCGCCGTCGCTTGTCTCGTCGCTTGCCAAATCGCTTACGTGCGGCTTATATTTTATTATTACTCACTATACTCCGTTCCCCCTAAAACCGCGGTCAGACTGTTTTCAGTCTGACCGCAGCATATGATTTGCGCCACCTAGGCAAATATTATCCAAAACATATTATCTCTAATACTAACACTTATAGTAATATAGTACTATAAGTCAATTCGATCGCAGCTCCTGTCCATTCTTTGATTTTAACCACACTTCCTCTAACATTCTCCTAGTTTGTTTTATTATTTAAAATCATTTGCGCCATCATCCGGATTTCTTTTTAACAAAAGCGACCTCCAGTGACAAGCGCAAAAAGAGTTTTTGGAAGATGGCGCTCACTCCCAAGTAGGGAGCCCAGCCTCTACCCCAAGCCAAATTAGGGTGATTAATACAAATAGTAGAGAGGATGTAACTCCTTAAAATTAGCGCTAGGCCTTGTCTAGGCGGAGGATGGAACTTGCTTGCCAGGTGGCGCAAGTCACCGCCTCATCAAGAGGGCACAGCCACGATGCATTCATCCATCCAAATTTTTTAAGTCGCGGTCACGCCGCTCATACAGCATACAAAAGACGCGGCGCTCGCTGCAGACGTGATGGAAGAATAATCTGCGGATACGGACCAAACGTGTTCGAAGCATTTTTGCTTCATACGCGGAGCGCAGGTTCGTCTGCTTCTTCTGCAGGGGTTGTGGTGACGTCAGAACGCCGAGCTCTGATTGGTTCTGAATAAAGGATAGTGGGTAGACCTCAAAGCAGCTTGCTTCGATGTCTACCCACTATCCTTCAATCAGAGCCAATCAGAGCTCAGCGTCTTTCTGACGTCACCGCAACTCCAGCGCAAGAAAGAACCAGACGACTTGCTCACCGCATACCCTTCGAACATGTCTGCAGATAGTTTCTGTATGACCAATCTGACAGGACCGCCATACAAGGAAGAGACACGCCTCAGTCAATGTCTACAGACTGTCAGTATGATGCAGTCTTTGGCAGTGTTTGGACATAGCGAACAATTCTATTGTTTCATAAGGACTCGGAAGGATGTTCCGGTTGGCACTTCCGCGGCCTTCGTATGTCGTCACACTTGGATCTTATTCGTTTCGTTTTTGTTTCTTTTTCTGGCCTGCGCCCACGCTGTTACAGTGGGAGTACCAGGTAGGACCTCTACCAGGAGTCCAGGCTGCCGATCATCTCTGGATGTCCCGCTACATCCTCCACAGAGTGGCCGAGGAGTTCGGCGTGATCGTATCGTTCGACCCCAAGCCTTTCCAAAGTAATGAGTTGTGCGGCTCCGGAGGACACATCAACTTCAGCACCAGGCAGATGCGCGACAACGGTGGCATCGAGTAAGCAATTTTGTTTTTCTTCTTGCGTTCCTTTATTGTTGACAGTATAATTAGAACTGTGATCGGGTAGTCGTCGTCGAAATCAACTTCGAGAACGACTGGGTCACTGCTCGTCGGACGGTTGTAGCGAAGGGTTCTTGAGAACTTGCGCGAAGGAGTTCTTAAGATCGTGTAGCTCTCTTGAAACAAGAAAGAGAAACTTCCGGCAGTATAAAGGACATATTTAAGCTTTGTTCTAGTAGATGGTTTAGATGTAATATAATAAGTCGTGTTGCCCTCATGAACGTATGTGTTGTGACGCCTGTGCATCGGTTTATACTGCCGTCAGCCGCAGGAAAATTTGGTTTGCATAAAGGCGGAAAATAGACCCTTTTCAAAAGTCAGAGTCACCTTGTGGCAGTCCCAATAGCCCCAATATTGCCGCTCTAATGGCGGTGATAAGAGATCATGTTCGGCTAAATCAAGCACCCTCGATTTCGTGAGTCGAGGGTGACGTAAAACGACCAACACCTCTTCCCCTTTCTGCTCTATGCTTTCGAAGACGTTCGCATTTTCTGGTGTGGAGAAGCTGTGTAGTGCCGCCATTAGAGCGTCGGGTTTGGCTCTGCACATGGTGGGTAGACTGACTTTCGGGAAGGGTCTATACGTGCTGACTTTGGACATTAGAGATTTGTTTGGAGTGAGCCAAGTGCCTTTTTGACGCAAGTAATTGTGCAAGAAAAACACTTTATAAGCCCGTACACTTGGAGCAGAAAACTCTTGAGAGGAACTGTACACGATTTCTTAACCAGTAGTCTATTATCTCTATTTCTATGTTCCTTGTCGGCCATGCTTTTTCTGATATATCACGAAAACTCTGTACGACAATCTGAATGAATTCGTTATTAAGTCCAAATGCTGAGACTATAAATTCGAATGCTAATCGCATCTTGTCTTCGTCGCCGCGGCATCCTTGCAGGTACATCCTGGAGGCTTTAAAGAAGCTGGAGGTGAAATCCGAACTGCACCTGACCAACTACGATCCTCAGAAGGGAAAATCCAACAGCCGACGTCTGAATGCCGGCATGCTAGCAACTCCTAGCGAAGACTTCACAGCCGACAAATGTTCGCGTCTGAGCAGCATTCGCGTTCCACGTCTGGTGGTCGAAGCCGGAAAAGGCTACTTGGAAGACAGGAGGCCGGGAGCGAACGTGGAGCCTTACCGCGCAACCGAGACCCTGGTGAAAACCGTCTGTCTCGACGCCTGACTCGGAGTTATAGTCGTTTTCGAGAACACTTTCACGACATCCTGCACGTATGATTTCCCGCGAAGCACCCTGAACGCCACCTGCACTATAAAAATGTATACTATAGTCGCTGACAGAGTGAGAAGGGCAGGGCGTCTCTTTCAAAAGCTAGGCCTCCAGCACAAGCTCCATGCCTTCCGCCGTGCTTTGCTTGCGCACGCGCGCTTGAGGTGCACGCGACGTCAAAGCGTTGTCGAAGGTAGAATGCTCGCCCTGGAGGCGGGACAACTGAAACTCCTCCCTACCGTTCTGACCCTGTCAGTGACAATAGCCTGATCATGCTAACAAAGACCGGGACACAGCAGGCGACTGTGGAGATGAAAAGCTAAAAAAATAACGCCGTGCCTTTTTTAGCGAGTCTGTACATATCTGTTTCTTGAAATCCAACTAACTTTTTTTTTCTTTTTTTTTGTGCCTTGCCGGTTATTAAATTTCAGCTACAACTACAGCAGTGTTCTGTCATACTTGTTTCTTCGTCCGCGTTCTATGAGCTGTTCGTCCCCATCATGCACAACCTACAACAGCGTGAACGACCCGTTCAACGATGCAGTCTCGGGCAATTCCGAAGGATTCACTTTAGGCAGGCCCACTTTAATAATAAATTAGGAAATAAATTAACCTTTTCTCTATGCTCCTTTTAAAAATAGAGTGCATAAGCACAACGCTAGTTTTGCACGGCCGTGTAAACTGCCTTAGCAAATTGTTGGAGACTGTACAACGTTTACCAACTGGCCCAATTTGCCGCCTTTGCTCCAGAATGTGTTGAACTACCATACGCCAAAAAGGGGGAGTTTCGAACTACGTCATTTGTTGGGACTCTTCTATTGTTCTCCGTGCTTGGCTGTCTCCCCGTTCTGCAAGAAAGTGCATACGGACCTTTTTTTTTTTTAGGGTGTGGCAAAAACCATTGCAGCACGCGTCTATCTTCAAGTGTATCAATTCGAATTCCAACCATTGGTATCTCGTGTAGCTAATAAAAAGGGGCGTCCATTTTTTTTTGTCACCGTTACCACGTGATTATCGGAGTAATCTCATTGAACGAACTCAGGAAGGTATTAATGTGAAGATCAATTATTGGTGTTCTGAGTGCTTTGTGGTGCAGTATATATGTTCGCAACTTTCACGACCTATTAAAATGGCGGTCGCCTGAATAATTGACGTTCAACAGTACTATGTGACGCGTAAGTAACTCTACTTTCATTAAAAAAGACAATTTTTAGGGGCTTACGTTATCTTTCTATAAATTGAAGTTGTAACCAAGCATCTTTTTTGCGGAGTCTATCATCCACGAACTATAGTCACAGGTAAGCGCAGAGTGCTGCCTATTATGTTCACGTGTGTTGATCCGTGATTTGTTCTTGTGCATTTTCATCGGCTAATCTCGCGATCCCATTGGCTGCGGAGCCATAATGGGACGCTCTAAATTCTCCACATCCTGCGTTTCTTCAATGGCTATAAAGAGCGCGAATGTCACACCGCTGTACCACCATAGCTGAAATCGCTGAAACATCGCGCTGAAACTCAGTGCAACGAAAACGGTCCCGATGAATGAGAACTGAGTTACTGAAGATGGCCCGTAGGAAGCGACAGGGCAGTGCAGGCTGCCCGCCTGCACTGCCCTGTCTCGTCCTATTCCAAGTATAGACCTTTCCAAAAAAGGACACTTGGCAGGTTCCATTTTCAGTGTTCGTGCGTATGGCGCGTGATTTGCTCGCTTTCCGAAGCGACGAACGTGCGCGTTCTGGACTGTGATTTAACACGTGTGGACTGTGATTTTTGTAAACAGTGGAAACGTCTGCGCGCGCTCTCTTTCTCTTCTTACGGCCTTTGCAATCGCCCGGGAGTCAATAGCATTTTTTCTCCGTATGTAGTACACTTGCTTGCCGCCAGTGGTGCAACCACCTCACCCCACTTCGCCCCACTCGGGGGGTCCTTTCGAGCTGCTTTGCGCTGGTGTTCGAGCTTCGTAGGTTGTTGTTTTGGCAACGATTTATTGAACTCATTAGTGAGTTTGGGTGTGACGCCTGTGTTATGCTCTTGACTACGAGTAACGTTCGTCTTATTGCAAGGCCAGGACAAAAGCGGACTTCATTATCTAAATTCTAGGTTCCTCGCACTTCTAGACAACATAGTTTTTTTTTGTTTTTTTTTAAGCTGTTAAACACCTTCCGCGTACAAATGTGCACGAAGGTCTGCAACTACTCATTGCCCCCTATCTTGAAGACGCGCCAATCCTAAGTTGCCCAGAGGGCATTGACCGCAGTCACTCAAAGCGCTTGGCTGGTTTAATTTGCAACAAGTTTCTCAGAATACTTCTGATCAACCATGCAAAGACAATCAAGGACAGGAACGAAAAATCAGCTGGATATGTGTACAAGTCCTCGAGGAAGCACTTTAGGCTGTAATATGCACTGTGCGGAAATTGTGCAGACTACTACACCCTCGTCTAGAGCAGCTGACCGACTTCATGTGTGGCCTATGAAATAATGATGCAGACCACGGCAATATATAGATTTGGCCTGCTTACATTTCACGAGAGTGTACGAAATATTTATCATTTAAAGTTCCTCCACGTAGAAGGGGTCCGTCTCCTCCTGTTCTTGAGTTGCAACAGAAGTCCTGGAGGTAAAGACGAGTATAGTTTTTCCGCAATTGCATTCGCTGTCTCTACTTACTACTTTTTACTCCCGAATCGCTTGGAGATATGCGTCAAACCTTCACCGTTTTGGGCTCATCAGAAGCGCATTAGATAGTGGCTGAGGGTCTAAGCGTAAGGATCGGGTGTTAAAGGCTATAAAAATCTCGGCCGCAAGTTGTGACAGCGCTAAGATACACTGTCAGACGCGCTCTGTGCAAGCGGCAAAGCGCAGCCCAGGGGTGAGGTGACAGCGCCCCCCGCGAATTGCGGCGGGAGGTGGCGATTGCCCCAATTGCAAAGGCCGTAAGAAGAGAAAGAGAGCGCGCGCTTCCAGTCCGGCCGTGGTATACCAACTCAACTTGCTGACGTCATACGACCGCGGTGGCGCTGCTGTCGGTACTGCACATGCGCTAATGCTTCATTCCTCCCAAATTTGGCTTCTGCGCATGCGCAGTGCCCACACCTGTTGTGGGCAAAGCGGGCTTGTTTGTAAACAGTGTGTTGGTTTATAGCTGAGCAGCCCCAGAGGCATCTGAATACCGCCATTCACGTTGCATTCAGCAACTATGCACGCGTCATCGCCGGAAAGATCATGGACGATTATAAGCTGTTTTGGGCATTCGTTAGTGGTCAGCGGTCCACCGCTCACCAACCGTGCCTCCTATCCGGTGATCGCCGGGTAACGGCTCCCCGATATATTGCCCAACATTTTGCCACACACTTCTTGTTGGTCTACCGTAGCCACTCAGGTGACCTCAATGTAGACACGCTTGTTGATGAAGTGGAGGCTAACACCATCTGCCCTCACCACTATCCTCTCCATTATTCAGTTTTCTCCTGACGATCTACAAAGCGCCATTGAACGCACCAAGTCATCACGCTCCGCTGGGCCTGACCATCTTGCTTCCACCTTCCTCCAAGCTGCTTTACCCTCTCATCTCGTATCCAATGCTTTCCGGACATATGGAAGCGAGCTTTCATCTCCCCCATATACTAGGGCAGAGAAAAATCAACCTAATCTGGATGCAACTACCGCCCAGCGTCTATCGTATCTTTACTGTGTCAGACGTTTGAGCGCATGATCAACAGTAAGGTGCTTGAATTCTTCGAGGAAAACAACGTCCTTGCTGCCACACAGCACGGCTTCAAGAAAAACAGGAGTTGTGAGACAGCACTGGCTACAATCGTGCACTACGTCAGTGGCAACCTCGACCGTGGTATTTCGACTATATGGTGCAACTAGATTTTAGTAATGCGTTTGACATGCTAAACCATGCTATTTTTTTTCAGAAACTAGGAAGGGCAGGTATCCGCTGAAGGTAGGGCAGCCTGCGTTGCCCTACCTTCAGCAGCACCTGTCTTTAGTGCAGCAGTGGTCTGACTCAAACTGCCTTCTTCTCAATTCATCTAAGTGTGCAGTCATGCGGGTCAGTCACAACCGCAGCTCAAAAGCTCCCATGTACACCGTGTCTGCAATCCCTCCTTGCATCGGTAACATCATTACCAATTCTTGGTGTGACGTTTATCCCTGACTTGACTTTCTCTCTGTGCGTTGCCAAGGCTGTTGCCAAAGCCAGACGTCTTTAGGGATTCGTGACATGTGTCTCCAAAGCAGACATGTACACGTTACCCAAAAAAAGTAACTAAATACCGTTACTCGTTACTCGCTCAAAAAGTAACTAAATACGTTACTCGTTACCGATTCTCAAAAGAAACGCCTGAGTTACCTCAAAAGTAACGAGTTACTTTTTACGTTACTTTGAAGACCAAATACACAACTGTTTTTGTTTCGTGGTTTATTGTTTTCTTTTTAGTAGTCATTGCCCTTAAGCAGCAGCTGCCTGTCGAAGTTTTCATCAGTTATGTTTCCCCGCTTGCTTGAAAATACATCTCCGGTGACGCTGAAGCGTCGTTCTACTGACGCGCTCGAAGGAACGGCAGTGGTTTGCTTCAGGAAGAGCTGCTGAATCTTCGGGAACTGCGCCTTCATTGAGGACAGCGGGTAATGGGTTATGTGCCTTCCCGTGTTTGCAACCTCCGGGTTTACATTCGGTCCGTGCCCGGTTCTAGAAAGTTCAACCAACGAACCTGATTGTGCTCGCTGGGTGGAGGAGATTCCAAGCTGTAGAGTTCAGTACAGCAACGTTTATCGCTGGACACGTCAGTCGAACCGTTCGACTGACGTGTTCAGCGATATACATTCCTGTATTGTCATACTGTTTATTTGTTTTTCGGGTTTTCCATCTGCCTTTGTCGCAATAGACGGATACTCAGGCTAGAATAAAAACAAGGCCGTTTATGCGGTGTTGTACACGTTACTCCTCAAAAGTAACGAGATACCGTTACTCGTTACTTGGCCTTAAAAGTAACTAAATACCGTTACTCGTTCCGTTTCTGAAAAAGTAACTGAATACGTTACTCGTTACCGAAAATAGTAACTAGGTACAAGTAACTCGTTACTTGTAACGCGTTACGTACATGTCTGCTCCAAAGCGTGTGGTCCTACCACCTTCCGCATTCAATACACCGCTCTCGTGCTTCTGTACCTCAAGCGCTGTAGCGCTGTGCGGTGCCCACATCAAGCTACTTTGGTTGACAGCCTGGAAAGCGTGCAGCGGCGTGCCACTCGGACATTCTTTACCCGTCAACACGAACCTGCGTTGCCCTACGACGGTCGACTGAAGAGCCTCAAATGGTATTCCCTGGCTCATCGCACGAAGAGTCGCCAGAGTGGGTCTATACCTGACGACTCCTCGACGGCGCACTCAAAAGGACGTACCTTGCGACCAAACCAAGGGTTAACAAGAGATCGGGGCAGCCTGAACTTATTCGAGCGCGTACCTAACGCCACAGTTCCTCGCCGATCTCGGCCGGCGTCGTGGACTTCAACTCGGCCCCGCTATACGTTCGCCGCTTCCCCAGGACCGAACTGAATCTGGGGTAATGTGTCGCTTGTTTTCAAACACCTACAGCAACAGGCGTCATGACAGCGGTGTTTTGTGTTTGTCTCTGTGTGCGTGTGTGCGCGTGTGTGTGTGCGTGCGTGGTAGAGTGTATACAGGGTGTTTTCTTTTATTCTAAAAACGAAACTAATTTAAAAAAAAAAAAAAGCCGTGAAAGCTGCACTTATGCGGTTTGGGCAGGTGAGTAATACGGCCATGGGGACATAGAATAGGGGGCTAATCGTAACGATCAGTGGGCTAGTTAAGTAAAATTTATGAATTAACTTCATAAAAAAAAAATAAAGGCGTTTACGGTTATCTGCAATGCCGAATCCGGGATGAGCGGCGTCGGCGTCGGCGTAACCGCGCGTTGCATTATGGGACGTTTCCCATAATGACGTGACGTGTCACGTCGCGAGGGTAAAACTTTCTCTCTAAATTTGTCGGGAAAATTTTACCCTCGTGACGTCACACGTCACGATTTTCCCGTTAAATTTGTCGGAAAAAGTTTCCCGGCTATGTTTAGCGGGAAACTTTTCCGCCAAATTTAGCGGGAAATGTTTACCCTCGTGACGTCATTATGGGAAACGTCCCATAATGCAACTCACGGTGACGGCGACGGCGACGCCGCTCAACCCGGAAATGGGTGGCTGCGCTCTAAAACGGACAACACAAAATTTCTAGAACAGCGAGTTTATTCGACCACACCAAAAGAATAAAAGATTAAAAAATAAATAAATATAACGTCGCGAAGATTTTTGGCCAGACGTGGCTTGACAGGCTAAATCCCTACAACACTAGACACGTTTCCCACAACGATCATCTGCCGCCAAGCACCCGCAAAGATAATCTCCGTCAAGACTACGAGAACTGACCAACTTCCTAATCTCAGGGTGTTAGATTATGATGTTTCCTAATGGCCAATTCACAAGACGGACTGATCCGCAGACGGATTGATCACGTGACGACATGTCCGCGGTTCGTCCGTCTCCCAAGCGCATCCACACGAGGGAGACGACGAGCAGACGCTATTTAGGACGGACCGAACCTGTTCGCCACCCCACAAGTGCCGCGAAACTCCAACATCGCACCGTGGCACCGTTGTCTAAGAGAGAACTCTACGTTTGCTGCTGCGATAAAGAATCGTACGCCGCTGTTACGTACAGATCGAGACAAAACACTGGGATAGGCTTCGCGCGAAGCGCCATTAGCTTTACTGACCCAAAGCATGACAGTGACAGGCATGGTCCTGCTCGAGAAGGGTTCGGCGTAGAAGCGACGAAGTTCCGGGCTCGCGGAGGGGTGTTTGGAGATGCTTTCACGCAATCCCTGCTCGTGCGCAACACTCAAGTACACCACAGCCACAAGAGAGGTCTTGTTCGGTGAAATCCTGATTGGACGTGCAAGAATTATCGCGGCGTGCTAGACGAGTTCTGACGGGAGCTTCTTGACACGGACCCGGAGGAGTACCGGAACATGAGTCGCGTCAGCCGGACAAAGTTTTTGTAGTTTCTTTCACGCGTGGAACCAAGAATCGCGCGACAAAATGAACCAGCGAACGCACAAAACACAACAATGCGCCATTTTTGTTTTAATCGTCCAGAAACAAAAAAAAGAAAACCATGTACCGTTGCCAGACTAAACGCATTTCAAGTCAATCTCCCGCCAAAACTCCGCGAGTAAACAAGGCGCTCAACTATCAGTCCGCGCGTTCGCGGACGAGGCGATGAGGAGCGGATCGCAGGAATCGGTGACGTGCCGGTCACGTGGTACACGGTCAGTGGACGAAAATCGCGATTCGGTGGGTTGTGTGAATCGGCAATAATAACCAGCTCGTTTGCGTGCGTTCACTTCTCAGAAAGTCATACCGTTCCAAGCTTTGTTCTTATCTTTCTGTTCCTTGTGTTTCCTCCTTAGATCCCCACCTCCTTCCCTCTCCCTTATTTCATAAGGAGTTTCGGCGGACGACACAGCTACCGGCAGTTGCGAACAGTGTAAATGGAAGATTGCTTTTAAACTCAAGTGCGCACACAAAGATGGTCAGTCACTTTGTAAACAAAGCGAGGGAAGTCTTCTTTGACATGTTCTTTCCAAATGCTAATGTGAGAGTTTCTGAATACCTTTCTCCAGGCTCCAAATGTTTGGTTAGCGTGGTGAAACCAAAACAGAAAAAAAAAAAACGAAAAAAAAAAGTCCCTGTGGTTACCAACTTCTACCTGTATTCTCTGTTCGTTACGTTACACGTCGATGCTTTGAAATGGTAAGCCGATGTTGTTTGTTTTTCACCTCAATGTTGAACACCAAGATAGCGACTCCCAGATACTACCACCCTCGCTTTGTGTACGCAGTGACTGACCTTCCTTGTGTGCACGTTTGAGTTTCAAGGCAATCTGCCATTCATACTGTTCGCAACTCCCGGCAGCAGTGGCGTCCGCCGACGCTCCTTGGGAAAAAAGAAGGAGAAAGGGGGGGGGGGGGGGGGGGCTTGGGAGGCAACACAAGGAAACAGAAAGATAAAACAACTCTTGAGATTATAGTATCCAGACAACAGGAGAGAGAATGGAGATATGACTATTTAGCAAACACTTTTAAAAGACAGACACGTTGAAGATCAAACAAAGAGGAAGAAGGAGAAAGAAACATAACAGAAAGCTGGTGAGACAGTGAAGTTAAGGCGGCCGTAGCAGGGCGATAAGAGGCCTCAAGGAAACACAGATGGGCAAGGAAAAGAAGGGACACATCCGCTGAGGTAGCATCAAAATGGAATACATTTCAGGAAAGGAAAAGGCAGGCATCTGATCTAATTCAGACCAAGATTTGTGGAGCTGGAGTGTAGTGGATGATGAAAGTAAATCAAAATGATAGGAATACTGCAAAAAGGTTTTGGGAGCACATTAATGCAAAGAAAAGAAAAACAGAAGGGTTTCATTGTTCCATGACCACAGAAAAGAGGATAAGTGTAGAGGACGAGGAGGCAACCCTACCGAAACATCCGCTATAACTTTTCGCTATCCAAATGGAACCGGAAATCTATCTGGACTCTATCTAGACTCTATCTGGACTTTAGCTTTTCAGAAATTATTCCTTTGTCTGCAATCTGAATTTCGGGTTTCCAGAAACAATTTTCCGGTTCCATAATTTGGATAGTGAAAAGTTATACCGAATTTTTCGGTAGGGAAGGAATTTATTAGGCGAACAATCAAGGCGACATTCGTATAACTTGAACCAAACGAGATTGGACAGAACACAGACAGCAACACGGCACAAGACAAGAACACTAACGAGACAACTGATACGACCACGGGGGAATGGGACAGAGCAGAAAGTAAAGTTTACCTGCTGGAACGGCGACAGACCCAGATGGCATAAGAATGAGATTAGTCAAGACACTAGGAACAAGAAGCAAATTAAAGTTAAGTCAGGTAAATGATCAAATAATAATGGGGGAGAGGTACCCAATGATTGAATACTAAGCATAACGAGATCACTATATAAAGGGAAGACAGATAAGGATAGCATAACATCATACCGCCCAATAACAGTAACTTCCGTCCTGTACAGACGCGATGCAGGTAGTAAAAAAAGTCTGGAAGAATGGGCCGAAAACATTTTAAGTGAGCTACCGGACGGGTTCCGAAAAGATAGAACTTTAGATGCACTTATTACTTATGATGACCGTATTCATCAGCACTCAAAATATAGAGGTGGCACGGATGACTAAAAAACCGTTTAGGATAGCATTTCTAGACATTAATGGGGCGTACGACAATGAAAGCCAAGAAAAACTCTGCGTACAGCTGAGGGAGTATGATTTAGATGCACATTTATTTAGGCTTTTACAACATGTATACACAAATAATAAGGTTGTTGTAACATGGAAAGCAGAAATAACAGAATCGGCAGAAATAAAAAAAAGGCCTCAGGCAGGGTTGTCCCCTATCACTTCACTTTTTTTTTTTTATGATACACCTGAATAGAATGGAAAATAAACTAAAATGGTACGATTTAGGTTTTGATGTGTCACATATGAAGGGAGGGGGAAAAGTAAACCAAGTTATACCAGGAATGTTCTGTGCAGGCGACAGTGTGGTGTTAGCAGATAGCAGGGAGAGGTTACAGCAGCTGATTAAGGTCTATGGAGGGGAAGGAGACTCTCTGGGCCTGAAATTCAGTAGCGACAGTGCGGCAATAATGGTTTATAACGATGAGAAGGAGGAACCCGCTGAAAATTGAAGACGTTTTAATAAATCGCGCAGAGAAGAATAAATTCCTAGGAGTATGGCTGAATGAATGTAAACAATACTTAGAAGAACGGGAAGAAAATACTGTAAACGACTAAATTTTCGCGGGGACCTAATTTTCGCGAATTTAGCGAATCGCCTACAATTCGCGAAAAATACGTCCCGCGAACAATTCGGGCAATATGTGAACGCTACGGAAGCTACACTCGATTCGCGAAAATTAGAACCCGCGAATAATTTCAAATTTTCAGCTTTGGCCCGATTCGCGAAAATTGAGCCCGCGAAAATTAAGTCGTTTACAGTATGCAAAAGAAAGCAAAAAGGAATGCAGCAATTATGAAACATAGGGCACTATGAAATTACAAGCCACGTCTGGCCAAATCTTCGCGACGTTATGTTCTGTTTTAATTTTTACCTTTTCTTGTTTTGGTGTGGTCTAATAAACGCAACTGTTTATGAAATTTTGTGTTGTGTTGTTTGTTTTTTCATGCGAAAGCATTAACTGTCTCATGGAGCGAGCTGACGTCATCAGTCTGAAGCGCGAAAACGGCAGACAGTTTCCTTCGGTGCAATTGGCTGGCGCGCGTAGACGGGGCTCCCATTGGCCGCTGCGCTCGTGAGTTTCCACGACCGCTCACCTCATGGCCCCATGGCGCTGCGTGTCCATCAGCGCGGAGCGTCCAAGGTCACCAGAGGAGCACACGCGCCGACCGGCGACGAAAACTACGCAGCAGACGAAAAAGGGAGCGGACGAGCGGCTTGCATGCTTTCGCATTCACAACTCATAAGGAATGCTTAGATGTACCTCGATCTTTTGTTTACAGCGGAGCTGTTAAGGGCTAGTTTCCCCAGGATCCTGTCCGTGTATGTCGACACAAACCTACCTGGACAGCTAGCGCCATTTATAAGCGACAGCGGCAAGCACACAACCAGTATGGTTTCCGCCGTCGCTCGTAGATGGCGGCAACCTTTCCAGCTATAATTGAAGAATGGATAGTTGGGCGCGTTGGCGGGAATTCATCGTAGAAAACAGCGCGAAAAACAGACGACGACGAAGAAGCACACAGTGTATCGAGTACAGCTCCGCTGGTCTTCCTTCTTCACGAGAGTGGAAAGGCTGAACGTTTTTTTTTTTTTTAATTCTTTCTAGTCCCAAGGTTTTAAGTTATTTCGACTTTGTACGCTCTGCAATAGAGCAGCACCGTTGTACACACTTTGTCAGTTCTAGATAATATATCTTTGAAGCCGACGTCGTGCGGGAAAGCCCCTATAACGAAGACAAGCTAGCTCAATTTGAGTGAAGGTTTGTTGTCGCTTTTCTCAGGTGGAGCTCATATGCTACTCAATATTTTGCCATCACAAGTTGGTTCAAGTTACTGCAAGGAGTTAAGGAGAGTTAAAAAAAAAAAAAATAGTGAGTTCTTCTTAAACATTGACGTGCAAATTTGCTACTTTTGGAAAGATGGCTTACGTTTCTGAATTAATAACAAAACTACAATCATAGTTGAGGAAATATATTTTTTAATATTCGTGAACTGCATTCCAAGGCCCAGATTTTGATATATTTTGCTAAAAGTTGCTTGTTGGTAAATAATTTGCGAAACTGTCTAAAACGCGTTTTTTTTACGTGTTGCGTTGCGTGTTGCGTTTCGTTGCGACATTGACGGCTGTGCAAATTACCATACTGAAATCTCGGTAATGAAGCCTCGAGCTTCTCAAATTTATATCTCTGTGAAAGATTTAGCTACGGCGTACACATATAGCTGTATTTTCCTACCCAGAACATGGCTTTCACATATATTTCTTACAGAAATATCAAAAATATGACCCGGACAGTCATTGTACGATCTGACGTGGAAACACCGTTTCGTTGTTTTGGGTGACGCTCAGCAAGTTTCTAATCGGAACCCTATGTCTATTTCTCTAATTAAAACAAGTAATTAACACATCAATCCTTAATAGCTGACTGATCATTACGATTAGCCCCATATACTATGCCCCCTGGCCGTATAACTCACCTGCACAAACCTCACAAGTGTAGCTTTCACGGCTTCAAAAAAAAAAAAAAAAGTGTCACTCTTAGAAGAAAAGAAAAAACACCCTGTATATGCAATAGGTATATGTGGGTGTAATCTTACACACTACGTTTCACCCTCCCTTTTCAATTAAAATGTTTTGGGTTGCGGCGTTGTGTACAAATCTGTGTACATGTGTATATATGTGCGTGCGTGTGTGTGCGTAAGTGCGTGTGTTCTTTTTGTATCTTACCCCCACTTTTTTCATTCATATCTTGGGTGGCGGGCTGGCAGGCGCTCTTGCGTACGAGAGTTCTGACCTTCTTGCACAGCCTTGCACGCCACCCAGGAGCACACTTTTGTCTCGCAAATATCCATTACTATAGTATTATTATATTATAGCTGAAAGTGGCAAATACTCGGGGGAGCTGTGAGCATAGAGTCATCATAATGTATACGTTAGAGGTCCACCCGGAGCTCGTGTGCGGTTTCAAATTGCAGCAGACGGCAACCAGTTTGAAATCAACTTCCGGTAACGCATGCTTACGGGAAAAAGTGAGTGCATTTCCCCCTGGCGGCTTAATTATAAGAGCAAATATCACTAATGGTTCGTACGCGCTCGATAACTTGAAACACCTCTCAGCCCCGCGGCAAAAAATATTGATCAGTTACGGCGTTTTTCTTTTCAATTCGGGGCATTAAAAACGGCGCTAAAATGGCTTCGTAGATGTATTTATGTGCACTCTCCGACACTGTTAGCGCAAACACGACATCGGCACTTTTCTGCACGGGTTATCGTGCCAAAGCAATGAAGAGCGTCTCGAAAATCAATACAGACGTCATGACCTACGCACTAACACTAGATAGCAGCACCTACCTGGGTATGTAGACGATCAAAATAAAGCAAAACCAGGTAATGAGTGCCATTTGCTCTAAATAACATTTGTCTTATTCACTCTGCTGCTTATGTATGAGTGCAAACGTAAGTTTGTTCTAGCGTTAAAACGTCATATCTGCATGTTCAAAAACTTTTAACATCGAAAAAAAAAAAGGAACATAAGTTTCTTGCCGGCCGATAAATTCAGCACAGGAATAAAAATAGAAACACCTTTTATAGCATGCGCATACTTTTACTGTTTTACGCGTTTGAACCGCTCGTAAATGGGTTCATCTTAGTCACATACAAATCTAGCAGTTATCAATATTAGCGTCATCGGGATGCTCGCTCTCCTTGAACAAGTTCTACGTTCTTTTCTACCGTTATTCTTGCTTAGATTCGTCGCTTGTCTTTGTACACTTGCCGTGGAACATAGGACTGGACCCGGAAGACTGGAAAGTTAAACATTGCCCACTGATCGTAAATATACCTTAACTAAAGCAATTTCACTTTTATAATGTTAATAAAGTTACTCACTATTCGCTACGACCCAAGTAACAAAGGTCATTCCTGTAATTTTTCGGCAAAGGGACAAAACGCACGCGCGTCTTTTCCATCCTTCTTTTGACCGTGAAATTAATTATGAGCTGGGATAAATCATTTTAGATTAGGATTTTGCTAACTGCGTATAGTTTAGTGGGACATTCGGAAGACGGTAGAAGGTCAAAAGCCTGCATTTCAGTATGGAAATATAGCGACCTATCTCGTACCCCCTTTCCATGGAAAGCTCTCCGCCTTTTCACTGTGGTACATCCGCCGTATTCACCCCGACATGCGTGTTCGATTTCAAACAAAACCACCCCAGTACAAAAAAAAAGAAGAAAAAAGTGAGAAGACAAAACAAGATAAATGCATTTGAAAGGGCAGAAGATATTATACCCCTAAACAATTGGCTGCATCTAAGTGAAATGTGACCAGAACGTAGGTAGGGTGTCCAGAAAGCATCCCGAGTCACTAGAACCGTCCAACACCGTATGTGTCGACTTCTCTGTTCTCTCTCGCATTATATGCCATCAAATATCAACTACACCATACGTGCTCCTTCCACGTCATCATTTGAATCTAATCGAGGTTTTGGATGGCGGTTTTTCGCGGCAGCGGCGTGAACCTTCTTGTCAGTAAAGATCTTGTGGTGCAGTGTTGTTAGGAGGCCGAGACTCGTGCAGAAACGTGGAAGTTTATGGGCTCTCAAGTTGGCGGCAAAACTCGTGCAGGCTCCCGCTCTTGGAGCATCGCTTTGCTCTTCCGCCCCTACCTGACGCGGCACGTTTCGACGTAAACGTCGAGAGAGAACGAACTCGGGGCACTCACTCTAAACCCCTCTACCCTTTACTTTTTTTTTCTTTTTTTTGTACTCGTAGTTTATTTAGCAGGGAAATATTTTTTCTTAATGCCGGCAAAAACAGTTAAAACGTTTATCAAATAAGATATGTCCACGCAGGTTTCATGAACCTGCCAAGCTCAAGATTGTAATATTATAAACTTCAAAAAACACCTTAAGCTATTACATAAAAACCTACAGCTGTGATTTAAACGCGACACTGCGCTTTAGCGGCATTGGGGTCAGCGTAGTGCCAAAGTTCGCTGCCCTTTCACCTCGACCACCGTATTCATTCAAATATAAATCCGCGTTGCTTTTGTATTTTTGCCTTCTTCGGCACATCAATTTAGAATTAGAGATGAATCTACAACTACGATCAAAGGAGGACTATACTTGGAAGGGTAGTGATCGCAATTTCCGAGCCAATCGCGCTAAGCCAGGCGATCCCCCTTGTTAGCTGCTCCTCCTAACATACTGGTAAAAAGCGGCGAAGCCATGGCATGGAGGCATGTGGCAGACATGATAATCAAGTCATCTCATTCGAAGTTCAATACCCATGTTCGGCCTTATCGCAGTAGCCGCCACCAGTATTTTGCTCACTCTTTCTCGCGACTCTGATGCGATATCCACACAGATAAAAAAAAAAAAAAAAAAAAAAAACCTGATAGTAGATACTCCAGACGAAAGATTTTTGGCCGACAAATCATCACGAGTTAGCAACACCCAATCCCTCGCGAGGTGGTTGAGGCCGGCAAGGCCTACCTGGAGGACAGAAAACCTAGCGCGAACGTAGTGCCTTACCTCGCGACGGAAACATTGGTGCAGACCGTCTGCCTGTGTGCTTGAGACAGCAGGTTAAAAGGGACCGCGCAGCGAGTTTTCCACTTTAATTTATTACGCAGCTTAGAATTAAACCTAAACCTACAAAATGCCCCTAAAAAAATGCACACTAGTTTTTTGCGCACAACCAAATTATACGTATCGCCCAAAAGCTCGGTTTCTGCGCAAATGAAGGCTTGCGGTTCGGACCAGACGCCAACGTTTTAGAGCTAATAGTTTAAGAGCAAAGGTTATAAGTGATTTTCTTAAACTTTCAGCGGGAAAATAGGGCTCGTTCCGGGTAGCGTGACGCCAGTCCATTCCACATGTATTCGGGGCTTCGTCGGCCACCATTTGCTATTATTTATTTTTTAGATGTCCTTTAACTTTTTGAATTAGATACCGGCACAGAACGCAACGTTGGTTAGTGATTGAGCGGTCAGCGATGAGAGTTTATTTTTTACGGTGACAAAAACACTAACATATTTTTTGGGGGGACATCCTGTATACATAACCAACCGAACACTCGTCGTTTCGTAGATTATGTCTTGTCTTCTATATGGTATATGCGCGAGGCAAGCTGGCCTCGCCTTTGACCTATCGAGTTTACAGGCAGCGCTGCAGGATCGCAGGGGTGCGACAGATTCCGGCAGAGAGAACTAGATTTCTCCGCTGGAAAGTCGCGGCTCATGACCCCATGGGAGCGAAGCAGCGAAATGATAAAATCAACAACAAAATCTATCAATCGACTTAAACGAGGTGTAGGTACTATCCAATTCTCTCCATGTCTTGTAGTATAGTTCAGTTCTCTTATCTGTAGTTGTGCCAGATTACGTATATTATTTATATTTCTATGTGTTTCCAATTTATACCGTACACTTAATCTATATTTATATAGGTTGTATGCCGGGATCACTTGGGAACGATAAAAAAGTTTGCACATGACGCTCTGTAGGGCGCGTTGTAAATATGTCGAAGACATTTTTTTTGTACCAAATAAACACGTTGTAAGTTTGAAAATGTGGTTGTCCCCCACACTAATTGACAGTAATTCAAATGTGAAAAAAAGAGTGAATTATACAGAAGTAACTTGATTCTTGTGTGAAGAAGGTACCTAACACGACCTATTATTCCAGTTATTTGAGCTATTTTACCTACTAAATAGTTTATATGACTATCCCATGACATATTTGCGGAAAACACGACCCCGAGACATTTAAAGTGCTCCACAATTTCTATTGGACGGGAATTAAGGAAAATATTTCTATGCACTGGAATTGGCTTATTTTTCGGCCTAAATATCACTGCTTTTGTTTTTAATTCATTTATTTGCATGGAATTAGATTTTGACCAGTTCTCCAATGCTTTCATTGTGTGATTACATGTATCTACCAATTCATGAATATCAGTACCGGCAAAGAAAATACTAGTGTCATCAGCATAGATAATGAATTTGGCACTAGGGTTAATTTTTACAATATCATTAAGATAAATATTAAATAGCAGTGGCCCTAATATACTACCTTGTGGTACACCACAAGTCACGGATAGAGCCTTAGAACACATGTTGTTTATCTGAACAACCTGTTTTCGGTTTGATAAATAGGATTTCAAAAGTAATAAAGCCTGTCCACAAATACCATAGTAACAAAGTTTCCCCAGCAGAATATCATGACTCACTAAATCAAAGGCCTTGGAAAAATCCACAAATACACCAGCTACAATCGCTTTGTTTTCAAATTGTGTAAGAATATATTCTTTTTGTTCGAGTAACGCCAATTCCGTTGATTTGTTTTTACGAAAACCAAATTGTTGAGAAGTTAACAAGTTGCATTTATCTATAAAGTTTGAGAGCCTTGAATGCAAGAGTTTTTCAAATATCTTTGAAAAAACAGGTAAAATAGAAACTGGCCTATAATTTCCTAAATTGTTTCGATCACCCTTTTTAAAGAGAACCGTAACTCTCGCACTACGGTGATGACATGCATAAAAAAGATACCTGACAACGGAAACACAAAGGTATATAGGCATACAAAACCAAAATCATATTCCCATGGTTACAGACATTGCACGCAGTTCGCTGTACTTCCAGGCGAATAAATCAAAATGCATACGCTGATAAGCGTTTAATAATGACGGAAGTGTATAACACAGGCATTCTTTTCTGTAGTTTAAACGAGGTGTAGGTACTATCCAATTCTCTCCATGTCTTGTAGTATAGTTCAGTTCTCTTATCTGTAGTTGTGTCTTTTCTGTAGTTTAAACGAGGTGTAGGTACTATCCAATTCTCTCCATGTCTTGTAGTATAGTTCAGTTCTCTTATCTGTAGTTGTGCCAGATTACGTATATTATTTATATTTCTATGTGTTTCCAATTTATACCGTACACTTAATCTATATTTATATAGGTTGTATGCCGGGATCACTTGGGAACGATAAAAAAAGTTTGCACATGACGCTCTGTAGGGCGCGTTGTAAATATGTCGAAGACATTTTTTTTG
This sequence comes from Ixodes persulcatus, assembly GCA_013358835.2. Taxonomy (NCBI): domain Eukaryota; kingdom Metazoa; phylum Arthropoda; class Arachnida; order Ixodida; family Ixodidae; genus Ixodes; species Ixodes persulcatus. Next base: position 459,692 of record JABSTQ010011486.1, on the reverse strand, counting down.
TACCAAATAAACACGTTGCAAGTTTGAAAATGTGGTTGTCCCCCACACTAATTGACAGTAATTCAAATGTGAAAAAAAGAGTGAATTATACAGAAGTAACTTGATTCTTGTGTGAAGAAGGTACCTAACACGACCTATTATTCCAGTTATTTGAGCTATTTTACCTACTAAATAGTTTATATGACTATCCCATGACATATTTGCGGAAAACACGACCCCGAGACATTTAAAGTGCTCCACAATTTCTATTGGACGGGAATTAAGGAAAATATTTCTATGCACTGGAATTGGCTTATTTTTCGGCCTAAATATCACTGCTTTTGTTTTTAATTCATTTATTTGCATGGAATTAGATTTTGACCAGTTCTCCAATGCTTTCATTGTGTGATTACATGTATCTACCAATTCATGAATATCAGTACCGGCAAAGAAAATACTAGTGTCATCAGCATAGATAATGAATTTGGCACTGGGGTTAATTTTTACAATATCATTAAGATAAATATTAAATAGCAGTGGCCCTAATATACTACCTTGTGGTACACCACAAGTCACGGATAGAGCCTTAGAACACATGTTGTTTATCTGAACAACCTGTTTTCGGTTTGATAAATAGGATTTCAAAAGTAATAAAGCCTGTCCACAAATACCATAGTAACAAAGTTTCCCCAGCAGAATATCATGACTCACTAAATCAAAGGCCTTGGAAAAATCCACAAATACACCAGCTACAATCGCTTTGTTTTCAAATTGTGTAAGAATATATTCTTTTTGTTCGAGTAACGCCAATTCCGTTGATTTGTTTTTACGAAAACCAAATTGTTGAGAAGTTAACAAGTTGCATTTATCTATAAAGTTTGAGAGCCTTGAATGCAAGAGTTTTTCAAATATCTTTGAAAAAACAGGTAAAATAGAAACTGGCCTATAATTTCCTAAATTGTTTCGATCACCCTTTTTAAAGAGAACCGTAACTCTCGCAACTTGCATATTCACTGGAAAAACTGCATCAACAAAACATAGATTAAAAATATGAGTAAGAATAGGCGCAATAATATCAGCTACGTGCTTCACGGGTCGTATCTGAAATCCATCAATGTCACAACTACTGCTGTTATTTATGTTTTTGATTATTGATATCACCTCCTGCGCAATGACTGGTTTCAGAAACATGGTTTTATCATTTCGATTACAAAGATAATCTCTCCAAGTATCAGGCGAGACACCGCCGCCTCCCATGTTTGTAAAAAAATTGTTAAACGCGTCAGCTAATTTAGCACCAGACAGTTCTTCACCGTTAACTCGTAGTTTTAGAGGAGGGTTATGTGGATGACCGCGATGTAGGAGTGTATTTAATCTAGACCATAACACGTCATGTCGACCGTTCTTATCGCTTAAAAATGATAAATGGAACTCAGACCGAGCAGATCGCAGCTTCTTTGTTACTTTGTTTCGATACTGCTTAAAAGTAGTCAAATCATCGGGATTACGAGTATTTAAAAATTTGTTATATAGTTGGTCCCTTATTTTCATTTCTTGGCGCAATTCTGGCGTAATCCACGGCTTGCGTACCTTTCGGGGTTGTCGGCGCACTTTTATAGGGAAGTGAATAGAATATAAACGTTTAAAAATGTTAATGAACGAGTTATAGGCCTCATTCGCATCCTTTGAATTGTGTATGTTGCTGTAATTCGAGTGCAGCAGTGCGTTTTGGAATGCATTAAGGGACGACTCTGTTATATTTTGGTAAAAGATCTTATGGGTTTTCTTTGCTACGATTTCACTCCTTTCTACGCAAAGAAAAATAGGTAGATGATCGCTAATACAACATGATATAGCTCCCGCCACAATACTTGACTGTAAACAGTTTGTAATAAAAAGATCAAGTGTAGATTGGCATTCCGTCGTGACCCTAGTCGGTACTTTAATCACATTAACAAACCCACTTGAAAGTATTACAGTGTCAAAATCTCTGGCGGTTTGGCTATTATTACTCATATCGATATTGAAGTCTCCTCCTGCAATCAAAGTATTTTTATTGTCAGCGACAAAATCTAGGAATTCATCATAGAATTTTAAAAACGTATTAATATCTCCATTTGGCGGCCGATAACACACAGAGAACACTGTCTTGTCTACACAGAGCGAAAGCATTTCATAGTCAGGTGTAATTACAGTATAACGATCAAGTATATAGCATGAAGTGTTATCATTGACCAACAACGCAATTCCACCGCCTCGGCTGCTAGATCGGTTTAAATAGTAAGTGTTATAATTTGGTAACCTGAAAACATCATAGTCAGTTGTACTCCACGTCTCAGTTAACATAATTACAGAGAATTGAAAAGAAAACTCCATAAAAAATTCTTCTAAACAAGACATTTTGTTTCTTACAGACCTAGTATTTAAATGAATACATTTTAGTAAAGTAGGTGGGAGCTGACACACAAGCCGATTTACATCATTCGGCAAATAATAGAACTGTTGGCTCATATTATGTTGAATTTTTTAAAGGCAATACTAGCGATGACGTTTTCTACAGTTGGTTGAGGTCATCCCTGCTCTTAATATGAATAGCACGTGCGCCTTCGGTCCTCCGAACCAGAACTTTCCCGTTCGTGTACCATGTAAAGGCATAGTTTTTTTCCTTGGCCTGATCTTTCGTCGCTCGAAGCAGTTCCCTATTGTACCTGGTCAGGTTCTCCTGGATGAAAACACGCGGGGTACTGCCCTTTAGTTTGTTTTTTCCCTTCAACCACTCGTCCCTGTTCTGTTGCCTCGTGAAACGAACGATTATTCCAGGTACATGTCCCTGCTTCGCAGGCAGCCTATGAACAGATGTTACATCAGACTCCGTCAGGTGAGGCACTTCAAGCTTGTCAGCCAGCCAATTGAGTGAGGTAAGCAGGTTTTCACCCTGCACTGCAGGTATGCCATGTATCTCCAGGTTTAAACGCCTGCTCCGAAATTCGAGGTCGTTCACCTCCTGCTGGAGCTGCTCCTGTACCACTCTGTTCAGTTCCTCTTTCTCCTCCATTTGCCTCACTCTCTTACTTAGGTCTTTGATTTCTGTCTTCTGAAGTTTCATCTCCTTTTCAAATTCATCGAACCTTTTTGACATATACTGTACGGACCGCTCCAGGCTGTCTACTTTTTCTGTTAGAGAAGGTAGCGTGTCCAGCTTCTGGTTAATAGATGTAAGAAGAGTTTTTACATCCAGTTCGGGCTGTTTATCGTCACTGCAACTAGCGCGCGATGCGTTGCTCCTGCACGTTGGACACTTCCACGTTTTCTTCGAGGCCTCAGTTTTACCCGAAAAGGATTTCTTAGTTACTCCAGCACATTTGCCGAAATGATAGCTGTGGCGACACCCGGTACAGTCTACCAATCCCTCCTCTCCCTCTTCGAGGCCGGGCAACTGACACGTGAAACAGGTGTTAGCCATAGCCCACGCTTACAAGGCACGAAAATTCAGTATAACAGCAACGTCAGTGGCAGCGGCAGCAGCAGCAGCAATATAAGTTATTTGAAAGTTGTAGAATGTGGTTAATACCAACCTGGGGGGGAAAGACGAAGGCGTAGTGCACAGATTAGAGATGTGCACCGAATGCTGCCGCCGCTGCCAAATGACCGCCGCTGGGGAACACGCCGCTTATCTCCTCTGTTGCGGGCAGGTTGCGCTTGCGCTGTTAAGTCCGTCGCGGCACCGAAGTGGACGAAGCAGCAGAAACGACGTAAGGCTTCTGGTGCGAAATCAGCAGAACTCCATTCATGCAGCCTCCACATCCACGTAGCCAGCAGATAGGGCAGGAAATGCAGAGCTGTCGCCGACGATCAACACAGCCCAAAAATGCGGCAACTGTAACGTGGAGGGCAACAAAAACTTTAGGCGTCTGCGTAGCAACTTGCCATCGCTGCCGACGAGTGCTTGTGAAGACTATCGATTAGCGTCGCGGCTTTTTCTTTAGTGTCCTGCGATGCCGTCACTGCCACGTAGTTTGCCCCAGCCAATCAGATGGTTTTCTTGACTTGATATGATGACTCCGCTTGATCTTGGCGCGTGTACAGCGATCAGGTCGGCGGCAGTGGAGTCCGCGCCGACGGTCGCCGCTTCAAATTCCTACCGGCGTGCCGAAGGAGTGAGCCGGGAGTCACGGGCACGCGACGCGCGGTACTCCGTCCAGCGGCGTCTTCCTTACGCGGCGCTTGTAGGTGGTGGCAGTGGAGTCCGCGCCAACGGTCGCCGCTTCAAATTCCTACCGGCGTGCCGAAGGAGCGAGCCGGGAGTCACGGGCACGCGACGCGCAGCACTCCGTCCAGCGGCGTCTTCCTTACGCGGCGCTTGTAGGTGGTGGCAGTGGAGTCCGCGCCAACGGTCGCCGCTTCAAATTCCTACCGGCGTGCCGAAGGAGCGAGCCGGGAGTCACGGGCACGCGACGCGCAGCACTCCGTCCAGCGGCGTCTTCCTTACGCGGCGCTTGTAGGTGGTGGCAGTGGAGTCCGCGCCAACGGTCGCCGCTTCAAATTCCTACCGGCGTGCCGAAGGAGCGAGCCGGGAGTCACGGGCACGCGACGCGCAGTACTCCGTCCAGTGGCGTCTTCCTTACGCGGCGCTTGTAGGTGGTGGCAGTGGAGTCCGCGCCAACGGTCGCCGCTTCAAATTCCTACCGGCGTGCCGAAGGAGCGAGCCGGGAGTCACGGGCACGCGACGCGCAGCACTCCGTCCAGCGGCGTCTTCCTTACGCGGCGCTTGTAGGTGGTGGCAGTGGAGTCCGCGCCAACGGTCGCCGCTTCAAATTCCTACCGGCGTGCCGAAGGAGCGAGCCGGGAGTCACGGGCACGCGACGCGCAGTACTCCGTCCAGCGGCGTCTTCCTTACGCGGCGCTTGTAGGTGGTGGCAGTGGAGTCCGCGCCAACGGTCGCCGCTTCAAATTCCTACCGGCGTGCCGAAGGAGCGAGCCGGGAGTCACGGGCACGCGACGCGCAGTACTCCGTCCAGCGGCGTCTTCCTTACGCGGCGCTTGTAGGTGGTGGCAGTCATTCTTTCTTTCTTTCACTTGTGGTAGGTGCTAACGACGGCAGCTCGTGAACATTCGACGAGCTTTGAAGTTCGCCAGATACTTGTTCCGAGCCGTCCGCTCTTCACGATCTGCCGTGTGCCCAAATCGCCCACACGAGCAACCATAGACCATTTGCTATACAGGGTGAAACAAGGAGACGGCAGGCTCTTTAAATCGACCGGAAAATTCGGTTTCTTAACCTATCGCGCTACGACTTTGTGCAGCGTTGCCCACAGATGGTGTATTTTTTTTGTAAAATTTGCAAAGAACGAACTTACCTGAGGAAAAAGTAAAGAAAGAAAAAGGCTTAGCTCCTATGCAAACGCAGCGACGCCACCGGTCTTCAAAGAGCACGGCGCCGCTTCGCACGGGACACAAGAGATGGCGCAACGAACGCCGCCAACGAACGAGCTACGGCGCCGAGAGCCAGCGTCTTTAGCAGACAATCTTTTCGACTCAAAAGCGGCGCGCGTTCCGCAGGCGGCGACAGTCGCCGAAACAAAAACGGGCGCGGTAACAACAAGCAACTGCTGTTCCTTGTCTGCTAAATACGCCGGCTCTCGGCGTTGTCTGCTCGTTCGTTGGCGGCAGTTGGCGTCGCGACCGCTTGCGCCATCTCTTGTGTCTCGTGCGAAACGGCGCCGTGCTCTTTGAAGACCGGTGGCGTCGCTGTGTTTCCATAGGAGCTAAGCCTTTTTCTTTCTTTATTTTTTCCTCAGGTAAGTTCGTTCTTTGCAAATTTTACAAAAAAAAATGCACCATCTGTGGGCAACGCTGCACAAAGTCGTAGCGCGATAGGTTAAGAAACCGAATTTTCCGGTCGATTTAAAGAGCCTGCCGTCTCCTTGTTTCACCCTGTATTTCCAAGCGCCCCGGCCCACACTCGAGGAATCATGGGAACGGTGTTCCTTCAGCTCCCTAGTGACCGCTAATTTTCGACCAACTCTACGGTTACACAGTTCTTGAGCGTAATTCGGAGTCACCCTGAACAAGCGCCTGATATACCCCAAGGACGTGTCATATCACTTTTAAGATTGCTTGTCAATGTCAGCATTTTTGATACTGCGCATGCAATCCACCATTCAACCTGGCTAAGCTGCAGAAATCTCTTACAATATTATCATTCTCGTGATTGTTGTTTGAGCAGGAATTCCTTAAAAAGCCGATAATTCACAACAAAAACCAGGATTTAGCTCGGAGTCCGCGGGGCTGTTTATAGCATTTTTTGCGTTTCTAACTTAATATCAGCATGATAATAATGTAAGAGATTTCTGCAGCCCACCCAGGTTAAAGGGTGGACAGCATGCACAGTATAAAAAAACGCTGACATTGAGGAGAAATTTTCAAAGCGATATGACAGGCCATTGGGGTATATCAGGCGCTTGTTCAGGGTGACTCCGAATTACGCTCAAAAGCCGTGTAACCAAGGATAGGGTCAAAATTACCGATCACTAAGGAGCTGAAGGAACACCGTTCCCATGATTCTTTTAGCGCGGGCCGGGGCACTTGGGGGATATAGTAAATGGTCAATACATGCACATGTAGTCAACAAAATAATCACCCTGCTCCGCTTTGTATTCCCCCCGGCAGTCATTAACTACCATCCGAATCAGCCGGTGGTCGATAACGCGGATGAGTGTAGGGGTGGGGGGAAGGGGGGGGGGGGTTGTAATGTTTTCGCTGATCAGTGTATGAGACTAACACCTTCAAAAAGTACACAAGAGATAAACAAACGCGGTGTTCTATGTTTTTGTCTCCTTATCATGCAGTTTATTTAAAGTGCCGAAACTCAATTCGACGCACTTGTCGACACTTAAAAAAAAAAAAGAAAACCTTAAAAGTCTGGCTTTTTTTGTTCGACACAGAAAGCTTGTTTGGGACATCAAAGTGGGCACGTACTCAAACTGTTTGTCCTACAGCCACCAAATAAGACACGCTTCGAAGTAACGACAACTTCAGCCACCTTGGTGCTTAAAATCATTGCTGTCCGTTATCCGAAGCTTTACCTGAAATCGCAGGAAACGGTTTTTTTTTGTCTTCCAGGAACGTTAAAACAGTTCGCAACAGAAGAAAACGACATCGCCCGAGCTTCCCGACGCCATTTCAAAAGCTCAGCAAGTCGTATTCTCGAATCGTAACGATTGCCGATTGCGCCCACTCAGCAATTAAAAAAAAAAAAAAAACAATGGCGGTACTTACAAGAAAATGCGGGAATGAAGTGCCGATACTCCATGCCAAGCTCCTTTTAGTGGCTCTAGGTTAACCTGAAAACCGACCCTCGTACCCAAGGTCGCCACGAACATCGAAGGCAGAGCGCTCTGGTTAATGCAACCCTCGATTACATTGCAGCTTACCCGTTGAGCATCCAGCGTCGACAGAAAGAAGGAAAGGCCTCCGTTGCTATGTTTCCGTCTGCTCTCGTAGTCAACTTGTTGTACTCAATACCACCCCTAAGTAAGGGTGGGTGCACCCTGGTTACTGGAACCCGGGTTTGGTCCGCCCGCTCAGCACACAGGGTCAGAAAAAGAAAATCGAAGGCGAAAGAACGGTAGGCACCACTGCGACGCAACGCTCTACCAAACTTGCTCAACTCGTCAAGAACTGTACACTGCCGAGAGTACCGAAGGTAATCACAAAAAAGCATGAGCTTAAATCTCTGGTTGTTGCACGAATTCACTGCACCCGCCAATCCATAGAGCCTTCAAGACCAGTAGACACAAGAAAAAAACAAAAAAAAAAAACTAAAGGCAGAATCCTTTCACAGTCCAAACTTCTCCTGGTAACCTGTTCAACTTACCAATAATTACTCTCCGAAGTCTCTCTTTCAAACAACCCCATCCCTTTCCTCTAACGCAGAGTTGTCTACCGGGACAATTACTCCAGGTTGACTTCTCTGTCTTCCTGTTGTGCCCTTCGCTTCCATAAGCCTACTGCAAGAATGAGGAACACGGTCCTGGTTTCCCCAGTTCCGGAGCTCCACGCCCGTTTAACGTCTCAATGACGAAGCTCTTCAAAGAACACCCGGGGATCACAACAAAGAAATGAGCGTGAGCCCTTAGAGACCAATTTTTTGTGGCAGGGCAGTCGATGTAATAAACCCCCATGTCATTCGATGAATGGTTTCAAGATATACTCTGTTTCACCCTGTGTTGTACAGCAGGAAAGGCTACAAGCGCGAGCCCCTTGCTCTATGGCACACCTCGGCGGCACAAGCTATCGTGCACCAAGGGCAGCTGCCAACGCTATGAGCTCGCGCTTCTAGCCTTCGTTGCGGTACAACATAAGGTGAAACGGAGTATAGCGCTCGCGCATCGAGAGCGCTGGTAAGTGCGAGCTGGAGGCAGCTCTCGCTTCCACTGCATTGAGACACAAATATGTCCTCGACCACGTCCTCCGATTCAGCAGTCGTCTGCACTCCAGGGACAGATAATGTTTCTCTAAAAGACAACTACTTCCCCAGGGCACCTCCTTTGTGGCACGAGAAACCAACGTCCCTTAACAAAAAAACGCCGAATACTCTGTGGTTTCCGGAAGGTTCCCTCTAAACTTTTTCCTACCAGCTCCACTGCTTTCGTGCTTCGATCGTGTACAGCTCCATCAAAGGCACACAGCACGAGAGTGTTCCGCCATGGAGCGCAAGTTCGTTTGCTTCTTCTGTTGGGGTTGTGGTGGCGTCAAAACGCCGAGCTCTGATTGGCTCTGATTGGAGGATAGTGTGTAGACCTCAAGGCAGCTTGCTTTGAGGTCTACCCACTATCCTTCAATCAGAGCCATCAGAACTCGGCGTTCTGACGTCACAACAACTCCTGCAAAAGAAGCAGACGAACCTGCACTCCGCATGAAGTCATCACGCGTCCGCACGTATCGCACCGCCCCCAAGGCCGCAAGACAATTCTTGCAGCCGCAGACTGTACCAGACATCGCGTCGAATTCGTCAGCGAGAATAAGCTGCCAAAAAAGCATCGAGGACCACCAGAAAGAGCGAGGGCAAGGCCCTAGTCGTCCCAAGTCCGGATGGGTCAGAGTCCGGGCTAGGGCGTCGCTGGGCCCCGTTGCCCGCCTGGACAGGCGTCCAGTGCTGGGGAGCACAGCGCGGCAGCGAAGAGAGAGGCACTTGAGCGGCCGAACTGTTCAGCCAACGAGCGGGCGAGGAGCAGAAGGCAGTCTGGCGAAAGGTGTCCGGAGCCCACCGCAGCGTGCAGTCGCACGGTAGCCAGTTCTCCTGCAGGACGACGTACGCGACGGAGGCCTCGTCCAAGGCGTCCAACGCTCCAGGGAGGAGACGGCCTATCCTGTTGTTCCTGCGCGAAGGACGTAGACGGCAAACGCTATGCGCGTCTGTAAGGAACCGCGTTCCAAGGATCTAGCCACCGCGTGTGTAAGAAATGTCCTGTAGCACGGGAACAGTCTTGACATTGCGGGCACCAGGAGTAAAATGGCCGCGCCCAGAAGCCTTACGGGCCAACGTGTATAGACCAACGCGCTCTTCTGAAGTCGCACCCAGTGGCGCGACATTCGGCGAGGCGCACAAAGATATGCAATTGGCGCATCACGCAACTGATTTCTGCGCATGCGTGGTGTCCACACCTGGCGTAAGGGGCAAAGCGAACCTATATTTGTAAACCACCTGTTGGCGCATTGAACAGCGCACACCGTAGAATTGCCCGCGATAATTAATACAACTACCGAGGAAACGAGCATGTTTCGCCAGTTTAACTCGATTAAGAAAGAATAACGAGAGAACATATAGGAGAAAACACAAGACCCAATGTGTGTCCCGTGTTATTGTCCCCTTCTTGTCTACCGAAAAGAATTGCTGTAGGCGCTAAAAAAAAGGCAAGCGTGGAGATTCACCGGGCCATCAGGAATCGTGTAAGAACGCACGGGAACGGAGTAATCCATCGCAGTACAGTGGGCGGTTAGTCGAAACCGACGGCGGAACTCAGAACACACGTCGACTCTGCGAGCCGCTCCTTAAAGCCGCCATCACACTGTTAATACATGATACAAAAGACAGCCTGCAACACACTGTCCGAGGCTGTGTTTCTTCCTTGTGTGGCGGCCCCGTCACACTGGCCATACAAACAAACTGTTTGGAAACATGTTCGAAACATAAATATGTATGACGCAAACATGCTCCGAAGATGCCCGAGGCATGTCCGCAGACAATTCTGGCATCATTGCTTGCAACCGTGTATTTTGTGCGGTCTATTAGCAGTGTGAAGGCGGCTTTATAGACCGCTTTTGAGAAGGCTTCCGCGCACCTGAGCCTCAGTTCCACGACAGCGCGCATGCCGGCGAAGGCGGCTGCCCGGACCACGTCGATGCGGCAGCCTTCGAAGATGACGCTGCGAGCGTGGTTCAAACCGGCGAAGGCACCGGAGTCCACGAGTCCCAGGGTGGCGTCCCGGACGTGGATCTTGCCCGCTGCCTCGAGACCCCGAAAGGCGAACTGCGGGATCCGCTCGCAGCGGATCGACTCCAGGACGAGCAGGCTGACGTTCTTGAGACCCGAGAAGGCGTCCGGCTGCGGGCAGGTAACCTCCCGCGGAAGCCTGACGGGCGAGACGCGCATCGACACGATGGAAAGTAATTGCGTTGCGTGCACGTTTAGACGGCCGGAAGTTAGTCAGTCTCAATGGGTAATTAGCGCAGCAGATCTTGAGCGGGGCTTTCTTCAGCCTGCTTTTGCGTCTTCATGGTTGACCCGCTGGGTGGCGCAAGTCGCCGCCTAGTTCAAAGTTGTGCATAAGCAGCCATCTATTCAGCTATTCATCGCTAATAAACGGCAGTCAGTGTAGCAGCGACAAGTGCAGCGCCGACCAGCATGACAGTGAGGGATTTTAGGAAAAGCGCGGCGGAACAACTATGAACGCCATGTTCTCCGAAATCTGGCTCCTCATGCCTGTGGTCGTTGCTCCTCCTAAAAAACGGTGCCCCCCCCCCCCCCCCCCCCCCCGCGGAGTCCTGCAGCTATAGGCAAATAGGTCACCAAAGATGACAGAAAGGATACGAAACATCTATACTCACTTCCACTTGAAGTCCGACCGCAGCGGATACTGCGATCATGTCAAAGCAATCAATCAGCACTAGCAGCATCGTCACGACGCTCCTTGTCCTCGCAGGTTTGCTAACACCGGTTATTAAACGAATCAAGCGCGGAAAAAGTGCAGGATTCCGGCAGACAGAAAATGGGCACGCCGTGACAATGCACTTTTGGCGCTCCTTGAATGCCTCCGACGGATCGTGGCGGTGGCTGCGGCCGGTTTTAAAGTAAAACGGAGTATAGACCTGTGCATCGCTTATCTCCCGGGCGAAAAATGCTGAGTCACAGCTGTGGACGGATGAGCAGCGTCTGATCTACCTCACACCAGGGGCCCTAATCTGGACACTTGGCGAGAAACTCGGCAAGAAATCTGGCGGCCGTGATTGGCTAACGCCGCACTTGGCCTTGGCGCCGGCAAATCAAAGCCGCCGGATTACTCGCCGACTTTTTCGCCAAGTGTGCAGATTAGGGCCCCAGAGATGCTCAGAGGGCGTTCCACAGCCCAGCAGACAAAGATGGCAGCGCGCAGAAGGCGATTTTTGCAACGATCTATAGGCGCCTTGCGCCATGCACGGCAGCGCGGCCGCTCTCCGAACCTCGCTTCTCGAATGGGAAACGTTCGGAGGAACAGCCCTACCGTGCCATGGCTCTGGGCGCCTAGGTTCCCTGAAGTTTGTTTTGCCATCCACTCTTCTTGCCACTTTCAAGGTGGACAGAGATTGTATGCCAGTATTGGCCAGGCCATAGCTGTGTGCGCCACTGCTGAGCACGTGCTGACGGCGAGCTTCCAAAGTTATTTTGCAGCGCGCATTCCACACCATCGAGATTGCCGGTCTTGACAGCCCATTAACGTGAGCTTGTTACGAACAGCCGTTTTGAAAAGCGCCCTCAAATATGGCGTCCAGTGAATACCCCCCTGTACAGTCTCGGATAGAGCCACTACACAAGCTACGCCTAGGGTATCGGCCACTAATCTCTATTGTAGTAGGCTGGATCGCGGATCGCGAGCCCGCCGGTGGTACTACCGGCGACCATTACTTGACACCAGGCAATACACGCAAGTCTCTGGGAGAAGTACACAAAAGTAGACACATTGAAGCTTCTACGCGGTGCTCGAAGGCGAGGCGAGTGTTTTATGATGTGCTCCTTATATCGGGTGTTTGGAGGTCGGATCGGTATTTGTCAAGCGTTCAAATGACAATTAAAAAAAAAAAAAAAAAAAAAAAAATCAAACGTGCCGGAGCCCCAACGGCTGAGCTCGAAAACTTGCTCTCGTAGTGAAGTAAACAAAGGAACTTGCTGTCTATAAGACCTTCCTCGAGGGAGCCCAGAAGTTGATGAATGTCGAAAAAGTTCCATGTTGACAGCGGCTTTCCGGGGGTGAGCGCATTCCGCGTAGCAAAGCCCTCAAGCTTGTCGTCTGCTAAACCCAACTTGTTGAAACCGCCACCGACTCCGCGGTAACTCTAGGTAACTCTCGTCTCATTAAGCTGCACTACATTTCTCACCCAGCGGAGTCATTCTCGACCACAAAACATTTATTTATAAGAACTGTGAGGGGTTTCAGTTTTAATGTTTGTACATATGTTATTTGACAGGCTTCCCGAAAAGCAGCCAAAATGTTTCAGTGCCGACAACAGCTTAGAAACGGGGGAAATGGTACTTTTTTTCCCTATAGAGTCCTATGCATTTTGTGGTGTCAATCAATGGCCGCCGGTGGCGACACTCCACCCCAGCTGCCGAGGCCGCGATCCAGCCTACTACAAAAAAGATCAGTGGTATTGGCACACCGTTCACCGATATTGCTTTGGGCGCCGCCATCTTGGTGCTTGTGCAAAGCAGACGCAACTGCCGATCGTCACGATTCAAAATTGCGGCTTGATCAGCCTTAGAATCGGTGTTAGGAAGCTCATGTAATATATCTTTGCTCTGTCGAGAACCTTTTAACAATTTGTGGAGGACGGAAAAGCGTTTCCTGTGATTTCAGATAATGCTTCAGATAAATGCCAACCATGATTTTAAGGCACAAGATGTGCAAGTGTCGTTGCTCTGAAGCGTAGCTTAGTTGGTGGCACTAGTCTCGGATATTCGTAATTTGACACAAAGTTGTAACAGCAACGAGTGACCAATCAAACCGCGGACCATTGAATGCATACGTCCACCAAGTCGGAACTGTAGCAATACATCCAAGCGCCTTGCGGCACCAAATCATGAATATTCGCACTTTTTGTGTTTGGCAACAAACTCAGTGGCGCCACCTACTGGGTAGCACCGGCACACTTCTGGTTCACGTATATTTCCCTATGGGATCGCAAGTTCGTCGTCTGCTTCTTTCGCAGAGGTTGCGGTGACATCAGAACGCCGAGCTCTGATTGGCTCTGATTGAAAGGATAGTGGGTAGACCTCAAGACAGCTTACTTTGAGGTCTACCCACTATCCTTCAATCAGAGTTAATCTGAGATCTTCGTTCTGACGTCTCCACAACCCCTGCAAAATAAGTAAACGAACTTGCGCTCCGCATTTTCTACTAATCATTCTTTTATCGTAAGAGTGAATTGCGTCTGACAGTGCTATAAGTGGCCATTTTCAGAAGACAGCGTGTATAATGGATTTTGGAAATACCGCGAAACGCCGTCTAGTTCAGAACCAGAAGTGGTTGGGGGCTATTTGCACACCGGCGCCACCATGTATCAACTCCCGCAAGAAAGAGCGAATAAAAAAGATAGGTCAAAAAAAAAAAAAAAAAAGTTTAGACCTAGTACCAGACGGTGCACGGGATGCAATGCGAGCATCACCGCAATCCCCACCGACTTCTTTACGGTGAACGAAGAGGCCGGAATGTCCACTGAACAAGGCCGCGATGCTCACCTGAGCCATCCGAGTCTGTCGAGACCTCCGAAGGCCTTGGGCTTCAGCTCCGTCAGAGGGTTTCCTTCCAGCGACAGCGTGCCGATGTCGGTGGAACCCGAAAAGGCCATCGACTCCACGCGGCTGATCTGGTTGAATCCAAGCTGAAGGAGCTGAACGCGCGCTAGACCCGAGAAAGACTGCGGCGCCGCGTGGGCCGCGGAAAAACAATAGAAATGAATGAACCACTAGCGCATCCACTTCAATCAATCAATCAATCAACCAGCACTTCAGCTTTCCTTCTGATATGAAAACATTCACTGGTTCAGGATAACCTGAGGTGCCACAACTGCGCTTTGTCTGCGCCTCGCGGTTCGGACGCCGGCGTCCGCCGTTCGAACGCCAAACTGTGCGCGAGGAGCCAATACCACTTAGAAGACAAGGCCTGCGTATAACGTCATGGTTAGTGGATCCCCGACGAGCCCCAAGCGGCAAATGCGTCCCTCTTGGCGTCCCAGCGTCCCAGCGTCGCGTTCATCGCGAGACGCTGCCAGACGCGCGGGAGGCGATGCTGACACAAAGCTAGGCGACGCTGCGTGAATCTACTTGGGATTACGTTTTTTTTGTTTTTTTTTTTTGGGGGGGGGGGGGGGGGGAAGGCGGCCTTGTCTTCTCGGTGGTATTGGGGCAGCAGACGACGAGCTTGTTGGCTCTGTCTATGAGGAGGCTGTTGGTATGGTGACGAAGCCAGCTAGCCCTTGCGCTTCTATCTTTCCAATCAGAATTCGGCGTTCTGACGGCCCCGCACGCTCTCCTCCTCTCCCCCGTTTCCCCCCCGTAAAGAGGAGGGTCCCCCACCTGCGTAGAGAGTACGGCCAGCGGGTTGTTCTGCAGGCTCAGTTCGTCCATGTTGGTCAGGCCTCGGAAGGCGAAGGGCGCCAGCGACGAGATGCGGTTGTTGTCCAGGATGAGCTTGCGCACGCGCACGAGGCCCCGGAACGCGTCGCTGGTCACGGACTCGATCTGATTGCTGGTGAGCAGCAGCGCGTGCGCGCCGCGCGGGATCTGCTCCATGGGCGGGAGAGTCCGGTAGCCGGCCTCCTGACACAGCACCTGTTGTCCAACACGAGGCCGCACACAGTTTATAGTCACCGGCGGGGTTAGAACGACAGGGAGGTACTTCGGGTGTCCCACCTTCCGCGCCAGCTTTCTCCCTTCGATGATGCTTCGGCATCCCGCGAGTCTCGAGCATGAGCCAAAGCACGACGGACGGCAAGGACCGCGTTATGAAGGCCGGGCATCGGAAAGAGACGCCCTGACGTTCCCATCCAGTCGGTGACTATAGTCGGTGAAACGGAGAAGATGGCACGACCTAAAGCCGCTGAGTAAGCTACAGTGGAGAGTATAGACACGGTGGCGACGTCCGACGATCGCTTTTTTTTCACAACGGTCGAGGGCAGTTCCACGAATCGTGCCTCGTCTGTCCTTATCAACACTCTACCCCTTGTAAGCTGGCAGCAGCGACATAACGTCAGACCAATCTATGATTTTAGAATTTCAGTTCCACATTATGCCCCCCCCCCTCCCCCTAAAAAAAAGTGTATTTTTTTAGTAGCAAAAATAATATACACATTGCCGAACGCTCAGCCTTTGCCCAAATGTAGCGCTAACTGTCCGGACAAGATGCCAAAGTTTCAAAACAAACCGTCATCTTATTCAAAAGTTATAAGCGAATTTCGGAAATTTTCAAGGGGAAAATGGTGGCCAAAGAAGTCCCCGATTTTCGCTCGTTCTCGCATGAGTTGAAACGAGGTGGCGCCAGTGTGCGGAAATAGCCCTCAAACTTCCGCCTCTGAACTAGACGGCGGGCCCTTCGCGGTATTTGCGAGATCAAACCTACGCGCCATTTTCGGAAAATGTCGCTTCCGCCACTCTCACATATAATTCACCCTTATAATAAAAAATAATAAAAAAAGATGAGTGAAAAAAAAAAAAAAACCATTAGCAAGTATACTCGGACCGGAAGTGTGCCAGGGTTACCCAATAGATGGCGCCGCTAAGTTTGTTGGCGAAAAAAAAAAAATAATAGGGGAGGGGGCGAATACACGGGACTGAATAGAGCAAACTGTCGGGAACGGGGGGGGGGGGGGGGGGGACGGACCATTTTCCCATTGAAAATTTCAGCAAACTATACAAATTTTTAATAAGAAAATGCTGTAGATAAAACGAAGCCGGCAAAGACAAAAAAGAAGTAATGAATAAGGGCTCGTGTTCCTATTTACGGCTGAACAGTACCTCTACAGAAATAAAGAAAAGCTGAATCAGCCCAATTTTTTACCATTTTGTTATTTACAAGTTCCGGAGCGCAAGGCGGTGCCGCTTCCAGTATACTGATAATGCTGCGCTCTAAGTGCATAAATGCTTGGACCGTTCTCGCCCGCCGGGTCGTCACACCTCTTCTAGCCCACCCTATCCACAATCCCGCATGCCTCTAATCGCTTCAATCGAGAATATGGCACTGCTATAGCACTGCTCTAGAGCCACTGAGTATGCTACGGGGGAGAGCAGCGTCCCGGACGCCATTTTGTTGCGTTGAATCAGTGTTGCCAGGTGTCATCTGCTTTCGCCGACGTGTTTCACAAAAACCGTAGGAAAGGCTATCTGCCCTTCAGCGACTGACTACAACGGAACTAGTGGCGACCTAACGCTGGGTGTAAAATTCTAAAAGCGTTGCGCCCCAGAATCACTCTTGCTGCCAAGGGAGCCAAAGCGAAGCTCCAAAGAATAAAATGATGGCGTTCACCAACAACTCGCGCGCAAAGAATGGCCACAATAGAATGTTTCGAATCAGTTTTATTCTGTGATCTTGTTTGAACATTTAAAAGGTGGGGTCTTTCTAACAATAAAGTATTACATCATGTTGTTTTACGCACATGAAGTTCCTTCAAAAACTAAAATCAAAACTTAAAAAAGCAAAAAAAAACAAAAAAAAACAACTAAATATTGCATTAGAAAAGAAAAAAAAAAAAACGGCGCTTTTTTATTTTTGGGCTGCGGGGCCCGTCCTGAGCATGCGCCATAGCTCTCGGCTACGAAATATCAGTCGCCGCGCGTGCGCACCACAGTTCAGTAACTCGGCATAATTTGCCAGGGTGATAAGCGTTAAAAAAAGTATAGCACCAAAAAAGAAAAACAAAAACAAAAAAAAAAAAACGGAGCGGTTATTACCTGTAAATTGAGGCACTGGCAGAGTTGAGGACACGCATCGAGCGGGAGCACCCAGAGCAGCACCAGGGCAACCACTCGAAGGTGTGGCTCCGGGGGTCGCATGCCGCCCAGTCGTGCTCACCCCGACAGCACGACGCGGAAGGCTTTTCGCGCCGGGCAACTGTGGGAAAAAAGTAAGAAAAAAATTAACAAAATACCAATCAAGGTCACGTGATAACGTATAAGAATCAGGAGCGCACAAAAATGTGCATTACAATAAACCTGCGATAAAACATGCTTTCTCTGCAAAGGAAGTGCGAAACATATCGGCAATAGAGATTCTCTCAATCACGTTTTTGTGTTTTAATTCCGACGGGAAAATAGAGAAAAAGAAATAAAACTCTTTGAGCAAACTATAGTGATACATTATACAGTTCATTGAATGTCATTTTATTATAACTTGGAGACAGTAAAAAGCTGCGGCCAACATAGAAGTCGAATTTTGCGTTGAAAAACAATTCTAAAAGCCCGTCACCGTCCGAAACAAGCTCGCCAGCAACGGACTCAGCAATGGTGGTTCGTGGCCACCGGCACCTTTGATCCCAGTCTTTAAATTGTCGGCGACCACAGCACGACCACGGTGGAAGCAGGGAGAAGCGCCTGAACGGCGCCGCCTTGCCAAAGAGCAAGTGTGGCGAAGGTTCGCTCGCATTTCCGACAAACGCTGCGAGATGGCGCATCATGATAGGAGCTCGAGGAACCGATCTTATTCGCGCACACGCTTTCAAAGCCACGAGGTGCGCTACCGCGCCTGCGTGCCAAGTCCCAACCCGACTATTCCCAGCCGGGAGATGCGCCAAACCCGAGAGGGATTTCGACCCCCTTTCTGGCCTTGAACCGACACCTATCTCTTCCTCCACCGTGGCCACGACTTAAAACTTTTAACTATGGTGGCCGTCCAACGAACTTTGATGGGACGCACAACGCAACCTAGCGCCGAGTTTTCGCAACTCGGAGGCGTGCCACGGTTGCACATTAAAATAGAGTTTAAAGTTGGGCTAGTCGGTGCTTAGTAGTAAAAAAAGAAAACAGCAAAAAAAAAAAGCACAGGACGAAAACATTAAAGGCAGCCCTGTGTTTGTCTTTTGTGTTTTCATCCTGCGTCTTTTTTTTTCTTTTGCTGTTTTCTTTTGTTATAAATTTGCATATTGAACCCAATATCAAGTCGGAGCGTCCGAGCGTCCTACCGGATCACGACGCATCATTCGTATTTCATAGTCGTTCGGTGGCAGGCACTGCTCAAAGTTGCCTTTTTGGCCACCAGGCCGCGCTGACAAGCAACCGACAGTGGTGCCCCCTGGTCACTGCCCCTTGGCGCCATACAATCGGACGGAATATGCGAATATACAACGAAATAAACAGGGAGGACTGGGCCGGTCTTTTAAAGGAAATATTTTATGCACGGGTTTGAGGACGATCGATCGACCAAAGAAAACGCATTCCCACGTCTGGAAGACGGAGCGACGGGCATCGCCTACGTAAGCACCTCCGTCGACGAACGGAGGACAAAGGAACGGGGCGATACCCCGAACGCGACCAGAATCCTTAACGGCGCGTCCCGACCGGGCTCAGGAACAGCGCGGGCACAATCCTTTTTTTCTCCCCTAAAAGGACCGGGAAAACGCTAAAGAAGCATCCAGACATACGTCAACCCCACTCGAAACTGCAACAAACAAACAAACAAACAAAAAACGCCAAGGAACACAAAAGAAAATGACATCTAAATACCCACATCAAAAAGGAAAAAAAAACATAATCTAAAACGTGCAAAAAATATATATATTTACAAAAAAGAAAACAAAAAACAGAAACTCCGCTAAGAGCCAAGCTTCCGGGACACAAGAGTGGACGTAGAGACAAAAAAAAAAAAAAGACGAAAAGAACACGAACACGTGGAAACAAAGCAGGCGCGTGTGAATGGGTTGCGCCAACGCGCGAAAATGCGGGGTCGGCAAGCGAACGTCTCCGAGGGCAATAATGTCATGCCAACTGGGAGCGTTTGCTGCCAAATCGAAGCTCGTCGTATAGGCAAGCGGACGCACGTTAAAACAAGTAATGGGAAATTCAGTGAGGCGCGCTAAGTGGAAGGATCGAGAGCTACGCAGCTGAAAGTTCAGACATTACAGAAACAAGTGCTGCGTACGTACTACGGGAGTTGGACGGATATCAAATATACGGACGCTAGCACACACTCGCTGATATAAAGAACCCCACAGAAACATACACAATCACCACTTATACAAATGAGTGAGAAGCAATCGAAAACACAAACGTGTTATAACAAGTAAAGAAACGGGAACGGTTCCCGACAACACCGGGAACGCGGTGCGGACGTCCTCGTTCCAGCATTTCGTTTCAACTCTCTACTGCAAATAAAAACAAACGAATACAGTAATGCGAACTGAAAGAGAGCCAGCGAGCTACGGATTGGACGGGAGCTTTCCCAAGTAAAACGCATTTTTCGCACCCCGGCAACAAATCCTTCCAAGCCCCTTCGCAAATTGAAGATGGCTCTCCCGCACACGTAGGCCTAGTGTGGGAGAGACCACCGTTTAGGAGAAAACGGGGCTTTATTTCGGGCGGGTAAGTTCTGAAACAGGAAACTTTTTAGCGGTACCAACTCCTTATATATATATATATATATATATATATATATATATATATATATATATATATATATATATATATATATATATATATATATATATATATATATATAAAGCCCGTATTAGACGAAACGACGGTTCTATATTTGTAGTCGATTACGTCGCCATGGACATGTATGAACTCAATTAGAAGGAAAAAAACATTGGGGCTAATATGTGTACTTTTCTCACGAAGAATCCGTTACCTGGATACATTCTTAGCTAGGTCATCTCTACAGCCTTAGGAACACATCAATAGAGATCCACTACGCTTGAATCCTGCTTGCTCAGATAATCAAAACATTCTTGATTACTATCATTAACATATAGCTTGCCCGTTTCTCAGCATGTGCTCAGGTAGACTCCACGACATTGTTAGGGCGAACAGGCCCATGCCCGTTTTTCCCTGCTTTTTTCTCAGCATTGAAGGACCGCCATCAAAAAGCACCATAGTGGTGGAAAGTGCTCAGTGGGAGTACTAACCTAAGTGGTAACTTTGGTGCCCGCCAGTACCCCTTCGAAGTAAAATGAGAAAATGCGACGAAGTCGTGTTCGCGCCAACAGCGTCGCGTGGCGTACCGGTTGCGAAATCTCTACGAACGTCTATCCGCGCTTTCGTCCTTTTATTATCATGCTTAGATACGGAACCATTTTGGTAGCTCGCTCGAAGTAAGGCTAGAAGTGGATGTGTCGACAGCGAGATGTCCGTCTACCTCTGAAGTACGGCACCGCTTCCTCCCATAGCAGACGAGACAATTAGACAGCGGAGTACTCAACTGCTAACCTGGCGTCTCTGCAATACGTGCATCGCGCTGTAGCGCTCACGCAAACAGCCAACGCGAGCGAAGACGCCACGGTCGGCTTCACCACAAAACTAGGGTGAGAATGAATTTCTTTCCTCGTCTCCAAAGAAGAAGAACCCGACAGGCGCGAAGGAACTGGAACTGCGTGGAAAGTTGCGCAGTCCATTGTTGCAGCATTTTTCTCTACTTCTCCCGTCTTCCTTATTTATTTTTTTTTTTCATCTCTTTTCTGCGATTCCCTGAAAGAATGGAGCGGGCAGCCGGCGGCCAGTACAAAGCGCCCGACCGCCCGCGCCGTTCTCCCTGCCAAATGAAAAGGCGCTCCCTCCAGCCGTCTCATCGCAGCGGTTCGCGCTTTAGATATTATGAGTGGATGGATGGATGTAGGGAGGAAGGAGGGAAAGAGTGTAGAAAGTCGAGAACGTAAGGGGGCGCCAGCTGTGCTCCCTCAGCAGACGGTGGCTTGCGTGCCGCCACTGCTATATATATATATATATACTGCCGCCCCCCCCCCTCCCCCACACATGGAAATTCGGGGGCACTCCGTAATTTTCTTTCTATTCGTTTTCTTTTTTAATCCATTCTTTTGCGAGTCACTCCGTGTTCATCGAAGCGTGAACTACGCCGGAGTTCGAAAGTCTAAAAAAAATTTCCGACAGTCGTCAAAGGGAGTTCTAGCCCCCCGCAATTTTTGCTCCGTAAACGTCAATTCTCGTGTTTTTTTTTTTTTTCTAATAATACAAATAATCGGGGTTTTTTTTCCTTTTTTTTTTTTCTGAACGAGTCACTGCTTTTGGACAATCGTTATTATGACGCGTTCGCGCTTTCTACGGTGACGGAATACAGCTCGTCGCCACAAATTGATAATTTTTTAACGACAGGAAAAATAGGGGGTAACTCAAAGCAGTTTTTTTTTTTACTGGTTACCAACCCAGATTGAAAAGGGAAAAAAAAATTAAAACGACCCAAAATAGCTTTGTGAATTACTGCGAGAGATTTTGTGCTTAGCATCTTTTGTTTTTTTCTTCAGATGTCATTTTTATGTATTGGGGATGCGCTTCCAACAAACAAGTTTTCCAAATAGGCTTTTCTTTCTAAAATATGTTTTTTTTTTTTCATAAAAACAAATAATAATAACAATCTTTAACATTAAAGGAGAACAAAGCGTCGATTTGTTGCGTACGAATAGAACCACGCCAATAAACCATTAAATTCGGAATAGGAAAGCGTTAATGTATTTGGAGAAGTCCAGTCGCCACAACAACAAAAATGGTTTCTCAAAAACGACAAATGCACTAGGTCAACCGGGCTACATCATTGGCTAGATAGAGTCAGATTTCAACGCTTCTTTGTTACCCTTTCTTCATAAAAGGTAATAAAAAATATAAGCCAAAATAACGACAAAATAAAAATAAAAAACTAAATGCAAAAAGCATCGAGGAAATAAAAATGAGCATTAATATAAAACAAAAGTCGGAGGACGCTTAAGGCCAGTTCACACATGCAGCGCTGCTCACGTGTCGTCAGCTACTTATCGTCTGCCATGAGCAACAGTTTTAACGACGACGACGGCGACGGACGGAAAGTTTTCACCTTTCCGCGATGGATTGAAACTGTACGCTCCTCCAGACAGACGAGCCTAGATCATGTGGCTGTGACGTCATGACCCTATCGACCAATCAGGATTTTCGCTTTACGACAGCTTTCTGGCACGCCACCGAGACCTGGGCGCCTCTTCTGGCACACCACCGAGGCCGGCGCGCCACGAGCGCCTTAACACTATCGCGTTAATAAAATAGAAACAAATATATATATATATACTGTATTCAATATGTGTACGCACCCAAAAAAAAGTGAGAAAAAAACAAAGAATTAATTACACAAACTCGTAAAATTTTGTTTGTTCGTTTCTTTATTGTCCTTGCTATTTTCTACACGAGTATGTTCTGTTGTGGCCGATCGATGTCGCTCAGCTACTGAGAACCACGCTAATAAGGTGCACACCCGAACAGTGTTTGTCGTTCATTTGTCTCTCCATAGTGAGACGAGACACGAAAGTTCTTGAAATGTTTGGGGCGAACTGAAAGGACGCATCAGTTTTTGTGCTCGACATCGTCTATTCAGCCGAATGCACCCGTGGGTGTACGCACGCACGCACGCGCGCACACACATACATACACACACACACAAAAAAAAGTTTTAATACTTTCTGACGGACGGTCACCTGGTACTAGTATAGACCTTTCCAGCGCTTATCACCCAGGCTAAAAATGCTGATTCATTGGGCCGCGGACGCGTGTGCGACGCCTCATATTTCGTAGAATAGAGCTACTGCACATCCTCAGAACGCGCTCCACAGCCCAGGAGACAAAGATGGCAGCCCTCAGATGACGATTATTGGAAATGTCTATATAGCATGTTGCAGCTTAACTGCGGGAAAGGCACGTTGAAAATTAGGAGAGCTTTCTTTTTCCAAGCGCAAATCTACACAACAAAAATCTACGGCGTAAATATAAAAAAAAAAAAAAACTGCAGCGTTTGTATTGAGCTGAGCAGCGGCGAAAATTTTTATAATGTATTTAATCTAAAAAAAAATTTCCGGTCACCATATCAAAACGCGTGCGCATGGGCGGGAGAGTGAGGCATACAAGAGCCATTCTCCTTTCTTCATTGCGTGCTTAAAGGAGCGGTGCAACGATATTCAATAGACCCTTTACGAAAGTCAGCGCCTCTAGTGTCGGTTGCGCGAACTTGACGAAATCCGCCATTACTGCGTCGTCAAGCATCGAGGGGGATGGTTGAACCTGAACCATTCCGCTGCGTTCGGCAGTGGTGATGGCGTTTGACATGCCAACCATTTACTGCGTCCCTCAATGCACCCATAAAGGGCCAAAAGATGACAAACAACACAAGGCGAGTCTTTTTTTTTTTTTTTTCACGTTAAGAACACTAGTATTCGAAGAAACCGGGTCATGCAGATCCGCGCGGAGTGAGCGACGATCACATTTGGCCTGTCCGCTGCTGCCTCAACGCTTTTCGAAGCTTCGAGCGCGTATTCACCGCTTCGGAGTGTAAAGTTAGCACAAATAAAAATAATCTATAGAAGATAACCCCTGTCCACGCGACATCGTTTCGAAATGCGTTTGAACTGCACGAGTAATCGTGCGATGGATCCCGTAGCAGCGAGCGACTCCTGACCAGTATTCAGAGTTGATTTCTGACAACGTTGCGTTGTGGTGTCCGATCACAAGTTGTGTGAAGTTTCCTAGTAGGTATGGGCACGTAGCTTCGGATAATACCTCGTCCGCACAAGCACTCGCGCAAAAAAAAAAGAAAAGAAAAAAAGAACGAACGCAATGAGTGCTCGCACGTTGCGACATTGCATGGAATTCGATAGAGCATTGTTTTACGTTCACAACATCGGCATTGCATGGTTGCTCTTGCTAGCACGGGGATGTGTACTTTGTCTCTTTAATGCCTGTATCGGGAGCTCGTGCTGCAACTTCTAAACATGTTTTCAAGCGCGCGCCCGGGGCGGTATCGGGCCTCCGAGAACGATTTGCTTTGCTCGTCCCCGCAACGTTCTGCTAGAGCTGCTCTTCAAGTGCTTTGACCACATTACCTCGTAACTATGTCCGTGAGCATAGAACTCACCCGATCACAACCGCAAAAAGGCACAGCATGCCATAGAATACATCACACAGCATATTTGTCTGCCACAACATAAAGTATGTAATGAATGAATGAACCATGTGTTGTTGAGAATAACACTGGAGAGTAAAACACGTGCACATAGGATGCATAGGAGAGTTGACTTTATTAAGGTCGGGTCGTTTCAAGAGCTTGTAACAAAACAAATAGGGACAGAGAGACACACCTGAGTCTTGACAGAAGGCTGTTTAAAAACAACCAGTAGAACAGCCCAACGGAAACAAGTTTCTATTGCAAAGTTCCGTCTGCATCGTTTAAGTTATACAACCATATTTTTTGTAACCGAAATATTTCTACTCCCAGGTTTCCTACTTTGGCTTTCCTCTGGCTCCTGAAGCAGCTTGCTTTGATGAGCACTCCAGTGGTGGATCTGAAATAAATTTGCGTTCTTGTTTACTTATGTTTACTGCATAGATTGTACAGTGAACAAACATACTATGTGTTCACCCACATTGTTTTTTTTTTAAATAAGTAAGAGGCATAATCTTAGCAGTGCTCACTATGTGTGAGCAAAGACGCGTCATATATGCGATTATTCGTTTACTAAACGCCGGAAGCTTTTACTACGCCGAAAGTTAGGACTGGTTTGTCCCAACTTTTGAGCTAGCATGCTCGTGCTGATAGTGGACATAGTGGACGCTCGCGGGCACCTCACACGTCAAACCGTCAACATGAAACGTGCCAGCACAGAAAGCAATACGATCAAAACAGGCGCCTTTGCTTAAAAAACAAAACAAAAAAAACTATGAAGCACGGCGTACAGAGGCGAAGTTCACCTTCACGACGCAAGAGCGATTCTGTTTACCTCTCACCCCCCGCGTCGTACTCTTTAGTCCGTACGCCACTGAGCCTCGCAACATTATCTCAAGCTGTGAGAAGTCAACGAGCCGGAAAATATTACATTTCGTTTCATCATGCAAAAGAGGCCGAAGATGCGCGAGTATCTTAGGCCTCTTTTGGCGTTTCTTTGTGCACGGCGCTGCGGTAGACGGCACAATTCCGCCTGCACGTAAAAGACACGTGCACGGCGTGATGCGCGCGCTTGTAGCTTTGAGTTGGCTCACGCTTAGGTCTGAACGGGCGACAAGAAAGAACAGTGCTTACCTCAACACTTGAACCGACGCCGGATCAACGTAGGCCTCGGTGATGAACTTGTTGCTTCGGGCAACCTGGCGGCTCGAAGCGAGTGTCGAGGCGCGGTACGCCTCTATCTTACATTTGTTAAAGCTACGCGGAACTGCAGTGAAGTCAGTGCTCCACGGGGAAGGCAAAGTAACTCGTCCCTGAGGACCGTAGCCGAAGGTACCGGGAGTACTGCCACAAGCACCTGCCATCGCTCGCGCCCGAAACGACGACGCAGTAATGGCGGCGGTTTCGGTATCTCATAGTTGCTTGACTGACTTTCGTAAAGGGTCTATTGGAATGTTTTTCACTTTACACGAGCTTACTGGCACTAGTGGGACTCAAGGATACTCGCACGCAACGCCACTGGCCAAGAAACTCCTTTGTTGCCGTGTAATTTCAAGGACAAAAGCGATCATTTTCATTCAATCTCTCCTTTGCAAACTTTGATGACGTAACGTGGGGATTGCAGTACACCCCAATGACGATATTTGAATGCGGTTCATAGATTGGACCCGAGCATTGCGTGGGCACTCGATTTGGGCTCGTGATAATTACTAGCTCGAGAAGCATTCGGGTAGTGGCCCGTGTCCAATCGCTGCAACGACGACAATAGCCGAGCCATAACAATGTCTGGAACTCAGCGCGTGTCCTGTGCTTTGCCAACCCCAGCGCGTGGCTATGATCAGCATTGGCGGCATATAATCGGCTCCAGATCACGTGGCCGCTTGTTCTGGCTGCGAGTTGAGGGGATGAACGCTGCTCGTTTTTCTTTAATTTTTTTCTGGGACTTCTATTGCGTGGGGTGAAAAACGAACGCGAGTTCCATAGGTCGTTAACGTCGGGGATCCGTTCTAAGCGGCATTTGCGCAAAGTACAATAATTGTTTCATCGCCCCTTTAAAGGGGCCATGAAACAAATTTTGGGCTGGGATGAATGGTTTTAAATTGGGACTTTACTAATCGGATATCCTTTAGTTGGCCAAAAGAAAGAGAGTAGAAAGTCAAAAGCCAGCATTTCGGTACGAACATTTTGAAAATATAGCGCACTATTTTGTACCTTCTTTCCTTCGAAAGCTCTCCGCCTTTTCACTATGATGCATCCGCGGTTCCCAAAGCGCGTCAGCGGTGCCAACCTGACGTCAGCCGAGCCCAGCTCACGCATTGGACACGAGAACTGCGTAACTCGGACGTATGCGCTCGTCAACAATCAATCCGTCGGCAAATATTCGGATTCGCGTTCGTGGCCAATGAGTGCCCCAACGGAACCTATCGTCACTGGCGAATGACAAGTTCTATGGTGTGCATAAAAAGCACGGTGGAAGCTGGGAGTCATCGCACCGGTGCCGAAAAATGTCACGACGACGTGATTTCACAATTTGCATCTGAGTTGAGGATTAAAGCTAAAGAGGAAGAAGTAGGAAAATCGTTTCATGACCCCTTTTAAGCAGGTCGGGGGACGGGGCTCTCGCAGGATGTGTCTCATTCACCGTAAACACCAAAACTAGTTCACCGATTGCGCCATCGGAGCTGATTATCAAATTCCTATGTCGTGCGGGCTGTCGTATATAAGCGTTTGCACACAAGGCTCCTGTAGGCGGCCATTTTGAGCGATGCTGGCACCGCGTAACGTTTCCACCTTGCTGGGGTGCACCAGGGGCACGTGATGACAAGATGGCGGCGTCTGGTGTATCGACGACGGCCAGCGTCAGCGAAGCAATTACTGTTTCGGAACGTAGGAAGAGGTATCCACACAGAATCGTATCATCAAATATTGTAGGACGAAGCGGGGCATCTTTAAGGGCTGGAGCTGACTTTATAACGATCGCAGACCCGGTTCCAGCCCGTCGGGGAAGCCAGGGCTGCCGCGAGCGCAGTCATCGTTGATGCAATGTCCATGCGGCTTCTGGCGCATTCTGATGAGCGCTTGGAGACCTCAGATAATTTTCTACTTTTTCGACTTCTTACATGTTTAGGTATTTTATTTAATTGTTTGTGCTCTTTGGCGGTCGAAGACAACACTTGTATGTTTTATAATTTTTTTTTCTGTTCTCAGTGATGCACGCTTCAGCAAGAGACGCTTGGCAACATTGTACGGCAAGCAGCGAACTTCCCATGGCTGGAGAGTAAGTAGGTCCGCCTCACCTCGGCGCGCGGTTCTACTTTCAAAGGTCAGATGGGTAGGTGTGTGAACGATCGTGTCCACGAGCGTGCAGCTTCCACAAGTGCAGCTTCCACAGCTTCCATGTGGACGCTTGTTCTGGCTCCGACTTGAGTGGATGAACAGTCTCATATTTCACGAATTTATTTGCCAACTGCCATTGGTTAAAAAAAAAATAAAAAAGTATGGCATGTTTCTTCGGTTAGTATAACGTTAGGAAGTGATTCCGACTAGTATTTAGCGAAAGTGGAAAAATCGTTTCATGGCCCCTTTAATTCAGCTATGACAGAACACGTAAAGAAACAGAACGAACACCACTTTGGTACGATTTTGACGCCGTCTGATTGGTCGATATCAGCTCGTAGCATCTGCTGCGTCTGGAGGTGAAACGGAGTATAGGACTAAAAGAAAATCACGCATGAGGGACTCGTGCTTAGCCTTATCTACAAAAATGGCGAATTTCTGAAATGCGGGCTGAGCCGCAATACATAATGACGCAGCGCTTGAACTCCGTTGAGAGTGCGCCTTGTCCAGTCCCTCTTGCCTTGGTCCTTGTGTAATCTCGGCGCTGTATTCCTTAGCAATGAACCAATGCGGAGTGCAAGCTCGCCTGCTTCTTGCGCAGCGGTTGCCCTGACGTCAGAACGCCGAGCTCTGATTGGCTCTGGTGGAGCCAATCACAGCTCGGCGTTCTGACGTCACCACAATCACTGCGAAAGAAGCAGACGAACTTGCGTTCCGCATTGGCCCAAATCACCACCCCTACTGTGTCTCAGTCTTCACAATGCCTCGCCAGAGGAGGAAGCGAACTGAAGAGGAGATAGTTGAACAGAAGCGGCGAGGTGATGAGTATGACCGTGCTCGACGTTCCGAAGAGACGCGGGAGGAGAGAACGAGAGAGAAAACAACGTCTGACTAAGAATTAATTTTAAAAAATCTGCATAGAAGACAAGCAATGCTATCGCCTTTCGACATAATCTTGGAGAAAATTCCGCAAACATACAGCCCCCTTTTTTTTTTTCTTGTTTCTTTTCCCTCAAATTCGGAAGGCAGAGCCTCTCCCGCTGTTCTTATGTTGGAAGAAAATAAAATACCAAGTTTAAGTTTATGATGATGAAAAAAAATCTTGCACAAAAATATAAAACAAGATTCCCACGAATTCTGCTTTTCACTTGCAGCAAGCAGAGCTTATACTTGTTGCATGAGAAATGATCCGTGGCCCGTCCTCTGCTTTGATCAATGGCGCTCCGCCGCAGCTCGTCGCGGAGCAAACGAACTTATAATCCCCGTGAGCATGTCCTCAAAAGATGGTGCCCTTTTACTTACCGTGGCAAAGCGCGTGGCGTCCTGATGACGCCATTAAGAAAGACGCTTCCCAAAGCCCGTCTGCTCAATCACCTTTTTGTTCCTGTATCTAGTTGCGCCCTATTACGCTGTTTTCGGG
The DNA here is from genome assembly GCA_013358835.2 of Ixodes persulcatus. Taxonomy (NCBI): domain Eukaryota; kingdom Metazoa; phylum Arthropoda; class Arachnida; order Ixodida; family Ixodidae; genus Ixodes; species Ixodes persulcatus. Next base: position 430,589 of record JABSTQ010011486.1, on the reverse strand, counting down.
CATCTTCCAATGATATGTGGTGCGCTCGCACTTCAGCTTGGTTGCTAATATAGCACCCCTTCGCTTTTTTTTTTTTCTGGACATTAGAGTTTCTTTGTTGAGGGGGAAAAAAGGGAGGGGGAAGGGGAGGGGGGGGGGGAGCTCAACGCTTTCAGTTCGACGGCAGTCCTGCTGACCAGCAGTTCTGCTGAAACAAAGCCTTAGGACCTCTTTTTCTTTTCTTTTTTCTCCCTCAAAACACCAGAGAGAGGAGTTGCGGATGCAATGACCCACTCGAGTCATCGTCGAGGGAAGTCTCCAGGCAGGAACGAGAGCATGGCCTGTGTTCTCACTACGCGTGCGCGAGCAGAGCACTCGACACAGCTGCAATCATAATTGGGGTTGTGTGGATATTTATACTGCGTGTAGTTGGTCAGCCATTTCAAAGTTGCGACGAGTCACTCGCTGTAGATGAGCAATTTAGCCAGCGCAGTACAACCGCTAGCCTGGGGTCTTTAACGTGCACCACGCAGTAGTGATACACGACCGCACGCCGGTACGATGCTCATCCAGATCGAAACGGGCAGGGGTGGGGATTAAACCCAGGATCCCTGGGTTCTGCAGCGCGAGCTTTCGCTCCACGTGCTCCGAGCAGGTGTGCGCTAGCCCACTCGTCCACCGAATTCCCCCGACACAGCTGCAAGCTCGAGGTGGTGTGTTTGTGTTCGGCAGAACTCCACCTCTTACTGCGGTGAGCTTGAAGCGCTCGGCGAGGACTCGGAGCCAATCACACGCTCACTGCCCAGTGGAAAGATGAATGGATGGGTGGATGTTAATGGCTATACCCTTTGTAACGGGTGGTAGCTTGCGCCACCTAGCCTTAGCCTGAAAAAACAAACATACGATTCCCCCGCCTCTCCCGCCCTTCCAAGACCAATTTTCTCCCCCCAACTATGAAGACAGGCAATAGCGGCCCTTAAGGTTGCTCGATGGAGTTCTAAAGAGGGGCCTGTCGCGACCTACTCTCACCCCTTTCTCCTCTCGACCGCACACTCTCGCCGGCTCCGCGTCTTAAAGGGGTCATGAAACGATTTTCCTACTTCTTCCTCCTTAGCTTTAATCCTCAACTCAAATGCGAATGGACCTTTTGTAGAAATACGCGGTGCGCATGCGCGGAGTATTTCATGCGCCTGGGTTCGAGAGTATCTAGTTCCAAACAATCCGCCATCTTGCATTTCTCGCCTTTGAGCGGTTTCGTTGTGTCGACCTCGGGGCAGAAGATTACGCACGATGGGGACAAAGGTGAGCTTGGGGGAGCCGTATCTAGGTCACATCGCCTCAATGGGTGAACAGGATGTAGCTGACGTTTTGGGTGTGGAACGGGTGGGAGAGGCCTTGGGCGCGCGTTGTTTTCCAGTCACCTAGTCTCGAACCGATTCGCGTGTCTAGGTGGCAGCACATATTCGCCAAGAGGTCCATTGTGAAATCACGTTGTCGTGACATTCTTCGGCACCGGTGCGATGACTCCTAGCTTCCACGGTGCTTTTTATGCACACCATAGAACCTGTCATTCCCCAGTGACGATAAGTTCCGTCTGGGCACTCCTTGTGCCACGAACGCGAATCCGAATATTCGTCGACGGATTTATTGTTGACGAGCTCATACGTCCGAGTGAAGCAGTTCTCGTGTCCAATGCGTGAGCTGGGCTCGGCTGACGTCAGGTTGGCACCGCTGACGGGCTGCGGGGTTCGCGGATGTATCATAGTGAAAAGGCGGAGAGCTTTCGAAGGAAAGAAGGTACAAAATAGTCCGCTATATTTTCAAATGTTCGTACCAAAAGTCAGGCTTTTGACTTTCAACCTTTTTTTTTTTTTTTGGCCCACTGAACGATGTGCTATTAGTAAAATCCCAATATAAATCGATTTATTCCAGCCCAAAATTCGTTTCATGGGCCCGGCCCTTTAACCAGCGTCCGCAACGTTCGAAAGCTCCGCAGCGTCCACGCTTTTCCCGCAGCTTTCGAAGCTGCAGCGCGCGCTGGTGTCAGCTTTATCTGCATGCTGCACGCGGCGCGGGGGACACGGGAAACCGCTCTAATCATAATCTAAACCCGTGTCTCACGGTTTAGATTTATGTTTCCTAACCTGCCCTGACCGGCTGTAGAACTCGACAGCGCACAACACGAGCCTGAGCGCCGGGACGTAAGCGCGCTCGACACAGAAGCGCCCGGGTCATATATACAGTGCGCACGTCGCAAGAGCGAAAAACCAGTCAGCCCGTGTGGCCCGGGCGATCACTTTTTTCGCATTGAACCATAGAGTTTTACAATACACGCTAGAGGCTCAGCTGGCGCTAGTGTCTACGGGACTTCCGGTTGCAAATTGAAGCAGACAACATGCAGTCTACTTTTCCAGTCTTCCTGTGTATTCCTATGGGAAAAAGCGCGTGAATTTTGTCTCTTCGCCGGAAAATAACATGAATAACTTTTGTTATTTCGGTTGTGCCGGATAGTATGTACCTTTACTAATATTGTGGAAGTCTAATTGCTTGAGTTACAGCATTTTTTCTTTACCACTGAACGATGTTAAACTTCGCTATATTTCAGGCCCAAACCTCCGTTCCATGGCAGGTATGTAGAAACGAGCGACGATTCTAAGCAAAATAACGTTCGAAATGAATGTAGAGTGTGTTCAAAGTTCGCCAGCTTTCCGCTGGTGCTTATATATTGCTAATATGCCCGTTCTGTCACTATATGAAAATGACCCCGTCGTGCATCTTTACGAGGGGTTAAAAAAACGTTCGAAACGTAAAGCATAAAGTACGTGAACTACTAAAGGTGTGTTTTCTTATTATTTCCTTTGTCGGGCAGCTTTTATCGGGCACCTGTTCCCTGGCTTCTCCCTATTTACAAAGATTTGGAGCGTGCGGGTGATGATTTGAACCCTGAACAATTAAGCATCTTCGCACACATTCATGAGCAGAAAGAATGAAGCAGTACTTATTTATTGCAAATCGGACTATATTACGTGACTTTCAATTTATTTTGATCGTCTGCAAGCACAAGGAGTTTTTATCCAGTGTTACTTCGTAGTTCCTGTCGTCTCTCTTGGTTTTCCACATGTCCTTCGTTCGTTTGGCACGTATATCACCCATGCTGGAAAGCTTCGACGCCGTGTTCGCGCTAACAGTGTCCGACAGTGCACATAAATACACGTAACGAAGTGGTTTTAGCACTGTTTTTCTTGCCAAGATTTTAAAATAAAAACGCCGTAACTGACCCATTATTTCGTCTGCCTGACTGGGAAATGTTCCAAAGTGCCTAGTACGTACGAATTATTCGTGATATTTGCGCTTATAATCGAGCGCAGAGAGGAAATGCACTCGCTTTTTTCCATAGAAATGCATTACCGGAAGTCAATTTCCGACTGCTTGCTGTCTGCTTCAATTTGCAACAGCACACTAGCGCCAGTTGAACCTCTAGCGTACATTATAATAACTCTATGCATTGAACAGTATTTTTTTTATATATCTTCTAATTTAGGAGATTAACTTTACTGGGGCAATCGCGTGTTTTAGGTGAAAAAAAGGGGATTTACTCCGCGGCATTTAGCAAGGTAGCGCGATGCAGCTCCCTAAGAGCGCGCGCCATTCGCCTTTAACTGAGCGTGCCACGAGTTACAACAGACGGCAAATGACAAGATGCTCTATTTTCGTTTTTACCCCGGCAACTTTGCAAACACGCAGATGCGAAAGCCCCCAATCTCAAAAGCTCGGTGTCCAATGCCTTGCGCCAAAAACACGCTCCTTCCACGTTTGCTAAAGCCCTTGGACTAACTGCCCCGCGTGAACAACCCTATGGTCTAAATGCGCCCCCGGGATCTGGTTTTGCTAAATATATATATTTCTTTTTATCTCGGGGAGAAGGATTTTTTTAACTGAAAAGAATCGTACAGTAGTTGTCCAGATATGTAATTCTGTTTTAAAAGAGTATTCACGTGGCGTCGGACATTAATTTCCAACACAGATTTACGAAGAATGTAGGATCACAAGTAGTTACTAAAAAGAAGTCACCCAGATTAAACACGCCGTCCGACGAGGCCTTCCTCTAGTTCCGTTATGGTATCATCTTTCGGCGTTCCGCGTCTTGAGTCGTTTGCGCGCATGGCCACCACTTGAAAGCTACAGCAGGTACAATCACACCGTGGCCGCATCTTTTTTGAGAAGACAAATCATTATGAAAATGTTCTCGTGTGCTTTTTGAAATATATATTCTACTGCTCCGAAAAAAAAAAAAAATCTTTTATATTTTTGTATGTTTGTACTTGCAGTCATGAATTGTTTTTTAAATAATATTTTGTGAGTTTTTTTATGCCATGCCTTCTTGAGGCTATTAATACGGGCTCCACCTAGTTCCGGCATTGATTACATTTCTGAATATCCAAGTGATCCATCATTCGAACATCTTCAAAGTAATTAAATAAAGGCGAAATTTGGTCCAAGTGCGGCAGAATTACGATATTGAGGAAGGGAAGTTTTGCACGCGGGAGATATAGAACGGGGTCATTGAGCGCGGGGCTTTCAAAATGCGGAGCTCACAACACGGGGTATTTGCGACGGGGATTCTGAACGCGGAGGAATCCACCGATTTAGAAAGTCGCCGGTTCAAGAGGTTTTGGTGGGAAAATGCGTGAACACGTGCTCAAGCGAGCACGGGCACTCCCTCGACCAAGAAAGCAACACAATGCTTGCTCTGATGAGCTGTAGTTAGTGACCTATATCTCGGCGTGCCAAGGCATGTCGCAGCAATGCGGCGTGCCAAGGCGTGCCAAGGCATAACAACGCGCCTACGCACGCTTGGATACCGATCAAGAATCGACGACAAGTGCAAGTATAGGGTGACCCAAGTCAGCAGGCTCGATCTAAAATGGACCGTAAATATCGACATCTGCACGCAATCTAACATTTTCATCAATGGTGTATTTCACAGTTCGTGTTTTTCTTCTAAAATTACAAAGCGTACCTCTCTTTCTGTAAAAATATAAGGCCAAGAAACTTGTCAGGGTCTACGGCAGGCGGTAACCCAGACGACCAAGTCGAGTAGCGGAGTTTGTTTGGCGTTCGTATTGATAGATGGCGTCGGAGCAGCGTCCGAAGGTGATTGCCGGACCAGCGAAAGAAACAGACGACACGCAGGACGAAACCCGTTGGCAGGAAAGCGCCGTCGTTTTACCCAACCTTTTTTTTTTTTTTTTGCTTTTGCTTTTAATCGCCCGCATTTATTGGTTTAACCAAAGGTACAATTCACAACCTCTACTTGTCTGTCTTGTCTTTCTTTCTTTCTGTCCTCGTCCAAAAAGTGCTACCATGCTTTGGCAATCCAAGACCCATTACCAACTAGCACAGCCTTCAGCATTGAGTCTTTTATCACCCCCATTTCTTTTTAACCAAAGGTACATTTCAAAAAATATTATTTTAATTGTAATAACCATGGTGGTTCGGCCGAATGCCGTCGCGATGAAGGAGGTAGCCCTACTAATCAATACGAACGCCAAACACACCCCGTTACTCGACTTGGTCGTCTGCGTCGCCGCCCGCCGTAGACCCTGGCAAGCTTCTGTGTCCTATCTTTTACAAATAAAAGAGCTTCGCTTTGTAATTTTACAAGAAAACACCGACCTCTGAAATACACCTTTGACGAAAAGTTTAGATTGCTACGCGCAGGCGTCGATTTTTACGGTCCATTTTAGATCGAGCCTGGTGACTTCGGTCAGCCTATATTAACCCTTCGGAAAGGTTTCGGAACTGTGTAGCGCGTACATGTCTTTGCTCCAGACACATCGATCGCGGAGTTCTGGATCGCGGAGGCTGGTTGCACTATCTCTCCACGGGGGGCGGTGCCGTCGGTGCCAAGAAGCGCTCCGATTGCAAACCGAAACTTAAAAACTCGTCGAAGTTGTGCGGTTTTGAGATAGCCTTAAAATACCGCGCGTGCCTTCTAGCGTTCTGCCATTTGCTGATTTATTGTTTTTTGATGATGCTGAGCAATTTTCTAATTCATACCATGCCCTTAAACTCAATATTTAAAAAAATTAATTATGCGAACATAATTTATATCGTAATTATCCGGAGCTTTAATAATTTTCCTGAATAGGCCCCTGGCCTAGGACCAAAACGACACAAGCCTTTTTCTGGTGCAATGCGTAGTTTTTGCAATATCGAATTTTTCCACCTGTCGTCAAACACCCTGTCTCTCTCTGTATATATATATATATATATATATATATATATATATATATATATATATATTGGAATTGCTGTTTTATTAAGTGTTTGTGTCGTTTGTATCCATCGTATTTTGGTTATTTCCTTATGTCTTACGTTCCCAATTTTCACTCAATTTATTTCTTATTATTTAGTCTACCACTCCCCTCTATAATGCTTTATGCCTCGAGGGTATGTATAAATAAATAAAATAAAAGGCTATAGTTGAATGTGTGTGTATCTGAGCATGTACTGAACACGAGTGCTGCAACAACGTTGGACGAGGACTCTTCGCTTCGCTTTAATACCTTCCCTGGTCGTGTTCAAGTGGAGACTCGCCTATGGAAATCGATTCTCGTCGAACGCTAACACCTCCCACGCGCCCAATATTAGCACCGCCGTCGATAGAAGGTACGGATGCAGTAGCTCCAGTGCACAGGCATCCCCATTCATACTCGTCGCCACATCAAGGAAAAAAAATAAAAAATGAAGGAAGCTTCGCGCATTACTCATACGCTGCGCGAAGTAGTTCTTACAAGATTTGGTTGTCGAAGGAACAAACGACGATTTTGGCATTTGAAGCTCGTGCGTCTCGGTAAATTAATTTCATTAATTTCTAATGAAGCTAATCAAATTATTACAAAATTACTCCAAAAAGTAATCGATTCCAAGTGATTTGATTACATGTAGCGAGTGCCGCACAAGTCGGGATGCACCTAAGTATATCTTAATTCAACCCAGGAAAGGGGAAATTAGTAACGTTCCGCGTGCAACCTAACTTTTTTTTTTTTCGTGGTTTTTGAGATGATTACGAGTATGTGTGACGTTGACTCGGGAAAACTCGGGGTCCTATTACGCGCTTCGGACTGGAAACGACGCTCAAAAGATGGCCATATCGCCGATGTCGCTCGATGGGGGCTTTGTGAACGGTCTATGCCCAGCATTTCATCGGGGCGTGATGAGCGCTGCGGAAAGGTTGATATACAAAACTGATGTTTCTCTACACGTGGACTCGAAAGCGTGCGGCGGGACGACACCCCGAAGCACGGGCACCTCGAACACAACCAACGCAGTCGGGAGCCATCCAAAACCGCTTCCAGCAAACGGGTCCCGGTAGAACGTTTTCCCGTCCCTTCCCCACGGCGCTCCGCGACCGGCGGCGACCGGCGTGGGTGGAGCGGAGCGCCTAGATTGAAGAGAGGAGACAACTCCTCAAACCAGGCTGATCGTCGCAAGTGCGCACGCTTTGCGCAGTCGGGTGGCGAGGAGGGAACCGCGGGCGGAAAGGCTGAAACGCTTGTAGACGATCAGCGCCTTCGTCACTTCCTCGCAGCTCGTATAGTTTCGAAATTCAGTCTGGCCACTTCAATCACTACCATCGTCCGGTGTTAGTTACAAAAAGACAGAAGGGAAGGAAATTGGCGGGAAGAAAAAAAAAATCATACTTTTGGTTTCTAAGCCAGGTGGCGCAAGCTACCGCCCGTCATCGAGGGTACTGCCTTTGGCATTCATCTATCCATCCATCCTTGGTGTATGGCCTGTGTGGTACCTGTGCCAAACTAATGGCGGCGTTCTTGAGAATGATGAAAAAAGAAAATGGAAGCTATTACCAAGCGAGACCTCATTCGAGACGTCAGTAGAACACGACGCGCGAATTAGATACAACGGCCGCGTAAGCGTTTATATTGGAGTGTGGTCCAACTAAACATATGGCACAATCTTGGCTCTACAGCCTTTTGATTGTGGAAATTTAATCCAGGGGCTTATTGGTAGCCGCTTTGTACCGGTCAGTTCTTATGTTCGCACATAGCCTCCTCCCGCTGCGGCGAGACGCCTAAACACACTTGTCCCTAGCGATGGAATGTCCGCTCGTGCTTCTCGCGTTACCGCTTCTTTTCTCGTCGGGTTTGAAAACCCTGTTTCGGGTCCTCGCCGCTGCAAAAGCAGTGCGCTGAATACCAGATTCCCCAGAGAAATGCTCTGTGCTACCAGATCCTCGCGCTCCAAATCTGCGACCGGGCACTCTATGGCTCCGTCCGTTCAACAGATGGCGCTGTTTTTTGTAAAGGTACAGGAGAATGTGCAATGGCTGGAGGCTGCCCGGACAAAGTCAACCCTTACCATGTATGCGGAGTTAAAACAGCAAATCACGGCAGAAACGCGGCTGTACGACAACAGCTTGGGCAGCCGCCTATTGTTCGAGGCTCGTGCGGGAGCCCTGCGCACACCGGTGTACAAACAGCGCTTCGACAATAATGTGCAGTCGACTGTATGCCGAGTATGCGAGGGTGAGAGCGAAACCTCGGAGCACATCATACTCCGTTGTGGCGGAATCCGACCTTCTGCCACCTCTCCCACCGAAGAGGCGAACCGACTACACGAAGGTGTCCCACCTCTAGCGACAGCGCTGGGCTTCTCGACAACAAGCGAGAGAGCCGGTACTACTGAAGCCTTTTGGAAGACCATCGAGCAGACGAAAAGACGACTGGAGGATTGGTGGCGTCATACACAACACAGGGGGCGCTGAATTCACCCCCAGGCTTGGGCACGATTAATCGAGCCCGCCCGTTATAAAGGGAGCAGCCGCAGTATCATCATCATCATCATCATCATCGGTCTATAAACAAAGTGAACTTTGTGTTGTGCTGTGATGTGACGCGTTGTGATGAAACTCGCTGCTTGTGTTTTTACTGCTGAGACATCCCACAAGTGTACAGTGCTGTGGGCATTGCCGAGCAATTCCGAAAAAAAACCGCTTGCCACCATTTTACTGGTTCCCGACGTGCCATATTTTCGTCAAAAGTAAGCAAACGTAAAACAATGGATTGCAAGCGTCCCGGCTGGTGCCTCTGTCGTGCAATCATGTTCGCATGCACGTGAGGGCAACTTCGGCAGGCTTGCAGTTGGGCATGCTTCGTCACGCATGCTTCATCGCGCGAGCGGAGACAATGGCTGTTCGATCGAAACCGAAACCATGCCACTCCGCTCCGTCGCAACCTGATTCCCAAAACTGTATGCAAAATGTAACTTTCGAGCATACGAGAAAAACAGTTCAGCGGTGCGTACTTGCCAGGCCAGCAAACAAGATACAAGCTAAACACAAAAAAAAAACAAAAAAACTTGAGCGCAATGATGCAAGACATTACGAGCCAGGGTCAAAAAGTTCTTGGATCACTTTGTGCAACGACTGAACTCGAGACAAACAAGCGCGCTGTGCGGGTTCAGCGTCCGGACATTACCTTCTTTGCTTTAGCTCACTTCTCTTCATCGACTTTCCTTCGCGGCATGACTTTTCACGTACCGGGGTCCCTTCCCGAAAGAAAGCCCATCGAGAGAAACCTAGGTAATCAAAACTTCGACACAGCAGTCTTTGAGTTAAAGTGGGATTTTTGTAGTAACGTATGATTTAAGCAAGAAGAGGAATGCTGATGAACATGCGGCGGTACTTAGATTCATTTTAGAAAGTGCCATATTGCAGCGACGTGGGGACGGCAACACCCGACGCCGCGCGACCACGGTGACTGGAAGGCAGGGTCCAAATATAGCTTTCCCACGGCGGTTGCTTTCAGGAGCGAGTGCTTCAGCTCACTAAATAACTCCTGCCGTGCAAAAACGTGGTTTCGTTTCACAGCATTACGGCATGGCTGGTACCCGGCACGCTAGCGTCGGAGCGTCCGCACTTACTCGCGTCTATCGTAAAAAAAATATTAAAAAAAAAAGAAAAAAAAAAGACGCGAGACGAGATGTGCGATACGACGAAAGCGACGAAAGCGCGAAACGCGAGACGGCGGAGATACCATACAGGATCGGATGGACAATTGATGCAGGGTACTTTGTGTAGGGCGGCCGCTTGCGCCACATAACACAGGCATGCTCAATTACGGAACTCAGATTAGTTTCGGTTTTGAAAGGCGACCGAAATTGTTTTCTTTGCGCAGGCTTGACGCATATTCCTCATATTTTGGCAAAATGTAGAGGATGTAGCAGGGTTAGCCCCTTGGCGCAGTTTGGCGCAATTGGCGCAGCAATCAGATCAAAGGGGTACGGAAACAAAATTCAGGAGCACATTACTTTGCTTCAACATGACGTAGGTAGCAGTAGAACCTTAGAAACATCAATATTTCATTGGAAAACGCAAGAAAACATTTTAAACTGAACTAAACGATAACCAAAAACTACCTGGTTGTTGGTTATGAAGCTTCAATAAAATCTCGTGAGGGCATCGTCCTCCAACAGCAGCGCTACAACATGGAAAGTACGCTCACTAGTACAAATTAAAAGACCAGAACGTAATACCGAAGGTTTGGTCAAGAAAGCCAAAGCACAGTTGGCCCCCTCGAATTCGCTCCACCAGCAAGGAGGATAGAGGGGTAGGAGAGGGCATGACGTCACCGCGTAGCCTCCACAAGCCATGCTCCCTTGACGCCTCGCCTCTTTCTCATTTTCCTCCTTACTCTCCTCACTTATCAGCCCAACATGACCACATCACGTGACCGTAGCAAGCCTTCGTCTAGCCTTCGATCCGATAAAACCTATCGGACGGAGCGCGCGCAAGCCTGCAAGGAATCGTCCTACAATCAACCATCCATCTCGCACGTGACATGTCACGCGTACCAATCGCCAGAGAGATCTGCGGTCACGCTGGGCACAATACCCCCCCCCCCCCCCCACACACACACACTTTTCTCCCCAAACCCCAACCCCCCGAATAAATAATAATAATTGGGTTGTGGGGATATTTATACAGCGTGTAGTTGGTCAGTCATTTAAAGTTGCGACGAGTCACTCGCTGTAGATGAGCAATTTAGCCAGTGCAGTGCAACCACTAGCCTGGGGTCTTTAACGTGCACCACGCAGTAGTGATACACGACCGCACGCCGGTACGATGCTCATCCAGATCGAAACGGGCAGGGGTGGGGATTAAACCCAGGATCCCTGGGTTCTGCAGCGCGAGCTTTCGCTCCACGTGCTCAGAGCTGGTGTGCGCTAGCCCACTCGGCCACCGATCCCCCTCCCAACCCCCGAGAGCCAGTGATAAAAGCGCCCAGTGCGCATGCACTATTGGCCCCCCCCCCCCCTCCTCCTCCTCCTCCTCCTCCTCCTCCTCCTCCCCCCCCCCCCCCCCCCCGCTACAGTCACAACGCTTCCAACCTCCCTCGTTTTAACGTTTTATGACCAGGCTTCACCAATATTGCAACGTGCCCCCTCAACCTCCTTGCTCCACCAGCCAGTCGCTTCCAATCATTCTTTGACGTCACTGACGTGAGGGGCTCTCGCCGAGGGTGGCCGACCTCTGAGAGTGACCCTCGGGGGCCGGGTTTACGTCACAGAGCTGGGCCGGAATCCTCTTTTGTGCGTGGTAGTCTGTGTGCCACGATGTGAGAATTCAGCCATCGTCTCGCCGTCCAACCTAGTCGACGTCGACGTGCTAACTGACCCCGCTTGGACGATCGCCTTATTGGACGAGACCGACGAAAGCGGTGCCGATCGCTTCTCTTTATTCGCTATAGTGTTCGCCATTGAGACAAATAGCGTTGCAAAATCGTGGCGATGCGGGCGTTTTTTCCCTTGTAGTTTTTGTGTGACGCGATGTGAAAATTTTACAGTCGTGTTTTTCGTGCTGTGTGCCTTCGCTTGGAAAATCGCGTCCCGCCAAGACCAGCGCAAGATTCCTCTACGCCGATGCCTTCCCTTCGTTCGTTTAGTATTCGCACTTGTGACAAGGAATGGCGAAAAGTCGTCGTTGTGTACGCGTTTCTTCGCGGTGCCGTGACAATGCTATGGTCACACCATTATCGACGCGATACGCTGCGTGAAATACTCGAGTGATGCCACCGCCGTGCTGACTCAGCGGACTCGGCCTGCTTCCCTGCTCGCTTTAATAAATGAAGGATGCCAACTGGTATGGCGCCTTCATAGTGATATTCATTTATCCGTCAACCTGGCGCCCTCGCCGTGTCTGGTAATTGTGACCAGTTATCCTACCAAGGTAGGAAATATACCAACCTATCACCTCGCTCGAGGTAACACAGGTACCTTAGCCATCTCGCGACAATGTCGTCCCGTTCAAGGAACAGCGAGCTCGCGCCCGAAACCGACGTTGCCGATGTCGCCATATCGGCCAAGTCGCGGAACAGACGACGTGTAGTCATAGCACGCGCGACTCCGCCGGCTCCATAATTTCCCGGTGATATGTTACAGCCCTTGGGCGCTGACTATGCGAAGCAGTAACACGTTGACGCCACCAAGTGTCAACGCTCACAACTATACGGTACGCTTGGCCCTAGGGAGGCCGATGACGCCGCGGGCAAGTAACGGGAGCGATGGATATCCGCCGAGACGAACCGCGCTCTTCGATGGCCGAGTTTGAAGAGCTCGCCAGAATCGAACATCTAAAACGAAAAATACAGTCATCCTTCAATGAACAAGCGTGCGATTGTCATTAGCAGATAGACTTGATCATGTTTAACTTATTTCTGAACGTGAGGGATTTATTTTAAGTTTCGATACGGTATACTAGGAGGTGATCGAAGAACCGATTCTAATCTGCCATTGACGCGCAAAAGTAACGGTGCCCAATCAGATACTTTTTCATGACCGTCATTAGTTTGTCGAAAGTGGAGCTGCTTTCTGAACCACCAGATGACACTGAGCTTAGAAAAGAGTCTACTGAAACGCGGCTCATGAATCACGTGACCTCGATCGAACGGTTGGAAACGCTTTGATCTGGGCACACTGGCCGTGGGGCATCGAGGTGCGTCGGCGGCGCGCGCCCTCTGCACTCCCTCGCAGAAAGGAAGATTCGGGAAGCGAGTGAACGGAGCCGGAACGAAATGGGTCGAGCGGCTGCACCTTGATAGGGAAGAATGGGACGGACCGCCTCTCCCTAAAAAAAAAAAAAAAAAAACGCTACCGCTTCCAGTCAGCCGTGTCGGGGTCGCTGCGGCGAATCGAGCCTTCTGCGCATTCGACCCCGTCCAAGCGCTGCCGATCGGGTACCACTCTCGTTCCTCTCCGCCCCAGTGGCACTGGGTTCGACTGTTGATGCTCAAAACTTCACGCGCGGTTCACGCTTTCCGACGGCAGTTTTTTTAAAGCATGAAATGATTTTGAACGGAACTCCAACCCTCCCGCCCCCCACTCTCAAAATTGCGCTCGTCCGTCCGTCGGTGCTTTTCCCGCTAAACTTAGCGAGGAAAATTATGTCACGTGACCTCTGCACCAGTTTAGTTCCCCAGCTAAATTTAGCGAGAATTTGACGTCATGTGACATGGCGTTACGTGAACTATACGCCAATTCAGTCTCCCCACTAAATTTAGCGAGAAATTGACCTCGTCACGTGAGCTACACACTATTTCAGGTTCCCTGCCAAGTTTAGGGGGCAAATTAATACCGCGTTACCTGGCATCCCGAGATCTATACACCAATTTAGTTTCTCCGCTAAATCTAGCGTGGAAATTCGTCAATATCGGCTCTTCTTCACTCCCCGAAACGACTGTTTGTCTTCTAAACAAATTTGAAGGATCGTTTCTTAAATACTGTATTTCGTGCATTTATTTATAAGACCTTGGTAATAAAGGCCGTCGCCAATTTTTTCTCGGGTTCTATGCAACGCATAAGAAAACATATAGAAAAAATTGGTTGCCGAAACCGTTGCGCAGGTTGTCGTTGAAATGCGATGGTATCTTGCAACGTCTCCTAATGCGTTGCAGTAGGACCGACGTTGAGGTTTGCCGGGGAACGCCACTAAATCAGTCCCGCGAAACGGTCCTTCAGAGCGCTTATGTCCAACTATAGACCACTTGCGGTCGCAGACGTGGTCCCGCATTCCCTCGCTCACCGCTTCTTGCTGTACCCACGGTGGAAGAAAGGCATTTAAGTGATGACTCAATGTCTGACGCGGCGGCCGCGTTATGCGGCCACATGTTCGGCGCACAAAGCGCGCTTCACTCGCACGGGGATAGATGGCGCTCAAGTATGGGATCCCTCCCAAACCAACCGCTCTGGTTGTTTGTCCCAGCGGTGGTCCCGCATTCCCTCGCTCACCGCTTCTTGTTGTACCTCACCACCGCCACGCCGCCACCAAGTCGCCAGAGTCCGTAATTTTTCTTCTTCTTCTCCTTCTTGTTAAGGCTCACCTTCGTGCACGATGGTGGCACCTGTGATCGGCACAGCACCATAGCAAAACACTGGCCGCACACCACCACCACCACACCACCACACCGCGAAAAAGGCGAGCACGACACCGTGGCCGCCGAAGAGGGACCTCATACCGCAGCGCCCTCCGCGGCGGCGCGGAACTAACTACTCTTGGTTCGAGGCTAGCTCCGAACACGATCTGCTCGCTCGCTCCCCGCGGGAAGAGCGGCCAGAGTCATCACCTAAATGTGTTTCTTCCACCGTGGTCACAGCGCACTCTTAGCTGAGATGAGTCGGTGACCGTAGATGATAACAAGGGATCAGGACCTCACTATCTAATAATTCCAAGGAAGGTGACTCACGCTGGTTGCCCCCTCTTCTTATTTATACTTGCCACGACCAATCGGAACGAACGAGCGCCGTCTAAACGGGAGTATTTTGATAACATCCATGGACTCATTTTTTTTTTTTTTTTTTCCAGATCCTAGCACATAACAGCTTCGCTGCAAAAACGCCCTTGCGCTTCCGGGCCTGGGAAACGCGCCCTTTCGATCCAAGCAAAGATGAAAGCGATGCACCCTGCTGCGTGCAGAGTTGCGCGTTCATCTCCGTAGCGCCGTCTTTTCTGCACGGCATGTTGATGCCGCTCGTCACGTGACTGAATTCGGCGAATAGTGGCGCCGCGCGTTCGAGGCGCGCGGCGCGCTCAAAAGCAGGGGAACGTACGCCGGGGCGCGTGCAACGTCTACTTTCCTGCACGGCACTTGATCAGGCTCCTCACGTGATAGGATCTCCGCGAATAGCGGCGCTGCGGCACGTGGAAAACAGACGCGCAACCTGCCACTGCAGCCTGCTGGTGCCACGCTACGGTAGAAACAGATATCACGAGCCGCGCGCCGTGCGGACCGTGCGCTATAGACCTTTCCAAAAAAGGACACTTGGCAGGTTCCATTTTCAGTGTTCGTGCGTATGGCGCGTGATTTGCTCGCTTTCCGAAGCGACGAACGTGCGCGTTCTGGACTGTGATTTAACACGTGTGGACTGTGATTTTTGTAAACAGTGGAAACGTCTATTAGCCCCGTGCGCGACCGAAAGCGTCGCTGTGGTCGGCCTTCCACGATTGGCCGAACGCTGACTATGACGTCGGAAAGGGGATTTATCATCGACGGAAATAAGAGGAATGAAAGAACTTTAATTTTGACGGTGTTGGCAGTGTTCCTTTGAGAGCGCAATGATTTCAAGCTTCCACCATGCTAATAACAAACACCATCGAACTTGTTGTTTGCAAGGTAATGACGTCACAAGGGGGAACCACAGGAGGGCGCCACCAAAACATCTCGCCGCTAATAGGCAGGCTGTGAACCGTGTTTGGGTCGCAGAAAAGCCTTTACCAAGCGCCCCCAACGGCAAAGCGACGCACTTCATCGGCGACAGCGTCTTCCATAGAGAGCCATTCTGTGGGCAGGTCAGGATTAGTCAGGATTACAGTTGGTCGTGGTCCTGACGTCCTTCCCCTTTGCAATCTTTGGAAGCGTTTATATTTTCGTGATGGTTTTAACTGGGATGAAAATAGACAGGTAGCACGTTTTCAAAGACAAGACAAATTCATTCTGTTTTCTTTTTTTATTCTTTAAAATATACGTTTCTCTTCTGCAGGAGACAATGCGGTCACCACGGAGACGCGCATGCGCAAAGTCGGGCACTCGGTGCGGGGAAGCGAGAACATGGCTGCTGCGATCCTAACGGGACGCTGTTTTATAGACTGTCGCAAATACTTACTGTGCGTACCGTTACTTTTTAGTAAGAGATACATTCCTTGTAATGTTTAGCAACAATATTGGTGCGAAAGCAGCACCATGTTTGTAACATCGTTCAAGGTCGAGGTGGTCACTGTCCCAACGACTTCTTTCAAATGATCAGTATAAAAGGCGCATGAGTATATAGCCTTTGGGGGCGGCGATAGGATCAGCGTGTCGCCGCGTGTGTAGCATCTGTGTTCTAATTCCTTGTCCATGTTAAATGTATATTACGTGTGCAAATGTAAAATAAGCGCTGCTCAAATGTGAATGTCATCAGCGTAAAAAAAAATCTATCCCAGCGATAATAATATTTTGCTAATTTTGAATTTGATGTTGACTTGAGGGACGAACGGTAGGGGTGCAAAAGTTGCTCCCCTTCTCGTTAGTCCCCCAGGGGACTAATGGTGGTGGCAGCACATTTGGTCCCCGGAGGGACAAATACCGCTCCCCTTTTTCTTAGAGTGTATAAAAACGGAAGGAAATGTGACGAGGACCATAGTCCCCGAACAAAAAGAGCAGTTTCAAGAACAGCTAAATGCGGACTTTACTACCGTGATTTACTACCGTGAAGCTCGGGTTTTCTCTTATTCAAGGCCAGCTAAACTTAGGTGTATTTTAACGGTTTCCCCTCATTTTTCTAAAACCGGCTGGGGGGTTACTTTTCTGGATTCAACAGTATATCGAAAACACGGAACCCTAGAACTTATGAGTAGGGTTTCGTGTTTTCGGCCGAAGAAATACAAGCAACCAGAGCCAATAGAATTGTTGTCGATTTAGATGGTATTATTCAAAACCTAATTGATAGAAAACAAGGAGGCATGTTACAATAGTCTCGGTTATCTCTGCAAAGTGCCACGTCAATAATCTTAAGAGGCCACTTTGCTAACCTCAGGCAACTAACGAACGAGGGATTATCGTCTTTGTCCGTTCAGTACAAAGGATCAGTGTCGCTATATTTACCGGGCGCTTCAGAAACCAATCTCGGCGTGTAAATGGCGCCAGTCACTGTTCCAGATTCGAGTTTAGACTACGCCATTTGGATATCTCACAGAGAGGAATACATATATTGGAAAGGCTACGAGCACATCCCAAAGACTTCTTCGGGAAGAAAGCACCCAGAGTTCGACCCCTACGTCTCGCGAACCGGAAGCTGAAATGGACAGTGTTGTTTTCACGCTTTGTGGAGACGACATTGTGGAAATCACGCTCTTTGGAGACTACACTTTTTGGAGATACTTCCATTGGGTACACCATGTCGAGAGTACACCGCTCGAAGACCCCACCTTTTGGAGGCCACACCTTTTCGATACCACACTTTTTCGAGACTACACGCTTTCGAGACTAGACACTTTCGAGACTAGACACTTTCGAGACTAGACACTTTCGAGACTAGACACTTTCGAGACTAGACACTTTCGAGACTAGACACTTTCGAGACTAGACACTTTCGAGACTACAGCTTTTCAATACTACACCCTGTTGAGACTATACCCTTTTGAGGCTACACCTTTTCAATGCTACACCCTTTTGAGGCTACACCTTTTCAATGCTACACCCTCTGGAGACTACACCCTCTGGAGACTACACCCTCTGGAGACTACACCCTCTGAAGACTACACCCTCTGAAGACTACACCCTCTGAAGACTACACCCTCTGAAGACTACACCCTCTGGAGACTACACCCTCTGGAGACTACACCCTCTGGAGACTACACCCTCTGGAGACTACACCCTCTGGAGACTACACCCTCTGGAGACTACACCCTCTGGAGACTACACCCTCTGGAGACTACACCCTCTGGAGACTACACCCTCTGGAGACTACACCCTCTGGAGACTACACCCTCTGGAGACTACACCCTCTGGAGACTACACCCTCTGGAGACTACACCCTCTGGAGACTACACCCTTTGGGGAGTGCACTTTTTCAACGCCACACTCAGATACTTACTGTGCAAAAACCAGGATCAAGTGGCCGTGGTTCAACGCTGTCAAAGCTGCTGATGTGGGCGCCTGACTTCATCTCGCGTCCCACTTGCACGAGAACGCGCGCAAACGAGACCTAATCTAGGGCCCTGCGCTTGCGCCAGCCGCTTCGACAGCGTATTCCCTAAGCGCTGAACGGAGTACATACACTCTTTCTCGATTTCTTGATCAAGTCCCTTCAAAACCACCCGCTCGCCACCTCGCCGAATGGGCGCACTCCAAAGACTTTCCCGTCATAAAGGAAAACACAAACAAAAGGAACTCAAATTCTCGCGCTCGCGACAAATTCCGTCGACTTCATTGTCGCAGGGACCGGCGGTGACGCGGCGGACAAAGTTGGGCCTGCACGCCCTTGCGCGCACGCGCTTTCCAACTCGGCCCAGTTTCCCAGGAAACACCTTCTACGGCGAGTACGACGACAACGACGACGACGCTGCGGCGGCATCACCAGCAGCAATAGCAGCAGGCGGAAGCAGCCGCATGCCTTACCCGGCCGGATGCCAGAGCAACGTTTAATTAGGCTACGCGACAGGAACGGCCGCATTGTACGTGAGACAGCCAGGCCCGACGACAGCGGATTTACGAGCACCAGGCGCCCGGCCGACCGCCCGGAGCTCTTTAATTAAAGCACGAGTTCCCCGGGATCGACGAAAGGGACCTTCCTTCCCTCCCAGCCCTCTACATCGGTATTTTCCCGTCGGCATGTATAAGCTCTCGCGCCCGCATACTCGATCGCTCCGTCCGCGGGCAGCTCCGGACTGCCCGCTGAGGCTGAGTCCGCCGGGTCTGGGAAACATTGTTCGGCTCAATGGGCACCGGCTCGCTCGAGACCTCGTTCGTCTTTTTGGTGCGACGATATTAAGCGATTCGGCGCGTGGCTGCTGGACCGCCTGGGGGTGGCGGCGCACACCTGTTTCGGTCTATCCTCCGTTTCGTACTTTACACAAAAGTTGCTGGAGCAAGCGCGTCGTTCGAACGCGAGACAGCGCACTAGGAGCAGACGACGCTCTCGACTCCACCCACTAATTCATCCAATCAGAGCTCGGCGCTCTGACGTCGTCGCACGCTCTCATCTTCTCCCCACAGTTTGATTGATTGAGTTTTATTGGCGCAAAAGCGTCTAAGGCTATAGAGCGCCAAAATCTGCGACTACTTTAAGAAACGGTTTTTACAGAAGAGGGCTCTAGTGGGCAGTGATAGAATAAAAGGATGGACATAAATTTGTATGTAAAATTGTGGATGAAAAATTTTAAAAATTGCGAAGGTAGTTGAAAGTCGGCGTAAAAGTCGAGTGCTTTCTAGGAATTTTTTAGACATTATGTATGATTTATAAAAGGTTCATCCCCAAGCAGAAGAGCAAGGTGTAGAGGCATGTGTGCCAAGTAAAACTGGGCGAAGTGTAATTGGCAATATCTGTCATATGCGGGGAATGAAAGAAGGACAGGCACCACAGTTAATGGTTCTGAAGAGTGTTCGCATGCAGGTGGATCCTCTCGGCGAAGCATATACCCATGTGTCAAACGTGTGTGGCCAACTTTTAACCGACAAAGGACGACCTCGAAAAAACGGTCCATGTGACGGGCACTCGCCCACTCCTCTAGCATCGGCTTCACAACAGGGAGTTCGTTGTTGGTTTCGCGGGCCCGTTCCTTCTGCCGTTTACACCTGATGCTTTTCTTTATGGTCGCTTTGTAGTCTTGGTAGGGTATGTCGTGAATATCAACATTCCTTGCAGCACATGTGGATGCGGCATGATCAGCAGGTTCATTGCCAGGTATACACACACGTGACTAGGCACCCAGCAAAACACTATCTGCAATTTGTGTTCCACAGCTGCGGACCCCACTTTGTTGTAGCTCAGTGATGAGAGGGTTTTTCGCTATCTCAAGGAGTCTGATCATGAGTGCTCTCAGAGCACTTAGTCAATTAGTGTAAAATACAGAGTATAGATGCCTATCTTCGATAATATGGTCTGTGGTCAATATTAAACATATAACTCGGCAGTCAAGATAGTTGCACTGGAATTAATTTTCCGCACACATTTAAGTGATGATCCATTCAGGGAACAGCCGACAGAAGAGTCGGTTTTTGTGCCGTGAGTATAGAAGCTGGTGTAGTCTTTATATGTATCTTGTAGCTGAAAGAATTTCTGTTTTAAGACTTCTGGTGGGTATTTTCCTGAGTGTACTCAGTGAGTGGCAAGTCTGTGATGAGCGGACTATGCTCCCATGGTGCCACTGTTCCCAAAAGCCGAGCAACAGGTGGGTTCGTCTGAAGGCTAACCAAGAGAGCCATGGTCTTGTTCCGCAATGGAAAGGAAGGCTGAACAGTAAGCTTACTTTGGAAGGTTCGTTCAAAACCTGTTCCCTCTACTAGTTCCCGGCACGGATGCTGTGATAAAGACCGTATCCCAATTAAGGGAATACATTAGACCTAGGACAGCTCACCTTTTCTCTAGAGACATTTCATGAGCTTCAGCATAGAGACTAAACACAGGGGACGTACGAAACGCGCCGGTGGCAAGTCGGATCCCTGCGTGATGGACTGGATCTAACATTTTCAGTGTCGATGCACTCGCCGATCCATATACACCAAGCATCTACCGGGTGGATCAAGGAGACGGCAGGCTCTTTAAATCGACCGCAAAATTCGGTTTCTTAACCTATCGCGCTACGACTTTGTGCAGCGCTGCCCACAGATGGTGCATTTTTTTTTTGTAAAATTTGCAAAGAGCAAACTTACCTGAGGAAAAAGTAAAGAAAGAAAAAGGCTTAGCTCCTATGGAAACGCAGCGACGCCACCGGTCTGCAAACAACACGGCGCCGTTTCGCACGGGAGACAAGAGAGGGCGCAAGCGGTCACGACGCCAACTGCTGCCAACGAACGGGCAGACGACGCCGAGAGCCGGCGTATTTAGCAGACAAGGAACTGCAGTTGCTTGTTGTTACCGCGCCTGTAATTGTTTCTGCGACTGTCGCCGCCTGCGGAACGCGCGCTGCTTTTGAGTCGAAAAGATTGTCTGCTAAAGACGCTGGCTCTCGACGCCGTATGCTCGTTCGTTGGCGGCGTTCGTTGCGCCATCTCTTGTGTCCCGTGCGAAACGGCGCCGTGCTCTTTGAAGACCGGTGGCGTCGCTGCGTTTCCATAGGAGCTAAGCCTTTTTCTTTCTTTACTTTTTCCTCAGGTAAGTTTGCTCTTTGCAAATTTTACAAAAAAAAATGCACCATCTGTGGGCAGCGCTGCACAAAGTCGTAGCGCGATAGGTTAAGAAACCGAATTTCGCGGTCGATTTAAAGAGCCTGCCGTCTCCTTGATCCACCCGGTATAATCTAGGCGTGACCGTACAATCGACCTATAGATTCTTAGCAGGCGCAATCGATCGGAATTCCAAGTCACGTGGGAGATTTATGGAATCTTATAGTTTTAACGATTTGATATGTTGGCTGAAAGAGAGCCTAGAGTCAAATATAAGCGAAAAAAAGTTATACTTCGTTTTTATCTGAACTGGTACACTGTATATGGTCAACGAAGGCATCGGCATCACACCACGATTTTATGAAAAACAAACACAAGCAGTTTTCTCGGTGAAGAACTTAAAACCGTTATTGGCAGTCTATCTTTAATTTTTTATTCTTTCTTTCTTTTCCCGATCGGGTCGGGAGGTGGGCAGAGACTAAAGGCGTGATGCCTGACGAGGTCTCTGCCCCTCTTACAGCTCTAGCACAGCATTGTAAAATAGTGCCAAACGTTCACGCAAAAAAATACCGTCAAGAGAACATGTTGTAAGCACTGGTACATAAAAACAAGTAAAATAAGCAACCGCACAATGGTTTTGTCAGAAAAGGTTATAAGTCTGACCGAGATACATAAATACCAAATATGAATATCAAATATGAATATGATTTATGAAATTGCATATGTTTGCTAACACAGTGTCACTGCCCACCAAGATTTCCTTTAGCTTTTTTTTTTAAATTGTAGTATATTATAATTATAATCAATTAGTCCCTCTGTACTATTTAAAATTTTCGCAACTTTAAAACGAATTTTGTTTGTCTCCCGTAATTGGTGCGTATTTTAGGAGGTCGTCTATCGGTGTGTTGAAATCATGAAAAGGTTTTCGTTGTGTATTTTTTGTAATAGCTTAAAATAATAGATTTGATTGACTTTGAGTAGGCCATGTTTATTGAACTAATGGACAGGTGGAGAGATCTTGGGCGTTACCTTTATGGTTTTCAAAAAGTCGTAGAACTTTTTTCTGTAGGACGGCCAGTATATTATAATTTGCGGTCGATGTCGTTCCCCAAACTAAAATACAGTAATAAAGTTTTGTGAAAAATAGTGAGTAATACAACTTTTTTTTTTAGCCAAAGGGTATAAGATTTTGTATCTTGTATATACAACCAACAGGCTCTAGATAACTCGGTGCTTAGCCTATTTATGTGAGTATTCCACTTTAATTCGCGATTGAACCACACGCCGAGAAATTTTTGTTCGCTAACCTCCTCTGTAATCTCATTTTGAAAACATATAGTCACCTTAGTGTTGTCGAGTTTATTTACAGGACAGAAAATTATATATTTTGTTGTCTTTGCATTTAGTTGTAATTTATTGTTTTGAAGCCATACTGAGAGATGCTTCAAATAGCTCTTTGCCATTGATTCTAGGGATCCTTTAGAAGCTGAAGTAAAAAATTCACTAGTATCGCCCGCGTACATGACAAGCTCCGGGGATTTTAGAACATTTGTGATATCGTTAACGTAAAGAAGGAATAATAAAGGTCCTAGTATAGACCCCTGTGGAACCCCGTGCTTATTTTTGAGTATAGTTGAAGAAATGTTATTGGTGTGTACGAACTGCGAGCGATTTTCAAGGTAGTTTTTTTTATTAAGGTCAGGGCAACCAAACGTATGCTATATTGTTGAAGTTTGATTAGTAGTATGTCGTGTTGAATAGTGTCGAATGCTTTTTTGAAATCTAGAAACAGGCCTAAGGTGTACAGTTTATTTTCAACGTTATTTATAATTTTATCTTTTACCTCAACTAGTGCTTCTTCTGCTGATTTTGATTTTTGAAAGCCGACACCGTAGTCGTGCCCTATCTATAGCCTCGTCGTGACCGTCAACAACAGGAATTCGTGTACCACCAACTTTCTTTTCGCAATCCCTCAAACTGCGTCACCGCCCTATGATGACGTCACTTCCAGTCGTTGGTCTCAAAAGTCCTACAAAGTGAGAGCATCTAGAAAGTAGCGCACGGGTCGACGTTCCACTTGGACGCGAAAGCCAAGACAGAAGTTGGCATCAGTCTCATTCAGTTTAGGAACTAAACATACACATCTAACTCCAGGAGCATCTTCGCGCCCTCGTAGGTCGACCCGCGCACTTTCGCGGGATAAGAGCCGTACTAATCCGGGATCAAGCGGTCGGTCGACGTAACCGAGACGTCGGTAATCGTCCCCGCTGTCAACGCGGTCGCAGAGACGGAGCCGCGCGGTTGTCACCCCATGCTCCGCTCACCTCGAAGCTGACGGTGCGATGGAAGCCACGTGCTCCTTGGACCAGTCACTTTCGCTGCGTGATGACGCCCCCACCCCCAGCACCCACGCGCAGAGAGCGGGGTCAGGTGACGAAAGAGTGGACGGTGACTGGCCCGGCGAGCGCGTAACGTTTCCCGCACTGTCAGCTTAAGGGCAAAAGGAGCATAGGTATGGTGGCGGCAATTCCCTCGCCGGAGCACCGTGGGGATTAAAGGGACTTCGGGGATATCACCGCGTCGTTGGGGCCAATGGATCCCCGCTACGGCCTGGGGGCTCAAAACGCGGCTACTCATCCATCCCCGTCCCGGAGGACAGAGGGGAAAGCGGAAAGGGGGGAGGGGGGGGAGGCGTGTTACGTGCTTGCCACGTTTTCCACAGAAAAAAAAGGGAGGGGGGGGGGGGGGGGGGGCACGTCTTAGCTTTTTCTCACGGTGGCGGCTACCGGAGGATTCGATGAAGGCAGGGTCTAAGCTTGTGGGTCAGTTTGGACTTTGGAGTCACCCTCATCCCCAAGAAGCAAGGGGAAAAGCAATTCGGCGTAACAATGTCACACCCCTAAATGTGTATACGTACTGTGGTTGCTATACTTCGGTTCAGCTTAAATTCAGACGTAGCCGACGCCAAGAGGTAAGGCATCAAGCAGCGTCAAAAAAGCAAGTCACTGGCATTTTTTATGATTGGTTCAGCTATAGCTAGAACACGTATAGAAACATGACGATCATCATGATGGTGCGTTCTTGACACCGTCTGATCGGCTCCAGCAGCTCGTAGCACCGGGTACTTATGGGGAACTCGCGAAACACAAAGTTGGAGCCGAAGGTTCGCGGAGCACGCCGATTGGACGCCCGCGACAAAAGCGCGAAGTCATCGTCGTGATAGTCCAATGGGTGCGCACCGTGAACTTCGGCCCCAACTTTGCGTTTGACGAGTCTAGAGCCCTTGGACTTAAAGGGATTGTCCGGTCGAAACCGGAAGTACTTAAGTTTTGGCGCTCGTTACGTCGAGGGTGCCTTCATATAGACAAACGTTATTTTTATTTTGATATATGATCTCCCCTTCTTAATTAAACCTTTCCAGAGCATACGTACGAAACTGCACCCCGAATTTCGCCAGTGTCAATGGCTGACATCCGTAGCTGCTGCGTGACGTCACAAAACGCAAAGGTTTGTCGGATGGTCGGGATATCAAGCGCTGGTCGATGGATGTCTTGTATTTTGTTTCGAATTATTTAATCTCCTAGGCTGTACGCTACTGAAATACTTTTCTTTTAATGCAGTTCCCAAGTGTGTGCAAAAAAAAGGTCAAGCCTTTTAGCAGGATATTACTCGAAAACAGCCATAAGCTTCGAGCAAATGTATGCCGTTTCGCGAAAACACAAGTGCGACGACCATCGATCGGACTAGGAGCTCTTGCAAAGCAAAGGATGCAGATTTATTTATTTTATTTTTTTTTGCTCTGAAGCGGCATTTGGGTACACTTATCGGCGGATCTACTGGATCGGTGATGAGGCTACGGGTCGTTCCCTCGGAGGCGTTGTCCGCGGGTCGAAGGCAAACGACGAATCGTTCAAATGCATGTCGTCACTTGACTCGGACGAGCTTGGTGAATCATAGCCACGCTTTATTTTTTACTCGCGGTTCAAACAGAATATTCATTCCCTTTCATTTATTTCACCTTAAAGGCCCAGTTAGGGCATTACATAAAGGGGGGGGGGGGGCAGTTTATTAACATGAAACAGGAAAACGCACTAATGGAGAATAATACAAAGAAAGAAAAAAACAAGTGTAGTAAAAGTTATACACAATATAATACAGCAAAATAGCACACTCACATAAGATGGATTTGAAGGGCACTTAGGAACGCAGTAGAGTCGTTAATGGTAACTATAGATGATGGCAACTGGTTCCATTCGGAAACGGCGAGAGGAAGAAAAGATTCATTAAAAGCGTTTGTCTTACCGAAAATTCGTTTGATAGCACAGGCGTTATTGAGGCGAGATGATATTCTTTCTGGGGGAGACAGCAGTGAGTCCTTGATGTCGGAGCAGTAATAATAAATTTTGTGGAGGAGGCAGAGTCGGGAGAGTTTCCTTCGGAAGTGCAAAGGGGTTAGGCCCAGTTTATTTTTTAACGTAGAAACGCTGGTGAAACGATCCTATGATGATAAGATGAAACGAGTCGCCCGGTTTTGCACTGCTTCTAAGGTATCGACTAGGTATGATTGATGGGGGTTCCAAATCGATGCTGCATACTCTAGTTTAGGTCTAATGTACGTTTCATAAGCCATTTGACGAACGTGTGGAGGGGCCTCTCGTAAGTTTCGTCTGATGAATCCAAGAGTCTTCGATGCTTCTGCAGAAATGATTTCAATGTGGGTTATCCAAGAAAGGTTAGTAGTTAATCTGATGCCAAGATATTTTTACGTGGAAACGGGTTCGATAACTTCGTTGTCTATGGTATACTGATATGCTAACAGGGACTGCTTTCTGGTGAATTGGATTAATTTGCACTTAGATTTATTGAGCGACATCAACCATTTACTGCACCAGTGGCCAATTTTCTCTAGGTCATTTTGAAGTTGGAAGTTGTCTGTTGATTGATTGATTGATTGGGGTTTATTGGCACAAAGGCACCTTAGGCCATAGAGCGCCAAACATCGTACTATTGCAGGAAAAAGTTTAGAAGGAGAAAAGGAGCTTTAGTAGCCGATGAACGAATAAAACAATGAGCATAATACGGTGTGTATAATTATGTAAGTGATAATATAAAAATTATGGCTTCATACTACAGTCGGTGTAAAAGGCCGAGGTCTTTTAGGAAATTAAAAACGTGAATATGATCAATAAAAGGTTTGTCTCCTAGCAACAAAGCAATGCGTATAGGAAGGCGGGCTCTATAAAACTGGGAGAAGTGAAATTGGCGATGATTGTCATATGCAGGGCATTCAAGGAGAATGTGCACTACACTTAGGGGTTCTGTACAATGTTCACACAGGGGTGGATCCTCTTGACGAAGCAAGTACCCATGCGTGAGATGCTGAGATGCGTGTGGCCAATTCTTAACCGGCACAGGATTACTTCGAAGTAGCGTTCCCGGTGCCGGGCACTCGCCCACTCCTGTAAAATAGGCTTTACAGAATAGAGTTTGTTGTTGACTTCACTGCTCCATTCCTGTTGCCATTTATATCTGATGTGTTTCCTTAGGGCTGCACGGTAGTCTCTGTATGGTATTTTTTCAATATCCACATTTCTTTCACTACATTTGTTTGCAGCACGATCAGCCTCTTCATTTCCGGCAATTCCTACGTGGCTTGGAACCCAGCAGAAGACTATTTGAATATTGTTTTCCAATGCAGTACTCACTTTGAACTGTAAATCCGTAACAAGAGGATTTTTTGTTGCCTCAAGCGATGCAAGTGCCCTTAGAGCACTGAGGGAGTCAGTGTAAACTATGGAGCATGGAAGTCTATTTTTTGTGATGTGATTTGTGGCGAGAAGCAAACCATATAGTTCTGCCGTTAAAATTGTCGCGTTGCTATTAATTCTCCGCACACATTCATATGACGGCCCAACTGCGGAACAACCAACCGAGGAGTTACTTTTTGTGCCATCAGTGTAAAAGCTGATGTAGTTGTTATACTTCTCTTGCAGTTGAAAGAATTCCTGCCTTAAAACTTCATGTGGGGTGTCTTTCTTATTGTATTGGGTCAAAGACAGGTCTACAACAGGCAAACATTGCCATGGAGCTATTGTTCTTAAAACCGAAGCAAGAGGTAGGTTGATGTCAAGACCTGCCGAGACGGCTTCCGATTTATTTCTCATTGAGAAAGGAGGAACGATTGAGGGTTTATTTAGGAAAGTTCTTTCGAAACGTGATTGCCCTACAACTCCCCGACATGGATGTTGCGGTACCGAACGAATCCTAAGTGAGTACATGAAACCCAAAGAAAAACGCCTTTTCTCAAGAGACAGCTCATTGGCTTCAGCATATAGGCTCAACACCGGGGATGTGCGGAAAGCACCAGTGGCGAGACGTATTCCCTTATGGTGAACAGGATCTAACATCTTTAATGTCGATGCCCTTGCCGACCCATACACTATACTTCCATAATCAAGTCGGGATCGTACAAGTGACCGGTAGATTCTCAATAGACATACGCGATCAGAACCCCATGACTTGTGAGAAAGGACCTTCATGATGTTCAGTGCTTTATGGCATTTTCTCTTTAAATCGATTATATGAAAGCTGAAGGACAATTTGCTATCAAAGGTAAGACCAAGAAATTTCTGCATCGCTTTGTTCTGGATGGAGAAGTCATACATGGTCAACGCGGGCTCTGGGGCAAGTCCACGTTTTCGAGAGAAGAGGACACAAGATGTTTTCTCGGTGGAGAATGTAAACCCGTTATTGTTTGCCCACTTTACCATATTGTTAATAGTTAACTGAACTCTGCGTTCACAAATAGAAAAATTGCAAGATGACACAGAAATTTGAAGGTCATCGACATACAAGGAATATTGGACTGAAGGGGGAATTACATGCGAAATGGAATTTATTTTTATTAGAAAAAGAGTAGCACTGAGGACACCACCTTGGGGTACGCCATTTTCTTGCACGAATTCTCTAGAAAGAGTAGTTCCCAACTTGACATGAAATGTGCGTCTTTCTAAATAGTCCTGAATAGCACCCAGCATTCGACCACTAATACCAAAGTTATATAGATCATTTATAATGCCGTATCTCCATGTTGTGTCATATGCATTTTCTAAATCAAAAAAACACTGACAAACAAAACTGTCTATTTACAAAGGCCTCGCGTACAGTCGTTTCAAGTCTAACAAGATGGTCAAGAGTAGACCTTGAAGTACGGCCACCACATTGATACTTTGCAAGTTTTTTCCTTCAAGCACATATGTTAGCCTTCGGTTGATCATTACTTGTTAAGGCTATAGGTCTGTAACTGGTTAGCTTAGAGGGGTCCTTTCCAGGTTTTAATAAAGGGATTATGTGGGCTACCTTCCATTGAAGTGGAAAACATCCTTCCCTCCAGATTCGGTTAAAAAGGTATAGAATTAATTCTAGCGTAGAAAGGTGAAGATGGTTCAGCATCTCATAATGGATGCCATCAGGACCAGCGGCTGAAAGTTTAGTATGTTTCAATACCAGCTGGAGTTCATGCATCGTGAAAAGGGTATTGTAATGTTCTCTCTCACCTCCAGATGTCTTTACAATTTGTCTTTCTGCTTGGAGCTTATGTCGTTGGAATACAGCTGGATAATGTTGAGAGCTGGAGACAAATTGAAAGTGCTCCCCCAGAATGTCGGCCTGCTCCTCCAAATTTGCAGGGCAGTACCCATTTCTGGTCAAGAGGGGAACAGAGAAAGCACGATAGGTGCCATTCACTTTATGGATTCTGTCCCACATTTCCTTGGGTGTTGTGGTACTGTTAATTGAGGAGGCATACTTCTGAAAACTTTGACGTTTAGATCGCCTGTGAATAAATCTAGCTTGGGCTTTCATTTTCTTGAATTCAATTACATTACTTGAAGTAGGATAACGTCTAAGTTTACCCCATGCTCGGTTTTGGTTCGTCTTTGCCTCGCGGCAATCCTGATTCCACCAGCGTTTCGGGCGCCTGGGGAGGCGCGTAGATGTTATAGGTATGTTCTGCATGGCCGCGGCAAGGATATGTTGTGTGAGTAGTTCGTTTAGCTCGTCGATTGAGACCTGGTCAAGTGATGTGCAAGCTAGAAGTGAGGACTGGGTAAAACCTTCCCAATTAGCTTTGTCGAACTTCCACCGTGGTTCTCTTAGTGACAGTGTCAGAGGCGGGAGGCAACGCTCAAGGACAGCTGGAAAGTGATCGCTTCCATACGGGTTCTGTATGACCCACCACGTAAAGAGAGGGAATAGGCTGGGATCAGCTATTGCAAGATCAATACATGTAAAAGTGTTTGACGAAAAGCTGTAGTGAGTGGGTTCTTTTTTATTCATCAAGCATAAATCTGAAGAGAGCAGGAATCGTTCTATTATTACTCCCCGTGTGTCCCGTCTGTTACTTCCCCACAAGGGATTGTGGGCATTTAGGTCACCAAGGATAAGAAATGGACGTGGAAGTTGTTTAACAAGGGCTTCAAGTTCTTCATATTTCAGTGAATAATTAGGAGGTATATATAATGAACATATAGTTATTGCACGATCAGTTAAAATTTTTGCGGCAACTGCTTCCAGTTTGGTGTCCAGGCACACCTCAACACAAGGAGTTGGTCTTTGGACTATTATGGCAACGCCACCAGAAGCGTGGGATCCATATGGCCTATCCTTCCGGAATAGCTGGAAGCGCTTTAGTAAGTTTGAGTGGCTTTCTTTCAGGTAAGTCTCCTGAAGGCAAAGAGCTATGGGGCTGTGTTCCTCCAACAAGTTGTAAACATCATCGTAATTACAGAGTAGTCCTCGACAATTCCACTGTATGATGCTCATAGGATTAGCCAAGCTAATAATGCCTCTTGGCTATCTTAGCTGCATGGGGGAGTCACACATAAATTGTTGTTGTGGTTGTGTATGAGTATGAAAAGCCTTGCTCCTATAGGGTTTTATTAAAGTGGAGTTACCGGCTTTTTAGTTTTTTGCTTTGGGTTCTGAACTTCCATTTCCTCGAGGTCAGTGTCGGGGGCAGAAAGTTCTTCACCGTCTGCCGTTGCTTCTGTATTCAACGTCTTCTTGTCGGCAAGCCTGTCAGAAGACCTCGAAAAGTTGGTGTTTTTGGGGTGTATACCCCGGCCTTTGCCTGACACTTTAGGGCGAGCGGTCGACGTGCTAGGCTGAACCACTGATCCGCCCATCTGGTCGGATTCTGCAAATGCTGCAGGAGCTGCACGTGAAACGTGCTGTTTCCGTGGTGAGGAAGTCCTCCTCTGAGAGGAGGAGCAGGGGGCTCGCTCCTCTTGGGAGGACGACCTGCGAGGAGTGGGCGATGGAGTTACATCCATCGCCTCTGTTGCACCCGAGTCTTTGGCATGACTGGGTGCCTTAGCTGCTGTCGCAGCCGTGAGGGAGTGCCCAGGAAGAGAGAGCTTCAACCTGGGCGTCGAGGACTGGAGTGGTTTCCCAGGGTTCCCAAGGGACACCTGAGTGGCCACTGATGCCTTAGGCGGTGCAGGTCCCCTGCTGGACACCGCCTCGGCATAAGAGCCTCTCTGAAAAGCGGAGAGGCGACGCTTTGCATCATGATAGGATATGTTTTCTTTCACCTTAAGTGTGAGAATTTCTTTTTCCTTTTTAAATTGGTCACACGTTCTGGAATAGAATGGGTGGTTGCCCTGGCAATTTGCACATTTGTAGTCAGCATTGCAGTCGTCAGCAGTGTGCTCAGTGCCGCTACACCTGGCGCATGTCTCGCGACCGCGGCAAGTGCGCGAACCATGCCCGTACCGCTGGCAACGAAAGCAGCGAAGAGGATTTGGGATGTAGGGCCGCACCTTACAGTTGATGTAACCGGCCTTAACAGAAGGTGGCAAAACGTTCCTTTCGAAAGTCAATACAACGTGCTTGGTGGGTTGTTCCTTGCCGTCCCTTCGGATAGTAATGCGTTTTGCAGCCACAACCCCATGGGATCGAAGGCCCTCCACAATTTCATTCTCAGGACTGTCCATTAGGTCATCCTCTGAGATCACACCGCGTACGGTGTTCAGTGTACGATGGGCAGACACGGTGATCTTGATGTCTTGGATGGTTTCAAGGTTGAGTAAGGCCGTAGCTTGGTATTTTTCACTCACATGTACGAGGAGATCGCCTGAGAAGAGTTTTTTTGCTTCAAATTTAGCTCCCAAGATGCCTTGAAGCACCTTAGCAACAATGAATGGGGAAAGCTTAGAGAGTGGTTTGGAGTTTTCTTCAGAGTGCAAGACGAAGAATTTTGTGAAGTGGTCACTTGAGTCGTTTATACTAAGGAAATTGGACAGAGCTTCGGTGCGGACCCTTTTCAGGGACCGATCAGAGGTTTTGTGCTTGGAACCCATATGGATGGGAAAGGAAATTCAGTGCCCGGGTGCACCGCCCACCACGGAGCCCAACAAGGGGGTAGGTAATGTGCCATAGCAAGAAAGGCTTGGCTGACACAATTACTCTACCAGTGCTGCCCGGGCACTATACCCTAGTGTGGTTGCAGGGACAGGACCTGTTTCCACTCAAGGTTGGCCCTTGCCGCCTAAGAAGGTGAAAAAGGAAGGAAGAGAGTGTAGAAGAAAAAAGAAAGAGGTGGGAGGAAAAGTGAAAGAAGGAAGAAGAGGGTAGAAGAGGCGACTGACTGAATCATCCTGGTCGGGCCAAGCCAGGACACCCGTCTACGAGAAGCAGGGGCCGAAGCGGTGTATTGCCTCGCCCGGGGGGCCCCGAAGGGTCCAAACATACCCCGGGCTTAACTCAACCACCAGGGTCCCCCTTTCCCCGGACACGGGTACGCCACGCACAGCCAGACGTGGGTGGGCGAACCCACATGGCTCGGGGTTCGTAGTGACGCCACTCACCAAGCACCTACCAAGGCAGGTGCGTGCGGGTATGGTGGCCCACGTAGCTGGGGTCCGTGGAGGCGCCACTCTCCAAACACCTGTTTTCACAGGTGCCCCCTGCGGGGGAAGTTGTCTGTTACTGATGAAATCTTGTTATATATGACACAATCATCTGCAAAAAGCCGAATTTTTGAGATGGTACACGGAAGATCGTTAATGAAGATTAAAAAGAGCAGGGGGCCAAGGACGGAACCTTGTGGAACCCCTGACGTAACGCTTGTTAGTCTTGATTCGTGATCGTTAGTGACTGTGTATTGAACGCGAGATGCGAGAAAATGATTAATCCAGGAAAATACTAAGGGGTCTAATTGCAGTGATGATAGCTTGGAGAGAAGACGTTGGTGAGGAACACGATCGAACGCTTTTGAGAAGTACAGAAAAATGGCGTCGGTTTGTAGACGACTTTCAAGGTTTGTGTGCAATTCGTGAACAAATTCGCACAGCTGAGTCTCGCAAGAGAAACCCCTGCGGAAGCCATGCTGATGTCTGAAGAGAAAATTGTTTGAGGACAAGTGAGTCATGATATGTGAATACAAGATGTGCTCTAGAAGTTTAGACGATATGCAGGTTAAAGAGATAGGACGATAGTTAGAGGCTAAAGACCGACTTCCCTGTTTGAAGATTGGGACAATCTTACCGATCTTCCAATCAAGGGGTAGGCA
Organism: Ixodes persulcatus; assembly: GCA_013358835.2. NCBI lineage: Eukaryota > Metazoa > Arthropoda > Arachnida > Ixodida > Ixodidae > Ixodes > Ixodes persulcatus. The sequence goes on along the minus strand of JABSTQ010011486.1, from coordinate 397,658 downwards.
GCTTTTGAAGAGTGACTGGTTGAAGATGAGATTAAGAAAGTTGCTGGATATAGCAGCTGTATTTTTAAGAAATTTTGCATTGATATTGTCGGGGCCTGCTGAGGACGAAAGTTTAAGTTTTTCAATGAGTTTAATTATTCCAGTTGTGTTAATATTGACCGGTGACATAATATCATAACATTCTTCAGGTAGGGTTGGAATATTTAATGGGTGTTCATTTGTAAATATTGAAGAAAAGTAGTCATTTAACACTTCGGGGCAGTCACTCTCTCCGACTGGTTCTTCGTTGAGGTCGGTGAGATTTATGGTTCTGGAACTGCTTTTTGGTGACATAAGCTTCCAAAATATTGTCGGATTATTGCGCAAAATTGTCGGTAAATCTTGAGAAAAAAAATTTGTTTTGATGCTCTAAGGCTTTTCGTGTAGTTTCTGAGAGCAGCATAGTAAGAGTCCCAAGCACATGGTAGGTTAGTTCGCTTAGCTTTGGTGAAGAGTCGTTTTTTCTTGTTACATAATGACCTTAATGTTTTATTATACCATGGGTTAGATGAGTCGGTGCGAATTTGTATAGTGGGCACATATTTTTGCACCAGGTTAAGAACTTTATTTTTGAAAATATTCCAATTTTCTTCGATAGTTCTTAGCGAAAACTCGGATTGGAAGGTGTCATAATAAATTGTTAATTCGTTATTTATTTCTTCATAGTTGGCTTTATTGTAGTCGTGAATAGTTTTGAAAATGGGGCTCTTCACAAAAACAGGTAATGAAAGAATAACGTGCAGCATTTTGTGGTCACTTAAACCTTCAGAGAGTTGGATAGATTTTACGAGGTCAGAAGATGTAGTTAATATGAGATCGAGAATGTTAGATGAGCGTGTGGGCTCGTTTACAACCTGCGTCAGGTTAAACGTGAGGCACATGCCGAGAAAATCTGCAGATGCGGGAGACCCTTCGGATGGCAAACTTTCCCAGTCAATCTGGGGGCAGGTTGGCAGAAAACAGGTCATTACAGGCAGGTGGCCTGTAACACGCAGCAAGAATAATCTTGTTTGAAGGGGTAGAGACACATACTGCGGAAATTTCAATGCTCCTATCTATGATTTCGACATCAAAGCAGGGAATGTTCTTTTTTATGGCGATAAGCACACCACCCCACCCCCTCTTTGCGCATATCTATCATGACGAAAAATATTCCATTGGGCATGACAGGTAAAAATCTCGTATCTGAGAGGTAAAAATGAGCTTTCCTCTATGATACCATGAAGTTCGTCACGTTTCGGGATGACGCTTCGTATGTTAGTGAATAGGACTGAATGGATCTTGTTTTTGTCGTGATGTTCGAGTCAACAAGAAGTAGAAGACCCGTTCCGTTTTGTTTGCTACGAATTCGGTTCGAGAGAATAAAGCTCGTCCACAGAATGAGATTCTTCGTTAAAAAAAGTAGCGTTTGTTACCAGCAAGCAATTTGTCGAAGCGTACCTCCCATACTCAAAGAGTCTGCCTCGAGCCAGCCGTACTGAAGCAGAGAAGTCCTCTCGGATAGCAAAATCAGTACCTTTCAACTTCACTCCGCAGGCCAATACGTTTTTCTTGTCCTTGAAACGAGAAAATTTGACAATAATTGGTCTGTTTTTGTCCGCTTGAAATCTACCGAGTCGATGCGATCGTTCAAAATTTGCCAGATCCAAGGAAAATTCCAATTTTTCGGAGCAGAAGGCAACAACCTTTCCCTCCGATTGACTCCAGCTTTCGGAGGGGGAAATCAGGACAGCCAAAGAACAGCAGGTTAGACCGTCGAAGTCTATTTTGCTGGTCTGCACATTGTTTACGAACATCAGCCAACTGAATAGACATACTGTTTGAAGAGGTGGGATTAGATACGACGTGTGAGGCAGTCAACTCTGTCTCGACAGGCGGTTAATCTTGCGGAGAGTTGGCCCACTGATGCATTCGTGATTTTTTGTTCACTTATTGGGCTGTACGCGTGCTAAATACAACTTTTGGCACCGTTCCAAATGGCCTAGCTGTTGGTTTCGGTTTCGACGCATAATCAAACCAATTGATCCGATTTGGGCGAGGGGTGGGTGGACGTAGTTGAATATCGTTCGCACAGCATCACACCTCAGCTTACGAGCCTTCTGTCCGCTTAGAGCTTAGCTCGTAGCTCTCTTCTGTGAGATGATTGCTGCATAAGCGGGATCCAAGGAGGATTGCGGAATCTCGATCTTGACGGGAACCCAATCCCTACGCACGTCGACAATATTATTCGTCACTGCACGTCTCGCGGAAAAGTGTGCAACGTCACGTATTGGCTCGCATGTGCTGCCCGGTGGTTGTGGCACCCAACCGCGCAACAAAAACCTCACCCATCCACGAAACAAGTCGAGCGCAAGAACAAAAACGAAGCACGCTGCGGCGTTCACTGGCAGGCAAACGACGAGACGGGAATGCTCGCTTTGCGTTGTGTGACGTCAGAGCTTCAATGTTGCCAACGAAAGCCGCGTTTACGCTAGGATGCGATTGGAGCAGTATGCATTCAATTACTCATGCAGAGGGGCATATAAAATTCAGATGTTTCGCGTACGATGCGTCTCGAGGCAATAACAATGGTATTCAATTGTTTTCTCGAATACAAAATTTGACCGGACAATCCCTTTAAGGCAGGGGGGTAAAGGTGGGTGAGGAGGAGTGGCAAATCCCGTGCGCCGACATCCTGGGTCCCAAGTGAAAGATCGCGAAAGAGAGCGACAGAACACGAGAGAAAGAAACCAATGTTGCCAGCTGAAGGACGACAGTCGCAATGGTAATCGCGAAGACTGAAAACTCTCAGCAATATAAACAGTGATATTTAACGTTGTAAACTAAATTCTGAGGTATTCTAATACCCCTGTCAGACGGGAAAGTAAATGTAATTTTGATCGAATGTCATTCACCGCTCGGCGAATCAGCTCGTGATCCTGGTTCTTCACGTGATCCTGGTTCTTCATCGCTCACGCTCATTGGCCGAGCTGTAATGTCATTTTGCTTAAATGTCATTTAACGTGCCCGTCTGACAGGGGTATAACGCTTATAGAAAGCAGTATACTCATTACGCTGCATTAACTTCTCTTCTGTCGAAATCTCAGAAATCTGGTGGTTGCGCCGTTTCGTATTCCTGGGGCGCGGCCACCCGCGAAGCCGGTTATCTGGTTTAGTTTAGTGCTGACGGGAGGCCGTTCATCTGCGCGCTATGCAAAAAGAAAGCTTCGAAAGGAACGCGAATATCTTTCCACCGGTAAGTTTGTGGATTGTTGAAGTTTATGAAACTGCTCTGATGATATAATTATATTCGTGAAATCGAAGGCAGTTGGTAACCATGTGTGGGACTCCGAGGGTCTGCCTGCATGCTCCGCCGCTTGCGGCAGCCAGAATGCATGGGAAAATGGCGGACCTTTTCCTCTAGAGTTAGTATGTATGATCTCTATGCTTTAAGGCGAAAGGAAGTACGCGGCTTGCACTGACGTCACTCCAGCGGGCATATGTGGTGGCCCTGCTGCCGAGCGTGTACCTTTTAGAGCACACACTTCGCACCAGCGAATTCGTTTTCCCCGGCAAGAATAAGTAGGATTGACCACCAGTACAATGCGATGACATCACGTGCAAGCCAGTCACTGATAGGTGATGTGCGGATAGTAAATTTTTAGTTGGAAGCGGACTTCGAGCGAATAGTGATTTTGGCCAAATATTTACGATTCAAAAGTTTCTGCAAGCCTTTCACTACTGTTGTACCATGCTAAAACGAAAACTCGGCTAAACTCGTGAAGGTTGCTCTCAAGCTTCCGCTTGTCCATTATAAGCTAATATAAATGTAACTATATATATATATATATATATATATATATATATATATATATATATATATATATATATATACATATATATATACATGTATATATGGGTGATTTCCTATATATATGATATATATAATGTGTCCTCAGAAAATCTCGATGCCTCGATATGGTAAGTAAACTACTGATTTGACATAGAACTGAACCTATAGAGATGCCCAGCTATACCTAATTGAGTGGATTTACAAATCTTGATATACGCCAATATTTTTTCTTCCATCTCAAATTTAAAAAAAAAAAAAAATAATGAATCTCGAATGATGATTGCGGGTTGGCAAGGCATCTCTGCCTAACATACTCTTGCATAACAGCCGCAGTGTAACTCTGAAATGTTAATGCAATGCAGAACCAACATTCACAAAGTTTCCCGTCTTTTTTTTTCTTTTTTTTTCAATGCACCTGGCGCGCGCGTGCACCATACCGCTTTGAAAGTGTTTTTTTTTTTTTTTTTACGAAGCACGCAATAGACTAATCTCACTAAGCATTGGGAGCGTGCGTGACGCCGCCAAACTTTAGTTCGGGAGGTAGACGGCGGTGCACGAGAGGGCCCGTGACGTCTCGTGCTCTACACGAACGGTGCTCCAGCGAGGTTGCCGCACGTGCGGAAGTTCCCTCGACGCATTGCGGCAGCGGTGGCGTAGTCAAACTGGCTGGTGAGATCGGTCTTTCTAACTGTTGATCGCGGTGGGTTAGGGCCAGTTCACACTCTTGCAACCGAGTACGACAGAGAGAGACGAGACCTGTTGAAACCTCCTAAAATTTCTTAGGACGAAAGAACACACTGGCACGCTGGCGCCATTTATGCGGTGACCCTGGAACTGCATTTCACAAGAGCGAAGGTTTTGCGGGATTTCCGAGGTCAAATGTGCGTAATACCTATAAGAAAGGCACGTTTATAACGTTGACAAAAGTTTTTCGAGCCAAGAAAGAAAGGATAATGCGCGAGAGAAATAGCAAATATGCCGGACCACCAAGTTTACACTGCTACCCAATAGATGGCGCCAGTGTGTCACAAGGCACCCGATTCTAAGAGGTCGCAAGTGTGTAAACGGGTCTTTACCCCGTTGAGTGCGCTCCCTATCGAGCACCGATGCACTGCGGAGAAGCAACACCCCCGGAGCTCGCTTCCACAGGTGTTGCTTCTCTGCAGTGCACCCTGCTCAGCAAGAAGCGCGCTCAACGGGGCTGACCCGAATATCGCAATCCATCTCTCGAAGCGAATATCGAACGGTGAATTATTCGAATCCACTATTCGAAATTTCGAATATTATCACAACACTATTTTTAGGATATGAACGGCAGAGCGTCTCTTTCCGATGCCCGGCTTCCAGCTCGCGGTCACTGCCTTCCGCCGTGCTTCGGCTGCGTGTGCACGCTCGAAGCTAACGAGACGCAGAAGCGTTGCCAAAGGTGTGAAGCTCGTGCTGGAGGTGGGACTTCTGAAACACCTCCCTGCCTTTCTCACTCTGTCAGTGACAGCAATGACCTTAGCGCAACTAGCTGCGCGACGGACACTCGACTTCGACCAGCGAAATAAATATAAAATACTAGAATGCTTCAATCGAACGTTTGTGCGGTTACTCTATTTTTTTGCAAAAACGTGCAGCGCTCTCTGCGGCACCAAAAGGAATGCTGGGAAGTTGCTGTATAGAACGGACCGTAGCAGACGACAGGGGCGACGCAGGTTAAGGGCTGCGGGCGAACAACTGAGCTACCGTCCCTCTTTCTGGTGTCACGTGGTATATGCTGCTGCAGCAAAGATGAGCGTACAGGACGTTCCCATAATTCGTTGCGCGCTCCGCGCGTAGCCTTTCGAAGTGTTTGCAAGATGCCCATTGCCGCACCGTTCTGACGCTGTGTAAAGAATGCCGTGGTCGATTTCCGCAGACAATAGGAGGTTACTTCTGGCGGCATCCACAATCTGCTGCCGACACTTTTCCCGGTAAGGTGAGGGTCGTTTCCTGTTGCGTGCCGTTGCGTACCGCACACTAAACATTAAGCTCGGTGACCCCTGGGAATTCTGTCGCCGCAGTCAAAAGACGCCCAGACAACAACCAAGCACATATCCTTAAAAAGAGGTAGCGAATACTTCACGACGCTGCCTCACGAAAATCCATCGATTTTCATTTGAAAACCCTGGTGCTAAACGTCCTCACCTCGTGTTCTCCCCAACTCGACATCTAAAGAATTGAAGTTATGTTTCTATTTTTTTTTTCTTTCGATTACCGGCATACTGCAAAAAAAAAAAAGGTGATTTACTTTCATGTGGCCTGAAATAAAAAAAAAAAAAAGACGCCAAACTGAAAAAAGTGACATTTAGGCGGTTCTGCTTTTTGCTCTTTCTATATTAGCCTCGACATGTTTTGCTATTTTCAGAATTTTTGGTATTCACTTTTCTTATCTGTAGTTGTTGTGTTTACCTGACGTGACATGAAAATTTAACTAGGTAAGTGCGCACAGAGCACTATAATGCAAATAAATTGCTTACAGCAAACCCCAACCATGTGCATTTTACTCATTTACTTCTATGCTCACTGTCTAACTGCAGGTATACGTTGCGTGACCAGAAACCAGGACGTCCATATGCAATTTACGCAAAAGTAAATTTCCAGTTCACATCCAACGCCAGAGGCAAGGCTTTACGGACAGATGAGCCACCAAAGTCTCCAGAATATGCAAAATCTACTAGATAAACGGATGAATACGGCATATCGAATAGTGGGCGCATATCGGCCTCAGACGGCACCGCACTAATTCGACGGTTCTTTAAGTTTCGATTTGCAGTCGGAGCGCATCACGGCCCCGACGGCACCGCGCCCCGGGGACAAATAGTGCAACCAGCCTCCGCCGCGTCGCGCAATGACAGCGCAGCCAATACCTCCTAGAAGACAAGGCCGTAGCGCTCTTCTCGTGACGTCACGAAGGAAGGCCATCGGGGGCGCGCGTCGAAGCGAAGGCAACGCGCGTGGATCGACCGTCGTAACGCGCTTTTAGTCACATACGCGTGTCTTATTAGCTAAAATGAAAACTGCACATATATCAAGGGGTCTCGAAAATATTTTATTACACGGTCAAAATATTACACCGCTAAATAATCGGTATGAAATGGTACGAGATAGGCGTATAAGAGAAAACATTGAGTCACTCAATTATTGCTGTAGGAATGCATATTTTACACAGAAATATTCGACAAAATGGCGAGACAAGCAGTGATTGGACACAGCAAAACAGATCACAGTTAAAAATCAGGTAGACGTAGTCGACGCGGACACGGCTAGACAAATGTCACTTACGATCATGTAAGCGATGTTATCGCGTGCAGTCACTGAATTCTTGCATCATACCCCGGCCAGATGGCAAAAGTAATGTAATTTCGATCGAATTACATTATGGGGTCGACAAATCAGCTTGCGACGATCGTATAATCACTCAACACCGCGAGCTGATTAAGTCCCATATCATTTAATGAAAATATATGAACTTTTCCGTGTGGCAGGGTACTAAACATACTATTTACAGTCAACTAATTTACTTCTCCCTATGGGCTCGAGCTGCCTTAGAACAAAATATCTTATTTTGTATACAATAATACTATTACCTTAATAGAGTTAAGATTCTAGTATAAAAGCGGTAAAGGCAATAAAATAACATTAGTATAAATAAGCACAAACAACGCACTTCTTATAATCACACAAACTTGTTATTCACCTTCCAGTGAAAACTAGAATATTACCACACAGATTTACAAATGTCGACGCAACCGCACACGGATAACGATCGAACAAGATGCCATTCTATCACGAAAAACAACAACAAAAAAAACCGACTGCAGAACTTTACTCACGTCCCACGTACATGACCAAGAAAGCCCGTAAATAAGTTGTTTCTCACCTGTCGATCGTATCCATACGTCCCACAATATCCGTGACAAAAACATTTGAACACGAACTTTAAGACTCTCTCTGTCGAAAGAGAGGTCTATCGATAATCGACCAGAGACGTCGTTGGCTAGTTGTCACACATGTCACTCAAAACGTAGCAGGACTTGTTCCGCGAATCCACGTAAATGCCGTAGTATCAAGCGAACACACAAAAAAAAAACTACCCGAGACTGCGGTGACGACCAAGAAACGACGGGCAGGATCAAAAGAACCACACACACACGCACACGAGAGCAGTGGCCGCAGTGGTTAACGTCGTCGACCCATCTCTTGCTCGCGTGCGCTCCCTGCAACGATTACTGGATTTTTTTCGGTTCCCCTCTCTTCTGAAAGTCTCAGCGTTCCTTTTTAGACAGACAGCAGCTCACACACAACGTAAATTTACCAGAATCGGAGCCCGTACGAGGGAAGAAAACGTCCCTGCGGACCGGTTCATTCGAAAAGTGTGGTGATCTGCGGGATTGCACGTACTCCCGCGGCTACGGGGATAATTTATTCATTTTATTTATTCAAAATACCCCTAAAGGCCCTCTGTATGAGGGTATTACATAGGGGGGGGGGGGGGGGGGGGGGGGGGGGGCAAGCAAATATATAGTACACAGATGAAACACAAATTATACAAAAGACAATATGAGTACAAGGAATAAAAAAGAACCTTAAGTATTAGTGTAACTACGCACGAGCTCTTGAAAGTTAGACATATCTAGTTCAGTTGCAATGTGAGCCGGTAGGTTGTTCCAGTCGATTATGGTCCGTGGTATGAATGATCGTGCGTAACTAGATGAGTGGCATGTGATGCGCGCTACTTTGAATGAATGATCGCGACGTGGGAAAATAATGGGTGGTGTTTTAAAAAAATCGTCGTGAAGCGGTGCATGGTGATAGAGCTTGTGAAATAATGACAGACGGGCATGTTTACGGCGGCGTGATAGGTCATGCAACTCAGCTTGATTTTTTAATGCGGTGACACTGGAAAATGGAGAGTAGTCAGAGAAAATGAAAATCATAAATATAAAAAAATTGGTACTTTCAACCTTGGTAGCGCGTTGTATATTATGTTTATATTATATATATAATAAATTGTACAATACTGCGCTTTTAAAACATATATTAATGTCGGATAAACGCTCACAAACACCCCGCGCCGCTCGAAAAAAAATTTTTTTTTTTTTTTCACGTCGATGCCCAGAACGTTTTCTCACGTAGTTGCGCGATGGACTTCCTTCTCCGACATTGTGACGTAACGACTCGGAGCGCTCTGGCCTTCTCTTCTAGGAAGTGTTGGCGCAGCAGAGGCTGGTTGCACTATTTCTCCACGGGGCGCGGTGCCGTCGGAGCCGAGATGCGCTCCGATTGCAAACCGAAACTCAAAAACCCGTCGAATTTGTGAGTTTTTTTTTTTTCAGAAAACCGTAAAATGCTCCGCGTGCCTTCAATCGTTCTGCAATTTGTTGATTTAGTGTTTTTCAATGATGCTGAGCAATTTTCTAATTGAAACCATGCCCTTAAACACAATATTAAAAAGGTCATTATATAAAATCATTAACAAATTAATTATCCCGGACTTTAATAATTTTCCTAAATAGGCCCCTGGCCCAGGACCAAAAGGACACAAGCCTTTTTTTGTTGCGACGCGTAGTCTTCGCAATATCGAATTTGTCCACTTTTCGTGAAACACCTTAGAAGTGCCCGAATGTTTCTAGGCCGCGGTGAGTTGTCGAACACCTTGTTATAAGGTGTATTCACTGGCGGCCATATCTGTGTGCGCTAATGCTGAGCACGTGCTGATGCCTAGCTTCTACAGTTATTTTGCAACGTGCACACCGCACCATCAAGATTGCCGGTCTTGGCAGCCTATTAATGTGAGCTCGTTCTGAGCATGCGCTCTAAACAGTGACCTCAAATATGGCGGCCAGTGAATATCCCCTATAGCTGCGGCCGCACTGCTGATAGATCGCAGAAAAGACAGTCTGCGGACACTGCCCCAGGTGTGTTTGTTTCTTGTATGTCGAACCTGTCACGTTCGTCATACAAAACCTCTCTGCAGATATCCTCGAAGCATGCATATGAGCGGAGCAAATATGCGTCTGAAATGTACTGCGGCGAGTCCGCGGATAAATTTATCAAGTCTCCGGACAACTCCAGTGCCCTCTGATGATGTGAGCACATCGTGACTGCGGCTTATCACTCGGCAGCCAATGAGATTGCGGCATCAGCAGATAAGGAGGCAGAAGAACCAATCACGATGGAAGAGCCGACAACGTAATAAGACCCCCCCCCCCCCCCCCCCCCTGTTTCTTAAGCTCTCGGACAGCCATGGTGAACAATCGCAAGGCCTTCGTTTCGCGACTGGCTCGATTCATTTATTTATAACTACCAAGCTAATACCGATGGATATGGACAAATGAAAAAGTATGGTTAACCTCAAGACGTCTTTTCTTTTCTTTGATATCGTTCTGAACGCATTTCGGGGTTAACTTCCGCCAAAATAACGGTAATTGCACCTGCCAAATCAATATTCCTCCCTTCTGTTTCTTAATGGCCGACGTTTGCCTCTAATTAATATGCTTCTTTATTATATATATATTTATATAGCGATCGAAGTTTAGCGGAACACCTGCGAACTCAATCACGCGAGGGGGACCCGCAGTGCGCGCTCGAGAAGCGGTCGCGAAAACAGAAGCGAAACGAGGGCACCGTTTATTCCCATATTTTTTGTTTAAAAAAAAAAAAAAAAAAAAAAAGAGAAAAGACGGGAGCTGGGACGCAGCGACACTCGTGTTGGCTCGTGCTTTTAGCAGAAACTTCTACGACCAACCGCCAGGATGGTGAATCCGACAGCATGACACTGCGGCTTTTGTGACGTCATTTGTTGCCACTTCGGAACCATTTTCGATGCATGGGCGGAACAGGACGCTAAACGCAGCAGACGGAGACACGTTCTACCCACTGTACCTTAAGTTCCTCGATACTTCTTTTACAAGTAACGACAACTAATACAAATGACAAAGCATATTCCGCTGGAACAAAATGGCGGCATTCAGTTCCAACCACTACTGTGCGCCGCCATTCGCTTCCTAAAATCTGCACCGTCCGTAACGCAGTCGGCGCTTCAGAGAATAGACACTTTTAGTTGGGCGTACGCAAGCTCGTTGCGTACGCCCAACTAAGAGTGTCTAATGACGCTACTTGTAGGGAGCTTTAAGGGAGGACTTTAACTGTACCCACCTACGTTTGGACAAAGCAACAACGCTTGTGCACGTATCCCATCCCATCCCAAGACACCCAAAAGCATACATGCAGACGAAAGGCGCAAAGACACGCCGCACTCTCTCTGCACTTGATTGGATGAGCCATCTGACGAGCACGAACAGAAAGACGTAGAACGCTAGAGCGCCGTGACGTTGCACTTTCGGTGCCTGCTTTGGCCCCTCGGCTCATTTCGTCGACTGCGCTCTGGCTTAGGAACCAAGTAGTCTTATATTATAGGTGTACCTTCAATAGACCTTTTTATCGCTCATCACCAGGGCGAAAAATGCCGTGTCACTGAGCTGTGGACGCATGTGCAGAGTCTGATATGTCGCACAACAGAGCAACAGCGCATGCTTAGCGGCGTTCCACAACCCAGCAGACAAATAATGGCAGAGCGCGGCAGGGGATTTTTGCAAAAGTCTCTAAAAAACTACCGCAATTTTCTTTTTTCTTTTTTTTTTTAGCGATAGCTGTCATCGGTATAGAGGGATTATGGAACACCGATTGGAGCAGCCAGACGTTCATTCTGGAACACAAAGTTGGAGCCGAAGGCCACGGAGCACGCCGATGGGACTCTCGCGACGATGACGCGGCGCATTTTTTTTCGCCGACGTCCAATCGGCGCGCTCCGCGAACTTTCGGTTCCAGCCTTGTATTCGAAGAGTCTAGAGACCCGGGACATCTGAAAGACAATGCCCTATTTGCTTTCCCATTCCTAAGCAACCACTCTTTCGCAGCCATTGCACAGTAGACAGTTAGATTTACTCACACATTAAGCTACGTGTTTATGTGGGTTCAATAGTTCCAAACAGTGGAGTAGCCAGAAAATATTTTCGGGGAGTGCTTTAAAGTGGTGATGCAATCGCAATATATATATATAAATATATATGTGCACGATTTATCAAGACAAAGACGAGCTTTTACTTTAAACTAAAATCCCCACCCAGGAAAGTGCACAGGAGATCCCAAGAACTCAATTGCAAAGGAAACATTTTAATACATGACTAATAAAAAAGGAAAAAAGTTACGATGAACAAAGATTTGAATATAACATAAAAATAAAAGGTTCTGATATATAAAGCAAATGCGACAGTGCAAGTGAGTAACTTTCGTTGATCTTCCCACTGTAAAAGCGTTCCTACAGCAAATAAATGTTCTAAAAAAAAAGCGAGCTTCTAATATTCTTTGCAACAATAATGATATGAAGAATTACATTTACACGAGCTCTCCTACAAATGAAGCACGAGTTGAAACCAAAAGGACGAGGATGTCTCTCCCAAAGGGGCCGGCTGTGATGGATACGATAATGGGGAGCTTGAAGCGGTAGTGGTTGCTGATGCTTCTTTTTAAAAAACGTTGTTCAGAGTCAACCTGACTCACTTACTTGATTTCATTTCCACAATAGTCACAGGGCACCACAATGAAGAGGAACTTACAATCATTTGTCAAGCACAATGATTAAACAACGCGATAGTCGCGGTTTATGCACTGAACTGCGCGGAGATGTTATCCCTATGGAGCCTCCATGGTCAACCTTATGCGTTCTAGTCTCGGAGAATCGAAAAAATTGTGTTGCTTGTATGTTTAGACAGCCTTGGTGTTAGTACGCCTCCACGGGTGACCAGTCTCTTAGCTGTAGATGAGAAATATAGCCAGTGTAGTACAACCGCTAACCTGGGGTCTTTAACGTGCACCACGCAGTAGTGATTACACGAACGCGTGCCGGTACGAAACTCATCCAGATCGAAAGGGGTAGGGGGTGGGGATCAAACCCAGGAGATTCTGCAGCGGAAGCTTTTACTCCACGCTCCGAGCTGAGACGCGTTAGCCCACTCGGCCACCGATCCCCCATCGGAGAAACGAGGTGACCCACCAGAGCATACCCGGGGCCGTAACGTATGCCCTTTGTCAAGTTAAGCTGTGACTGAATAGGAAGACGAGCAAACTGCAAAAGGCGCCCACAATTTCGGGGTGAGATAATCTGGGTCTCTGGACGCCGAGATCATGTTTTCAAGCCTTTGTCCTGTTATACTGACTTGCACCGAGCATACTCCCTGCGAGCTTGCGGAATTCGGGCACTAATCCGGTTCTGTTTGGGGATAACATTCGAGCGAGTCGGACACAGGTTTCCAGTCCGGATCGCGTTATCTTTGGCGTTTGAGTCAAAGTGTCTAGACTCCAAACGCGTCGAGACTGACTGGATTCTAAGAGGCTGAGAGTCGAGGTATGGAAGAAATAGCGAGCGCACTAAAGAGAAAGCTGGGCCCGGGGGAGGGGGGGGGGGGGGGGGGGTATAAAAGTAAAACATCGGGGGTAAAAACTAATACAGCTCGTTTCGCCAGATAATTTCGAGGCACATGCTAGCTGACTGATAGAAAGACACAACGTGATCATCTGTGGACGATTGTTTTTTTCTGCGGTTTTTCCTCCAAGCACGCCGTTTCTCTGAGGCGAAGCAAGAAACGACAACTCGCGATGTCCACTCCGCGGATGTCGCTTCTCTGCAGTGCACAGGCGAGCGGTAAGAAGCCAACTATACGGGACTATCTATCCCGCCCGAACACTACAAATAACTAAAATATTGCGTAACGCCCGTGTATTATCAAACAACTTTTGGTTCAACGCTGTCGGAAAAGTCTTACATGTTGGTTATGTAGCAGGGTAATTTTTTTGAAGCAGTTCAGCGTAAAGGGCGCAGTCAGCAATCCCATCACTGAACTTGGAAATCGTGGCAATGAAGCCGCGTACAGCGTGCAAAACTCTGAAGCATCCCACGGCGACGACAAACCTAACTCGCCGGTGTGCTTTATTCTGTATTTGTCAGCTGTACTGTGAGATTTTCTCCAACGCGCTGTTCGCCAGACATCAAAGAGCCCGCCCAAGCGAGATCTTGCAAGTTCGGTTCACAGCAACACGGCTCAGCTCGACAGCTTCGATGGGATACAAAATCCCCAAAGTGTGCGTTCTTTAATTTCGCGCAAATATTTACCATTGCATGTAGCAGCGAAAATAAAAACAGTATTTTGTTCCTCGCTCGCGCACGTGCACAAAGTTACGCGCCAAATTCGTAAAGCGCTTTGTCCATTGAACACGTGACAAAAAGTAAACACTCCCGGTGACAAGCAGAGCGGTGCTCCACGCCCACGGTGGGACAAGCCACTTTCCTTCATTGAAAGCCGTGCCGAAAATCACGAGGAACAAGGGGAAAATATACGCACCTGAATGAAGCCTGCGGTTGTCTACACCAGGGATTCGTGTCAGCTGTGGTTCGGAGTCCGGAAGCTGAGGTGTCCGTGCTAACCGGCGAAACACGAGCTTGCCATGCCCGACTTCTCGTAGGCCTGCGTCGCAGCCTTCGCGGACCGAGCCGACAGAATGAACTGAACCACGGCTCGGACCCCGGACCCTCCGGAACCTCCGCGACATTCATTTTTGTAGTTTTGCTCATTTGCTTCCGTGCGTTCTCTTATTTTTATGCGCAAACTGGCGCCCCCTGGCAGCGCGGAGCCAACGGATATAAATACGTGCTATCATCATCATCGTTCCCGGACGGTTAGCGGTGTCAAATAGCACCGACACTGCTGAAAAGCTCACCAGCTGCTTCTGTCGCTTGCACCATATGGCTTGCACCTGCATCATCTGTGTTTACCACGATCGTTTCCACCTGCCGTGGTCCAGCCTTTACCGTGTAGTCGACCCACCAGCCGTCTGCTTTTTTGCTTGTTTCTGAACCCTGTGTAAGCTCAAACTTCGAGAAACAGTCATGTGGAAGTCTGGGAGGATTCAGATGACCTGTGAGTACGGTTGGTCATTCGCGTCGCTTGCGCGAATCTTTTGAACGTCTTGTAACCTCTATACATTCTGAATTCCGTTCGCAGGCCAAAGAATGCTGGACAGAAGACCGCCACGTCGCAGGCACCGTCTATGCCACACCGTCGCCACGAACCCCGACACCGACGGACCCAGTCGGGCACGACTCTACGGACAGCCCACAGCGAGCACGCATCCCCATCTTCTACGGGAGGGCGAAGTCACCCCTGGCATCGGGCAGGGAGAGTTCGCCGACCGAAGACGGCGACTCGTAGACTCGGTCCTTCGCTTGTGCGCCGTGTCTCCCACCGCCAAGTCGACCCAGAACCACGCGGTGGTCGTGCCGTCGGCGACCAAGTCCTACATGTCGGACAAGATCCCCTACCCGTTCAGGCAAAACTCGGACTTCTTGTACCTCACGGGGTTTCAGGAACCGGACAGCGTTTTGGTTGTCTACACGGACGCGAACCAGCCGGAACCCAAGTCTGTCTTGTTTGTGCCTCAGAGGGACGCGCACTCGCAACTCTGGGACGGTCCGTGCGCGGGACCCGACGGAGCGGTAGATCTGCTCGGCGTCGACGCGGCGTACGGCACGGACGAGCTTGAGGGCTTCTTGCGGAAGCTTTTAGGCGGCAAGGCCTCCAAGATGCTGTGGTACGATCGTGCAGCTGCAGGCTCGACATGGCCCACCGCGCACAGGTATGCCAAACTGTTTTTTCTTCTGGCTAGTGTGCCAAGCATCGTTTGCACGTGACGTCATCGTGTCCTGTTGTGCAGTGGGTTCGTCGCACATGTAGGAAGACTACAGTTTGCGCGATGCATGGTGGCAGCGGTGGCATAACTTTGCGCGATGCATGGTGGCAGCGGTGGCATAACAGAACTGGCTGGCGAGATCGGTCTATTGTGAGCCTCACTTTAGAAGCCAGGTTCTGTGGTCAAGTAGGCAGAGATGACACAAGGATAAACTGGCGTCAGTCATGGGGGAAATTAAATTGGAAAAGGCAGTTCAATTGACTTGCGGAGCCATTGTTAAACCACATTAACATACACAGCCTTGCTCAGCTCGATTGATGGCTACTGTCTGAACTCTCATGCCAGCCAACCGGCGCTTTAAAATAGGTCTAGCGAAATCGCTTTTAAGAAATGGAGAAAAACCGAGGCAATCGGCACAACCAGTACCAGGTCGGGCCGATTTATTTTTATAGTCCCACGAAGGAAACTCGAAGGGAGTATGGTTGCGCCATCTACAGGCAAGAAAGACAACTCAAAAGAAATCTAAGCGCTTGTGCAAATGCTGCATAGTCTGCTCTCTTTCAAATCCAGTTCGCCTATTGCTCGTCAAGTGGGGCTAACTCGAGCGAACCTAGAACCATAGCTGTTTGATGCTTTTCCACACTATTCCTTTTGCAAAAACCCCCGAAGGCCATGCACAAAGTCCCATACTTTGCGCGTGCCCCTGCAACATCTACCATGTGACACCAAAGAGGGCAAAAGAGAGAGAGGGGTAGCACAATTGCTAGCTTGCATTTCCTTTGCCGTCTGCTACAACCGGTTCTGTACAGACCATTCCCAGCATTCCTCTTGGTGCTGTGCACGGAACTGCGTGTTTAGCAAAGCAACGGGTCTGTTTCGTCCAGTGCCAACGGGGCAAGCTCAGATTCTACAAATGGTCTCGCATCTTCTTATACAAACTGCAGTCGTAAGAGAGGTGCCTCGTTGCCGCAGGGTGCTTGGCCAGCTGAGCGAAGAACACAAGGGCAACCTGGCGATAGAATCGCCGCGGCTGCCAATCCAGCGCCTGCGCCTCATCAAGTCGGAGGCGGAGCAGAACCTGATGCGGCAGAGCTGCCGAGTGGCGGGGGAGGCCATGGCGGAAGTGGTGCGCGCGTCTCACAGGGGCGTCTCGGAGGCCCAGCTGCACGCCAAGATGGAGTTTGAGTGCCGGATACGCGGAGCAGAGCGGCTAGCCTACCCTCCAGTTGTGGCTGGCGGAAACCGGGCCAACGTCATCCACTACGTCGCCAACGACCAGCGGGTCTTCGACGGAGAGCTGGTGCTCATGGATGCAGGTAGGTTCCACCGACGTTCTTAGATCCATCATTTGACAAAGTCTGCGGAAGAGCATCGTTCCAAAGCAGTCCTTCTCTGTAGCCCACACGCAAGTTGGGAACAAATAGTAATTTGTATGAAATAATAAAATAAAACATTCATTTGATTTAAATCGGATAAGGAATAAAGACGCATTGTTCGTGCGCCATGCAAAGTACCGTAAAATACCAAGGGAGTGCCCACCCACTTTCACTGAAAACTGAGTTAATCCAGACACGGGCGCTTGTGCGGTCAAATCGTGCACTTAATGTATAATTTGTAGAATTCCCAAGTTGGGGAAATGCTAATAGTGGGCGCTTGAACCAAGTGGGCGCTTCCGCAGTATTTTAAGGTAGTTCTTATCGATTTGGTTGTCCGAGAAAGAGGCGATGCTTTTGGCATTTGAAACATGTTCATCTTGATAAGGTAACATGCATCTAATCTAAGATGCACCTACGTAACCTTAATTCTACACATGAAGGGGGAAATTAATAATGTTTCTCAAGGAGCCGGACTTTTCTTACTACGGTTTTTGGGGTTAAAACGAGTATAGGAAAGAGTTGACTTTTTCATCGCTAAAGGTTTGTTTTAATGGCTGCCTGATATAAATTTTCCCTGCTTAATCATTGTTTGCTTCAAATACAAAATAAATGTCTATAGGATACGGTAAATAGGAAAAATTTTCAGTATTGTTTGGGAGGGGAAGCGTCTAATTTAGATCATCATAGCCAAATCGGTACAACTCCAATCACAATTTAAATCGCGATTGATGGCAGCGGTGGCATAACAGAACTGGCTGGCGAGATCGGTCTATTGTGAGCCTCACTTTAGAAGCCAGGTTCTGTGGTCAAGTAGGCAGAGATGACACAAGGATAAACTGGCGTCAGTCATGGGGGAAATTAAATTGGAAAAGGCAGTTCAATTGACTTGCGGAGCCATTGTTAAACCACATTAACATACACAGCCTTGCTCAGCTCGATTGATGGCTACTGTCTGAACTCTCATGCCAGCCAACCGGCGCTTTTAAAATAGGTCTAGCGAAATCGCTTTTAAGAAATGGAGAAAAACCGAGGCAATCGGCACAACCAGTACCAGGTCGGGCCGATTTATTTTTATAGTCCCACGAAGGAAACTCGAAGGGAGTATGGTTGCGCCATCTACAGGCAAGAAAGACAACTCAAAGAAATCTAAGCGCTTGTGCAAATGCTGCATAGTCTGCTCTCTTTCAAATCCAGTTCGCCTATTGCTCGTCAAGTGGGGCTAACTCGAGCGAACCTAGAACCATAGCTGTTTGATGCTTTTCCAGAATATTCCTTTTGCAAAAACCCCCGAAGGCCATGCACCAAGTCCCATACTTTGCGCGTGCCCCCGCAACATCTACCATGTGACACCAAAGAGGGCAAAAGAGAGAGAGGGGTAGCACAATTGCTAGCTTGCATTTCCTTTGCCGTCTGCTACAACCGGTTCTGTACAGACCATTCCCAGCATTCCTCTTGGTGCTGTGCACGGAACTGCGTGTTTAGCAACGGGTCTGTTTCGTCCAGTGCCAACGGGGCAAGCTCAGATTCTACAAATGGTCTCGCATCTTCTTATACAAACTGCAGTCGTAAGAGAGGTGCCTCGTTGCCGCAGGGTGCTTGGCCAGCTGAGCGAAGAACACAAGGGCAACCTGGCGATAGAATCGCCGCGGCTGCCAATCCAGCGCCTGCGCCTCATCAAGTCGGAGGCGGAACAGAACCTTATGCGGCAGAGCTGCCGAGTGGCGGGGGAGGCCATGGCGGAAGTGGTGCGCGCGTCTCACAGGGGCGTCTCGGAGGCCCAGCTGCACGCCAAGATGGAGTTTGAGTGCCGGATACGCGGAGCAGAGCGGCTAGCCTACCCTCCAGTTGTGGCTGGCGGAAACCGGGCCAACGTCATCCACTACGTCGCCAACGACCAGCGGGTCTTCGACGGAGAGCTGGTGCTCATGGATGCAGGTAGGTTCCACCGACGTTCTTAGATCCATCATTTGACAAAGTCTGCGGAAGAGCATCGTTCCAAAGCAGTCCTTCTCTGTAGCCCACACGCAAGTTGGGAACAAATAGTAATTTGTATGAAATAATAAATAAAACATTCATTTGATTTAAATCAGATAAGGAATAAAGACGCATTGTTCGTGCGCCATGCAAAGTACCGTAAAATACCAAGGGAGTGCCCACCCACTTTCACTGAAAACTGAGTTAATCCAGACACGGGCGCTTGTGCGGTCAAATCGTGCACTTAATGTATAATTTGTAGAATTCCCAAGTTGGGGAAATGCTAATAGTGGGCGCTTGAACCAAGTGGGCGCTTCCGCAGTATTTTAAGGTAGTTCTTATCGATTTGGTTGTCCGAGAAAGAGGCGATGCTTTTGGCATTTGAAACATGTTCATCTTGATAAGGTAACATGCATCTAATCTAAGATGCACCTACGTAACCTTAATTCTACACATGAAGGGGGAAATTAATAATGTTTCTCAAGGAGCCGGACTTTTCTTACTACGGTTTTTGGGGTTAAAACGAGTATAGGAAAGAGTTGACTTTTTCATCGCTAAAGGTTTGTTTTAATGGCTGCCTGATATAAATTTTCCCTGCTTAATCATTGTTTGCTTCAAATACAAAATAAATGTCTATAGGATACGGTAAATAGGAAAAATTTTCAGTATTGTTTGGGAGGGGAAGCGTCTAATTTAGATCATCATAGCCAAATCGGTACAACTCCAATCACAATTTAAATCGCGATTGAATCATCTCGACTGTTACTGTCCATGGGCGTCCGCAGAGGGGTGCAAGGGGGGGGGAGCTGCACCCAAACCAGTTAAAGGGTACTCCGGCGGTTTTTTAGCTACCCAAACCAACTACATTTTCTGAATACTATGGATCTACTGTTCCCAACATGCTATTTAGTATCTGGAAATTGAAAATGGCTATTGAAAAAACGGCAAATTTAAAAGGCAAACAAAAAAAAGTGCAAGGAAGTTTTGATTTTGTCGCGAGATCGGCGAAACTTACTTTCGACGCGTTGTGCCTTTTTTTGCGACACTGCGCTTCCGTCAAAATTTGCACGTGTTCTCGATGGCAAGTATCAAGGCTTACAGATGGTTTTAAAGAACTTCTTCGGCGAATGATGACGAACGAGTAGAAAATGTCTTCAGCACGCCGCCACCAGCCTCCGCAACGCTCCAAAAACGCGATTTTCGACATGCAAGATGGCCGTCCGGTGGCTTCACTCGCGGGAGCGGGAAGCGCGATTTAGCAATTGTCACAGAGATCAGTGGTTTGTAGCCCCAAGTCCAGGGCGCAGCCGTGAAAGCAGGTAGAGAGTAAAGTGGAAATGTGCTGAAAATATATAGCCAACATCGCCAACATTCTCCCCGGGGGAGGGGGGGGGGGGGGGGGGCGTAAGTGTGCACCCCCCTGGAAAAAGTTCTGCGGACGCCCATGTTACTGTCTACCCTGCCCACATGCCAGCAGGTACGGGTGGATAGCGATCCTAGCGCCACTCCTACGGGGACAGAGAAGGACCGTTTCCAAAAAAACTCTCTTTTAGTGCAAACTTTGTGGTCACCAATGGAACCACAGCCTTTTTTCATAGACCAGGAGTCTCAAACACACGGCCCACGGCTCTCTGGGATGCGGCCCACAAGCATCCTGCAGCTGCGAGCCCTCGTTCCCATGCCTCGAGCACTACATGCGCCATAAATTGTAGTTTTATATTGTCGATTCATTTTTGCTCAAAAAGAAGCTCTGCTCATTTGCACATTTTGCTTTTTTTTTTTTTTTTTTTGAGTATCGCTTTGTTTAAATATTTGCTTTTTAGCTTGGCTGCGTAAATTCTTGCACAGCAGGGAGCAACGGCTAAAGGCAAAGCTATGAGCTTGGGCTTCTAGCTTTGAGACAATACCTTTAAAATGAAAGTATTTTCTGGTAATGCTGCTATAAAAATTTTCAGGAAAGCAAAAACTGCTGCATGAAGAGAGATCTTTTCTATGCCTGTTGAACCTAGTGAATTGTGCGACAGGGCGGTGTGCTTGCTCTTGTTCTATAGAAAACTGCCAGTACTGTGGTATGGTGGTGTCTTAAATCTGTTTATAACATCGGGCGTGAGCCCAAAGTAGTCGTATATGCAAAGAAAAACTAAAGAGGGCAAAACAATGAGTTTACAAAATGCAGAAGGCTCGTCTAAAAAAAATCTCTAGGGTGTTGCTGGGACAGTCAGCTGCTTTGCAATGTGAAACACCAATGCTCCCTGTTTATTGATTTTTTTTGTTCCAAAATAGTAAAAGTTCTCCCCCCCCCCCCACTTCCGTTAGCCCTCGTCCTTTTGGGGGTGCGCTATCTGGCCTCTACACTCAAATGATTTAGAGACTGCTGCCATAGACAGTGTGTGTTCAGAGTTCCACCTGTTCCATCGCTTCCGTCCGTACGGCCAGGGCTAATGGCGTAGCGAGCACTGCCGAGCAGATCCGCCACAAAAAGGCGCGAGGCATTTTAGGAAGCTTGACAACAGAGTTTGGTCTAACAACATTGGGTTGCACCAAAGTCGCTAGACAACTGACGCATAGAGTATCGGCGCTCCATTCCTCCGGTCGTTTGTGGGCGCCGCCATTTTGGTGCTTACAGATTGAGGAACCACACCATTCGAAGAAGTGCCCCACGCACTATAGCAACGCCGGTCTGTGGGTGATGTAGTGCTGCTCCGTATCCTCCCCGCCCAGGGTGCGAGCTGCACGGCTATGCGAGCGACCTGACGCGCACCTGGCCGGTCAACGGGAGCTTCGGGTCGGGTCAGCGGGAGCTGTACGAATTGCTCTGGGACGTTCAGCAGCAGCTGCTGAGGGAGCTCCCAGTGTCACTGGACGCTCTGTTCCACACCATGTGCAACCTGCTCGGGCTGAGGCTGAGGGAGGCAGGGGTCCTCTCTCCAGCCACGCCGGACTCCGAACTTGCCAGGGTAAGGTTTAGTTGCGTGTGGGAGATTTCGGAGGGTGGCCCTGCTGGCGAAGCAGATGAAGCGAGCTTGTGGGGGGCGTGATCCTAAAAGCACCTGCTCTTTGGTGTCGTCTTTTATCGATCCTTTGTTGGAAAAACGTTGCAGCAGCTTTCAATTCGCACAAGCAAAAAGAAATTCAATGTGTGCTGGTTTTATTTTCACTTTTGGTCCCACTTCTTGTCACCTCAGAAACTATGGTAAAACAAATTTCGACTTTATGCAGGGCATTGCCAAGTTTCCCTTTTTATGTGGTGAACTAAGATATTTAAAATATGCACATTTAAGAACAGTCATATGTTGTCTCAATGAAACATACGTTTCAAATGCAAAAGGCTTTGAATTTTGTTCCTTTGACAAGCAAGTTGTGCGATAGTTCCTTTGTGCAGTGTATCAACTCCAGTTTGCACATTAACAACCTGATTTGAAGCATGCTTCGAAGATAATCAACAGCTTTAGTCATGTTCCTGGGTGGGGCTGTCGCTGCCAAACCTCTGTCGAAGCAAATCTACATTTTGTTGTGGATGGTTGCAGGAGGCTCACAAGCTATGCCCCCACCATGTCGGCCATTACTTGGGCATGGATGTGCACGACACCCCTCTGCTTCCACGAAGCATGCGGCTGCCTCCAGGATGCGTGGTCACTGTTGAGCCAGGTCAGTGACCCCCCCCCCCATCTTTCAAGGGATACGAGTCGCAGATCACCGTGTGGTATTGGCACTTTCACAAACAAGCTTAGAGTAATGCTACTCTGTCAAATCTGGATTCAGTCAGATTCATTCCTTGTCAAACCTTTCAGGAGAATCGTGATGTTTAAACCCGAGACTGGAAAGGAAACTTGAAGATATGTTAGAAGAAACATAAGAAAGGTGACAGACAAGCGTCTCAAACTCGGCTAACAAACTTCATTTCATACAATGCCTTTATACCCTTCTCCCAAGGTCCTCCACAACATGAAAAAAAACACACACACACTTTGTTTTCAAGGTGACTCAATTCTAAGTCAGTTTGTTTTGAGCACACAAAGGCATGAACCCAAACAAGGCCCAAGAGGGAACCCTATCCACAACAGTTCAAACAAACCTAAGGCCTTTAACACACAAAGGAATAGAAGAAACAATGTCAGTTGAGAATGCAGAGCTTTCTGCATACTGACAGTGCCAAAGAAAAAGAAAAGAAATTAGATGATTCAAAATTTTAGTTTGTCTCTTCTCTTTTTTCTAATATATTTTCAAGTTTACTTCCCAGTCTTAGGGTTTAAACATCATGATTAATATGCACCAGCTCACCTGCACGTTGACCATTTTTTTTACTTTCAGAAAAAAGATGTATACATCTCAAAATTATGGCAGTATTTCACATCGGTGTGAAAATTGCCACAGTAAAACTAGTTATGTAAGGGGGCCAAGTCAGACGAAGTGCAAACAAAATGTAGTACAGATGATATTCTAGATACAAACAGTATTGACACCTTCATTGGTTAGTCCATCCAGCCTCATTGTTGTAAGGAAATTCAGTGAAGTCAAACAGGTTTGTGCAGTCGGAGGGAGTAAATCAGAGTGAGCAACTCTGCCTTTACGACCAGAGTACTTCAGTAGAACTTGCTTTCCTCTACAGAGTCGCCATTCGTTACTCGCAGGAATCTACATTCCTGAAACGGACATGAAGGTCGCCCCCAGGTTTCGCGGGGTAGGCATGCGCATTGAAGATGACGTCCTCCTGCTGCAGTCCGGGCCGGAGGTGCTAACCCTAGCTTGCCCCAGAGAA
Organism: Ixodes persulcatus; assembly: GCA_013358835.2. NCBI lineage: Eukaryota > Metazoa > Arthropoda > Arachnida > Ixodida > Ixodidae > Ixodes > Ixodes persulcatus. The sequence goes on along the minus strand of JABSTQ010011486.1, from coordinate 373,906 downwards.
CCCGACACTCTAGAAGAACTTTCTGCAGGACAGCGAGCACCATCAACCAGCTGAAGTCGCATCAACCGGGGTAACGCGGTTCGGCAAAACTGGATTGTTCAGCAGTTTGCCGAGCGTTCCGCGGCACTCGCAAGTCGGATCACGTCCAACCGTGAGCGGTACACAAACACGTCTGCCCAAGTCAGAACAACTTTGTTCATTGTGTCCCCACAAAGAACCGTTCTCCGATGGTACGACACATTGGCACGAGACGAGGTCACGCGAGACCCGGCCGAGAGTGTCGGCCCTTTCCCGTAGAAGCCCAGTAGGACTCGTAATACCGGACCGTTTCCTGCGAGATGCGTGGCCGGACGAGCTGCAGCGCGGCCTCCAGGTGAAGTGCCGTGATGTGCCTGGCCTCAATGTCTTCCTCCAGCGCGATCAGCGCGGCCTCCTGACACACGGCCACCACCTGTCCGTCGGGAAACGAGCAACGTTTACGTACGTGCGCACGCCACTTCGGTTCCGGCGCGACTCGCTTTCGCCGCAACCGAAGCGTGTTCCGGAGCATCGTCTGGAAGTCGAGCTACCCAGCTTAGTATTCCTTTTTGTTTGCCCAAACGAAGACGCGTTCGTCGCCTGTTTGGCGAGTTTCGTTTCTGAACTCTGTGCATGTTGTCAGATGGAACCGTTTGCTTGTGGCCTTGCTGCCTGCTTCTAGTCATGGCCGGACCCTCGGGATAACTAGCGGTGGTGCCAGTTATTAGTTGAAGCTGCGGTTTAATCGTTCGGAGAATGAGAACGGCGGGGCGGTCCCTCGGTTTTTTCACCTCCAGCACCAGCCTCCCACCTTCGATAATGCTCGAGCGTGCGGCCAAAGCGCGAAAAAAATGCAGCTGGGAACTGCGCATCCGAAGCAGACGCCCTGCCGTGCTCACTCTGCCGCTGCCTATGGTAGTTAGCAGTTAAAAGTCCAGGCTTTTTGTAGTGCCTTGAAATGACGGCCCCTTGCCAATTTTTATGGAACGAGAGTCGGGGGCTTGTGCAGACGTGGGATGCCACACGGCGTTTATCGAACAGACCGCGACAGTTTTTGGCCCTACTGGTGTATAAAGTGGCAATTTGTTTTAGTAAGGTGCTAATAGTGGTGTTTTAACTTGACTACAATGTTACTTCTTTCTAGTAAAGTGACACTCGTGTTTTACGGTGCACTTAAAATATCTGAATACCTGCCAAGTTCAGAGAAACCAAATTCGGGAGATTTTCTAAGCCTGGAGGGGGTTTTTAAAAGAAATATTGACAATTAGTTTACATGAAGACAAATTTATTACAATTGTATTGCACTGCTCATGCTAGTGGGATACAGATGGGCCTCGCTATCATTGCTGTCGTCTGTTGCGGGGAGGAGACCTCATTGTTTAAGTGCATGGGGGGGGGGGGGGGGTTAATTTGAGTTTTTTTGGAAGATTTTCCTGTCAATCGTACAACCGGACGAAATTTTCAAAATTCCGGAGTTTCCCGGGTAATACAGGAGACTTGGCAGGTATGTATCTGCATCAGTGCAACAGGTGCGAGTACGGTGAAAGTTACCATTTAGCGTACCCTGTACAGTGCAATCCATTTATAACAATACCACATATAACAATGGATTGCTTATAACGATCAGTTTCTATACTTCGTCTCACCCTACGATGGACTAAAGGCAAAAGCTACGAACCGTCAGATCCAATCACGAGCCACTTAGACATTGTGTGGTATTTCGCTTCGAAGCACATATCGGTGCCCACATCTCGGATCACTGATGGGAATGGGCCGACAGTGGTTCGGATCAAGCAATGAGTAACTCAACAATTTCACATTGCAAAGAAAGCCACGGCTTACTGGCTCATTGCAGTGTCTAAGCTATAAAAATGACGCAGCGTTTTTGGATTCGGAGCATTATTCGTCCAAACCTAACCAATGCTAAGCGTGTCATAGTTTAGCGTGGAACGTGATTGGACCTAGCGGCCCGTGGCTTTGGCCTTTAGTTCATCGTAGGATGAGACGAAGTATAGTCCAGATACAATGATAATCAATTATAACGAGTGAAGTTTTTTCATTATCGTTATAAGTGGATTGCACAGTAGTATTTTCACAATAACAAAACTAATTCAAAAACTTGACATGCATGAATTGCTTACAAGAGGAACCTGGTCTTCCATTTTAAAGCCTAATGTTAGTGCTTCTAATTGCAAGAGCTGCTGCTGCTTGAGGCACAACTTTGCATGGTACATGGCTGTACAGTGCACTGTAAAGAAGAGTGTGTTCAAAGCTATTCTCGGTGGTCAAATCCCGCTTGATTCAACTCGGTCCAATTGCCAGTGCCCTACTTGTACTAGCATTTCTTTGAAACCCTTTTTGAACAAAATGTGCCAAAAAAAAAAAAAAAAAAAGGATGTGGTGTGCAAAGTTAACTCTCACTTGGCTCAGATACCACTGTACATTGTGAGGTGTGCAGTTTGAATATTTCTGAATATGATTCACATTTAATGTGAATTGAGCATGGATACTTTGATAAATCACAGATTGAATTCTTTTTGGGAAAGCACACCTATGGAACGGCACAGTCATTGCATAGGAAACATTTTGCACTACAGTATTAGAAAAATGAAAAGGTCCTGGTAGGATGACAGGAGTTGGAAGAAGGATAATCTGACATGGCAAGCAAAGGAGTGATCTCCTTATTTATTTTTAAATATAACTTTGTTTTCTTTTCTGGCCCTGTCCTTTAAAAAGTAGGCGTCAAACCATAAAAGTAATCAAAGAAGGTTGACCCACAATAATGAGCAAAATGTTCAGGCCCTCTGACCCAACCGAGATGCTCCGACAGTCAAGCTCGACACCAGAGTGCTGGTGATGCTGCGAAGCTTCATGCGAGAAACTGGGGGAATATTCTAAAAACTAGAACGGTAAAAGCGCGCCGTGAACCGAATCCAACGGTAAACGGTACCTCGCGAATTGATCAAAGTTCCTAATATTTTCACACCTCTAATTATGAGCTCGAAGCATAGCCACAATGTTGGCAGAACAGCTCAACCTGAGAAACGCCAACTTTCAAGTTTGCACCACGATACCACCAATAAAGCCATGAACTGTTTGATTTGCATTACTCATTCCTGCATACTCTTCCACATTGTCATCTCAGACATTTGTCACTTTAACCCAGATATATATGCTTGTTGCTTTGTACGGACACTTAAACTCATGAGACACCAAAGTATTACGGTGAAAAGCTGGAGGTGAAACAACTAAAAACCTCCCTACCATTCTAATCGAGTCCGTGATTATGCGGAGTGCAAGTTCGTCTGCTTTTTGCGTGGAGGTTGTGGTGACATCACGATGTCGAGCTCTTATTAAAAGGATGGTGGCTACCCACTATTTTACAATCGGAGCCAATCAGAGCTTGGCATTCTGACGTCACCACAATCACCGCGCAAGAAGCAGACGAAACTTGCGCTCCGCATAGATGCCCCACTGAAAGTAAAGGAACACGAGACAGATTACACTTCACCTCTGCGCCCGAGTATCCTTCAGTCCTGCGAGCGAGGTCATCTAAAGATACGCCGTCGCCAAGCGGCCGCTTGGACAAGTTGATACGCAGGATCTCTCTTCGCGTGTCCAAGTCTGGCAGCGGCACATAGACAATGCTGTCCAGTCGTCCGGGCCGCATCAGGGCCTGTACGAAAATCGAAGCGGCTCAAACGAGAAAAACGCTTTACGCAATGCAGAGACAGTCGAGGAAATTTGTAAGGTCAGGGCAAGAGCACTGCGAAGAACCCTCGAGTCCCTTAAAACCCAGTTTGACGGTCAACACTTTACGCTGTCAAGGCTCTCAAACTCTCTGGTGTCAACGATCTGCCTCAAATGGCAGTGGAGGTACCCCTCCTGGTCTCGGCACTGGCACACCAAAGCAATACAGGAGACTACAGACCTTGAGAAATGCACATACTAAGCAGTGTCTGGCCTATAGTTGGGCGTGAATGAGTGGCTTCTATCTAATAAGATAGTGCTTAGGCTTGAAAAAAAACACATTACTTGGGGGTCCATGGTAATAAAAACCCGAGACTCGGGAACACAGATGGGGAGGAACACAACACAACACATTACCATGAATCACCACCAGCTCGCTTGTTTTCTAAGTATTGTTGCAGTTACTTGGGGGTTCCTGGAACCCTGTTTGAGAATCGATGCTTTACAGCATGGTTTCTCAAACAGGCTGCCCAGGAACCCAGGGATTCCCAGAGTACCGTCGGGGGTCGCCCCAGCTCCAAATTTCCGTCGGCCGTCCCTTCCCCTAAATAAAGTATTTTTCCAGTTTAAGCACTATTTTAGAAAGATCCGAGTCGTCCATTGATGCGAACCTATGTGCCAAACACTCCGTGGTAAAGTGTAGGCAAAGTGCAGGCTTCTGCGCTGCCTTGTAGGCTTCCGCGCCTCTCCCGAAGTGAGCGAAGATAGTGTTTGTAGATGGTTTGTATGTTAACGCAAGCGAAGAAGGTGGTTTGTCTGCTACGAAGCATCATTTGCGGAGAAAAATAAAATGAGAAAATGTCGTACGTCGTCCGCTAGCGGACCGGGAAAAAAGTATGTTGTCTACTACAAACCGAGTGCTGCGGCAAAGTGAGATGATTGGAAGGAAGCTGAAATTGTGATCGTCTCCTATTTCATGTTGAAAGCCACTGACAAGTCACGCTTCGTTTGCAAATATCAAGTGGTTCTGTTGCCGTACACAAGCCGACATCGACCAGTAGATGAAAGAGTACCAAGGACAAGCACATTAGGGGCAGCGAGACCTCTTGTTATTTGCATGTTGGCGAGACTTTCTCACCAAAATATTTCCCGATTGTGAACTCGCAAACGGGTCCAAATAGCCTCATTGGTTGATTATGTGCAAGCTGCGGCACCACGTCCAGTCAGCGGCCGCTAATGCTCTTGCTCTTGTCTTCACCAAATTCAGACCGCAGGAGGGGCTTCCTCTGCTAAAATCGAGATTGAAGAGTTTGAAAAACGGAGGAATGGCAACTCGAGACGTGTAGAGGCAATGCTTAGACCCTCACCTGGTCAATCATGTCGGGGCGGTTTGTGGCAGCCACCAGAACGACGTCCTGAAGGGCTTCGATGCCGTCCATCTCGGCCAGCAGCTGGGCGATGACGCGGTCGCCCACGTTGCTGCTCCCGCTCGTGCTGCGGTAATTGCGGTGTATTGCATTGGGGTAAAGAAAGACACTAGGTACCACGCGGAATCGAAAGTAGCAAAGAGACGCGGTTACCTTCCCCTGTGCGCAGCCAAGGCGTCGATTTCGTCGAAGAAGATTATGCAGGGCGCGGCTGTCCTGGCTTTGCGGAAGAGTTCGCGCACGGCTCGTTCCGAGTCTCCAACCCACTTGCTGAACAGCTCGGGTCCCTGAAGTGGTGTTGCGTTAGGCTTAGCAGAGCCAAGCTATGGCAATGGCACTTTTCTAACAGTGAAGAGCCGTGGATGCACGCAACACAAAATATACTCCGATTGTCGCGAATGAAAATTTGCAACAATCGTGTTCGGCCTTGCAGATGTTTTAGAAAAGCCGTGAAAGCTACGCTAATGAAGTCTGCGGGTGAGTTATACAGCCAGGGGGACATAATATAGGGGTCTAATCGTCACAATAAGTTGAATAACAAACTAAAATTTATGAATTAACTTTTTAATTAGTGCAAATAGGGTTGTAATTAAAAACTTGTTGAGCGTCATCGAAAACCACTAAATCAGTAGTTTTTTTAATGGTTGAGTATGTGGGAGGCACGGCAGTGCACTAATGTTGCCACTCCTGCAACAAGCACAAGGCTGGCGGCAAGAAAACGCAGATAAGAGACAGAAAAAACGCGGGGGCACATTATCGCACCGGTAGCCTTGCTCCCGCTGCATGAGTAGTAACTTTTACCGCTCCACTGGGCTTCCCACGTGCTCCAAGTCTTTCTAAAAGTGGCTGATTTAGTGGTGTTCTATGATGCTCAGCAAGTTTCTAATTGCAACCATATGCTTATTTTCACTAATTAAAAGCTAATGAACACATTATAGTTACCCGACTTACGGCGACGGTTAGCCCCCTTTAGTATGCTCCCTGGCCGTATAACTCACTTGCACAAGCCGCTTTAGTGTGGCCTTTGCAGCTTTTTTAAACCAATATGTAAAGCCTAAAAAAAAAAACATCCTGTATAAGCCACACTAATTTATATGCCAGTTAATCTTTAATACCCTTCAGCTTAGTAAAGCAGAGGTTTACGTGGCTTGCACATGAAGTCATCGCACCGTGCTGGTTGCCATTCTCCGCTTGTTCTTCCTGAGAAGACCAAATGCAGGGGTATGAAATGTAGGCTGAACAATTTTTGCGCTCAATAACGAGGCCACCCTGATGGCGGCATATGTGACGTCAATGCAAGCCATATATAGCAATGGTACTTTTAACAGTAAACAACCGAGAACACACACTAAATCAAATACTTCATGCTAGACATAGAGAACACCGATGAAAACTTGAAGGCACTGTTATATATGCCACACTAACCAATTTATATGCAAAGTCCACAAGAAAGTGTATTCTCAATTGTTGTATTTTGCTTTTAAGAAATATGTTGGACAGTTTACAAAATAATACTAAGGTTGGCACCGCAGCGACCCTTATACGTCACTGGGCTGGAAACCCCACCAGTGTCCGCTCAAGTAACTTTTTTCTGCAACAGGTGTCGCTGACTGTCAGAGGGGGGAAGAATCTTTAAAAAAAACCAAACAAGCCGTAAGGCTGAAATTTGTCAATGTGCCTCCAAGACTGCATGCTTATCGCAATGTTTCTGGTCACGCACGCTGCCAACAGGGTCCGCGACAATGCTGAAGCGCCCAAAGGAAGAGCATCCCTGCCTTGATGGCGATGAAGTTGAGTCCGCTCTCAGTGGCCAGTGCCTTGGCCACCATGGTCTTGGAGCAGCCTGGGGGTCCGTAGAGGAGTAGTCCGTGCGGAGGAGTGGCCCCCAGTCTCTCAAAGGCTTCCCTGTGCTTCCAGGGCCACTCCACCGCCTGCCGCAGCTTCAGCTTCACCTCCTCCATGCCTCCAATGTCACTCCAGCGGACCTGCAAAAAAAACAAAATTATTATTTATTTATTTTAAGGCGAGAAGGAACTTTTTTTTTGGAAGGTCCAAAGGCACGAAAAACAAAACAAAGTCGCCCGACAGGGTACCATTGGCCTGCGTCGGGGGCAAGGTCCAGCAGCACGTAATGCAACACAAGACCTAAGAAAAAATCTGTGCACACATTAACAACAGCAACATATCACTAGCACAACGGCAATAAAAACGACAAAACAACAACATCGATGCGGGAACACCATCCACCTAGAACTCTGTAAATGTATTAGTTAAATTTAATAACATCTGTTTCAGTTAAAATAGCACAACTGCAGCAAACTCCTCATTTCCAGCACGTGGGGGTACAGCTGCTCCTACAGAACCTCACTGGACCATACAACTGAACTGTCTGCTACACTGAAAGATCACTATAAAGACCGGTCCATACATACAGCGCAGCACAGCGCAGCGCGAAATCAATAATTAGAAGTGTTGACTTGAACGAAACTCAACGCTGATGCAATGCTGTATCACTAATATCGCGCAAAGTCAGTTCTGCATCAGCAAGGTCATCCCTAATTTCAGCGCTGACTTGTATACTCGTATTTACCTTAAGAACAGCAGTAAAAAATGTATGCCCCTCGCAGGACAATACTAATTTCCCCTTTCATATCTTGAATTTAAGGGACAGAAAGACCCCCCCCCCCCCCATCTTCAATATTTTTGGTTTTATTTTTTGCCAGGCGATTCATTACGGTGTCAGAAAACTACCCAATCAATATTTTGCTACAGCGTCACTTTAATTTTTAATAAAGTAAAAAAGTCCAACTGCTCAAAACCAAAACTGGACTGGGGAGGAAGAAGAAATACAGAGGAGGAGAGAGTTGACGAAAGTCGCGTGGCTGTGGAACTTTTTTTTTTTTTTCAATCAACAATTTTGAAGTTTTTTTAGAAGCCACAAAAGATGGCTGTCGTAATTTCTTATATTTTTAATATTGAATGTGTGCTTTCGATGCCGTGGTGATAAAACAAAGAACAAATTGCCCTGGAAAAAAAAAAGAAGCTGGGTAGGAAAGGCGGGAGAGCGAACGAAGAGGCGAAGATAAAGCAAGCCACGGCGCTAGCAAGCATTGAGCAGTGAAAGAAAAGTCCTCTCGGCTTTCTGCTCTCTGCCACACACAGCCTGTGGAGAGAACTGCTGCGCCGTACACGTTCGTCACGTCTGTTTATTTTGTGTTTCTTAGTTGAGCACCCCCTCTCCTCCCCTCACTGCCAGCGGCGCTCTGTGGCTCCGCTCTCCTTGTTTGAAAGAATGGCTGCAGTGGGAGATGCGACAACATGGCGGTGTGCAGGCCTGCTGAGTACAACGGTCTGCAGCCATGTGGTCAGGCAAAATCACATCATCATCCTGTGGCATAATTGAGTGGTGGGCGGTTAGTCAGAGCAATGGGCAGTCAGTCGGAGTGGTGGGCGGCAAAGCCATTGCCGCCCACCATGGGGAGAACCCTGATCCTACATTAGATTTGTTATTTATCAAGATGTACACCTTTCAAAAGGCAAAATTACCTATTGCTTTTTTTCTTAAACATCCAAATCGTGTAAGAATTACTTTGTGCAGCGCACAAGAAATGTTCAAAACATTCCTTTTTTTCTTGATGTGACAAGTATAATAATGCGAAAGTAGCGCTGTGCTGCATGCGTGAAGAGGCCTTTAGACTACCGTAGAATACCGTGCATCCGCGCATTCCACATTAAGCGCCCATTACCAAATTTGTGAGATGTGAGAAAATACGCACAGTACATTTATATGTAAAATTGATGACCGGACAAGCGCCTATCCCCCATTCTCTCGCGATTATTTCTACATTTTAAGTGGGCGCTTGCCCGGTATTTTACGGTATAGTCAGTTACAAGTTAAGAAACGTTTTCAGAGGGAAAGGAAGGCTGAAGAGAAGGAAGCAGCCAAAATGCTGGAGAGAGAAGGAGGTTTCCTTCTCTCCACTCCAGCGTTCCGTTTGCTTCCTCCCAGCCCTCCTTTACTTTGACCTGTAACTGACTACTATATGAAACTTTACTATGTCGTAGAACTTGTTGTTTCAGTCAATTTACGAACAAACATCTCGGCTACACAAGTCGTTACCAAGTCATTCCTTGTTTCAATTAAAAATGTCTTCAGTTGGCACGAAGAAAAGCAGTCCATTCTATGAATGTCCGCACAAAGCTTACTACACAAACAAGTCGCTTTTCAAAGAGTTTTTTTTCCTAAATTTCAATCTTATACGACGGTGCAACTTTTCAGAAGCCGCACCGTCATTTTTTTTACAAGTAGGAACCTTAACGTGTGCAAATACCCGGCCTATAACCTCTGTTGCACTTTCTCTGAAAGTTGTATAGATTTAAAACCGTCGTGCCGACTGCAAACTGGTATATACAGGCCGAACACAAAGATTACAACCAACACCAAATGCCAACCTTGGGTATCTCGAGGGAGACCTCGCGCATGGCACTGGGCTTGGTACGCTTGAGGGCAGCCGCCATGTCCGCCATGTTGAGCTCGACTTCTTGACTCAAGACGGCGTCCGTCGCAGTGGGGTCTTTCAGATGTCTATCCAGAGAGTGTAGCGCAGCTGCATCAAACCACGAGACAAAAGAACTAAAAACCGGTGCAAAGCGGTGAAGCTTGACCCAGGAAGGGCCTACAGTTCCACGTGCCCCCTCGTCTTTTCTGCTCTCGGACCCATTTATTTGCAATGATCTGTAACTTTTCGGTGGGTGCTTGCTCGGTGTGTTATGGCAGATGTGTAAAAGAAGGATTAAGAAACAATGAACTGTCCATCTGTTTGGCTAACATGTAGCATAATCTGGAGACATTAGTATATAGTACTTAAATATTCTATATTGAAGCGGTGAGGGTGCATGCATTAGCTATCCGTCATCATCATGATGTTTGGTTGAGGTTATTCATAGCGCTCCCACTGCAAATCAGACAAATCTAGTTTGATTAAGTTTAGCTTTCCATAGAAGGCACGGAGTTCAAGAGCGCTACACTAGATGACTGTCAAAACACTCACCCTCGGCGCACATGGCTGCCAAGTCGGCTCCCGTGAAACCGTGAGCCGCATCCGCTGTCTCTACAATGTCCTCATCGCTCAGCGAGTGCCTCACGTTTCCAAGGATCTTGCGGAGGATCTGCGTGAATAAATTTATCTGGTTCACATTTCAGGAAGAGCATAAACAGGAGTACATCGCACGGCGAATTTATGACAATGTTGCGAAAATTCAGAGAAACGAAATATGCAGTGCTTTTGAGAAACACAATAGATTCAAAACCACCCCGTCTTAGAACGTGCATAGATGCCTCGTCAGTGTCCTCTTTAGGGTGTCCCTTTGCGCCGCAGCGTAAAATTATCCCGAATACCAAACTGTTCCTCTCTGTTCCAAGAACAGCTCAGTCAGCTAAACTCAGTCGTCAAGCTCTGAAACTTTTAGAACAGAGGTTCTCAAACTCCTAGATCCCGAGGAGCACCCAGGTGTCTCTCTAGACTGATAGCCAAGGAATCCTTATCAGCCCCGACACTGAAACAATAAAAGCAGTGCAGAAGACAGACCTTGTAAACAATAATGCATATTAGAGGGAGCAATCAGTACTGACATGCGGTCGTGTATCGCTACCGTGCGATACACGTGAAGACCCCAGGCAGGCGCATACCCAAGGGAAGGGGGGGGGGGGGGGGGTCCGTGGGGCCCGGGCCCCCGGGCCCCCCCGGCCCCCCCCCTAAATTTCCCATTTTGCTGGGGACTTCTCTCTCCCCTCTGCCTCATAGAGCATTTTGTCATGGGTGGGCCTTTCTTCCCCTACCCTACCCTACCCTACCCTAACCCCCCTCCCCGAAACAAAATCCTGGCTACATGCCTGACCCCAGGCGAGCAGTCGTACCACACTAACTAAACTTATCACTCTACACCCGAGACACCAGACACCCACTGGGGTTGAACACAGCAGTTCTCGAGAGTACCCTCAGGAGTTCCACAACACCCAATATTTCCTCAGCCTTCCGTGCCTTCTAAGTAAAGTACTCTTCCACTTTAAGCATTACTGTAGAAGGCCTGAGCCATCTAGTCATGCCTAGCTATCTGCCCAACACTTCCTGAACTGGTTTATCGCCTTAATGTCCAGAATGGCTCTAAATCAAGAGGTGTTCCTCGAGACAGCAAAGTGTGAAAGAAAAGCATTAAGTGAAAAACATTAGATTAGGTTTATGCTTATTAACGATGCCTACTCCTGCACCCAGCTCACCTGAAGTCGTCCCGACGCCGTCGGCACTCCAATCTCGAGTTCCCTGTCAAGGCGGCCAGGCTGGCGCAGCGACAAGTCCACGTTGTTGGGTCGGTTAGTGGCGCCCAGAACTAGCACCCACTTCTCTTGCATCGGCTGATTTGGAGAGAACAAATTTAGACACTTCGTATGAATGTGTGTCGCTCGAAAAAGTAATGGTGGTTCCTTTGCAGTGTCCTGCGAAATGACCTGCGGCGATAGCTGAGGTGCTGCACACTTTGCTGCGCACGGTAACCCTGCCGTGCTTCCATATGGAAGACTTCTGTTCCACTAAATTTAGCAAAACAAAGGGAAGGGAGGGGACGGAAATGACACTGGGACGTCACTGTGCAATGTGATACTGCAATTCACTGCTAATTTAGTGGACAAACTTTCCCACTAGATTAGAGGGCCACGTTAGCTCCTGACACACTAACACACCTCAGGGTATGCTGCGAAACCTCGCCAATAACGGCCGTCACTGTAATAAAAGTAAGCAACAACAGAATCCATCTCATCTGCATTTCTGCAAGTATGGCTCAAAGAAACTTGAGGTTATCTCCATAAAGAAAAACGGGTGGTGCTCACCGGCAAATTGTCTAGCAATGCCACCAAGGTAGACACGGCCCTAGCTTCCTGGCTGGATGTGCCGGCTTCGCGCTTGGGACACAGGGCATCGATCTCGTCCACAAAAAGGACGCTTGGTGCCCTGACAGAACAACAGTGCAATGCTCACATGCCTGCATCTACTGCTCGCAACTTCTGGCCCTAGCGCAACATTTAGCTTAAGTGTAACTTCTAGCCCTAGTACAACTTCTGATCCGAGTGCAACTTTTAGTCCAAGTGTAACTTCTGGCCCTAGTGCAACTTTTAGCCCAAGTGCAACTTCTGGCCTTAGTGCAACTTCTGGCTTTAGTGCAACTTCTGGCCTTAGTGTAACTTCTGGCCTTAGTGCAACTTCTGGCCCGAGTGCAACCTAGAGACGAGTAGCTTACCTCTCGACTGCGTCCTTGAAGACGTTTCTCAGAGCAGCTTCCGTTTCCCCATAGTACCTGTGCCGAAAAACGCCGTGCGAGATGTTTGCCACGTATTATACTTAAGCTGTCATCACCCACTTGCAAAAATGCAAGCTTGCTGTGTCAATGTTTCGGCAGCAGAAAGGCAATGTAGTTGGAGATGTCATCTTATGTCACTATTGTAGAAGGCTATTTAATCAGCACAGTACTGGTCAGTAATGTGCACTGTGTATTCATGATTGCTCAAACTCGCACCGCTACAACGTCCCTCCATATCAAAACCAGCAGTAGTGGGAAGTTAGCTCCTGATATTAAAATCCAGTGTGGTGTGAGCTTTCACTGTACATGCTGCCAAGCTTGTGCAGTGAAAACTGAAGAAGCTTGGCACTTTTCATTAAAGAAGCTTTGTACCCTCTCCAACTGGTGTGTGTCTACCCCAAACTAACAGGAATAATAAAAAGGAACTCTGTGTTCTTTTGGCACTTACAAGTGTTCATGCAGTTTTGGCAATGCCGATATGTCTAAAACCCCTCGATAAAATTCCAGCTTCACATTTCTTACAAGTACCAACAACCATCGCTGTGTGAACACAAAAGTCGCATGCCATGAGTGAGTGTTCTGCCGCCATTTGCTTCCAAGGGCCGGTTGCCTCAGTTCTGTGCCATCATTTGTATCAAAGGGCTGCACAGGGCACGTACATCGTGCATTGGCACATTTGTCTCTACTCGTAAGACAAGCACAGACACATCAAGGGGCACTTAGATCAGCCACCTTAGTGCTGCCACCTTTGAGGCAATTTTCACAATAGTCAATGTTAGTAGACATGCTATTAAGAAGGGGTCTCGTACAATAAGACACAAAGTGAAGGGAAAAATTTGCAGTGTACGCTTACTTGCTGAAGACCTGCGGCCCATCAAGCACCACAAGACTTGCTCCCGATTCGGCTGCAACTGCCCGCGCAAGCAAGGTCTTTCCCGTGCCAGGTGGCCCAAACAGTAGTGCTCCCCTGGGAGGCTTCAGGCCTGTTAAGAAAAACAATGTGCTAGCAACACTGGTACATCATGACTGAGTTAAAAAAGACAGAGGGAAGAAACTGACGGGAAGGAAACTGACGGGAAGGAAAAATCATACTTTTGGTTTCTAGGCTATAGGTAGCACAAGCTACCGCCCACATCATAAAAAGCACAATCGTTAGCATCCATCCATGCACCCATAGGCTTGAGAATCAAATTGCGCGTTACGACAAATGCAGACTGTTGACACGCCAAGTCGGATGCCTCCACAAAAAGGGTTTACACTAGCATATATTACGCAAGTGACCTTTCCTTCTTGTGCTGTAGCTTGGGCCTCGTTCACACATAAAGAAAAACAAACTATAGCTATACATTTGTTCTCTAGAACTGGTAGCTTCTGGGGGCAGGTAGACGTTACGCAGCACCACATTGCTGCCAAAATTCAAACATAAGCAAGCTCACCGAAACGTGAGAAGGTGGCAGGGTGCCTGGCGGGCACCTCAACCAGCTCTCGCAGCTGCTGGATCTCCCTGTCCAGCCCTCCGATCTGGTCGTACCCCGCCTTACGGGACACCTCCGGCCCCATGCTGCCCTCCTCCATGACAGTGACTTCCGTGCCGATCGTGATGCGGTGAAAAACCGCCGTCGAAATGCGAGACCCCACCCTCCCTTCGGGTGCTTTCGGAGTATTGAATGCAGCCGGGCCTTGCCTGCTCGGGGTTAGTGGCATCCTCTGTGGCGGCGTTGAGTGAACCTGGGAAATAAATTAAATAAACCGAATGGGCTCTTTTCAAAACCCCATCAAGCAACATTGGTGCTCGCTGTTTCTCGGGCGTGGGAGGAATCATACACTTGCTTAGGCTATGTGGCACAAGCCAATGCCCGTTTTAAAGGGTACAGCCATCCATTCATCCGTTGATCCATCCGGGCACGAAGCGTGTGATTGGAAACAAATACTCACCGAACGCTAATGCAGCAATCGTCTCTGATACAAGCTGAGCAGAGTTCACGTCGTATGCTGATGCAGCCCTCTTGTCCCAAACTATGCCCAAACTATGGCAAACTCAGATAACTGCTGCAGCAGCTACTATACCTTATTCACTATTAAGCTGAGACTGCGGTGGGAGCTACGTGCCTGCCGGACCAATCAGCCGCCTCCTTTTCGTCGCCTGACCTGGCTCTCTGCGCGCGGGTATGGGCGGGAGCGTGACGACGTGGCGAAAGAGAGACGTACGGCTGGTCCAACGAGGACTTAGCTTCCATCGTAGTCTCAGCTCAGGGTTGAGCGGAGTACAGATAGCCCACATTTTTTAAAACGGTCTATTTGTATCTCGAGCCCAAAAAGAAAATGGACATCATGTACGATCACGACTGAACATGTAATGTTTACAAGAGTGCCTCCTTACATCTGGTGCGACAGACAGAGCTAGCTGCAACAAGTCTTTACTGTAAACACGGCTCGTTGGCCAGGGAAGGCCGCCACCGAACGAAACAATGCTTTGCCCATGTGCTTCGTAATATGCATAAAACCCACCTGAGCCCCAAAATATGCTAGGATTTAAGACACCTCACCTGAGTGGACGACGGCCTTGGAGTCCTCGAAGCACTGGGGCTACTGTGTCCTTCGCTAACAGAGAGGTGCTGTAGCTTCTCTTCGAGATCATCACCATCAAACGACGACGAGCGAAGCAGGTCACCAGACGAAAGTCCTCCTTCGCCTTTTGCGGACAGCACGGTAAACCGCAGGTTGTGACCGTAGAAACGGCACTGGAGTTTTGATCCGGTCCTCACAAAGACACCCACTGGGTAAGAATTGAGACGCAAGCACTTGGTGTCTCACTCTCGTGTGCCATGAACACTGTGTAAAAGGTAAAGCAGTGGCATGCGTCCCTGTAACACCTACCAATTAAAATGCAGTCGGCCATCTTAGAGCCTTTCATCTCGAGGTTGCCCCCCCTTTCTGGATTGTGTGCCGAGGAACGTGTCCTGGTCTTGGCATTGATGCAGTGAAGCAGTGCCTATGTGGAGCGCAAGTTTGTCTGCTTCTTTTGCAGGGGTAGTGGTGACGTCAGAATGCCGAGCTCTGATTGGCCCTGATTGAAGGATAGTGAGTGGCCTCAAGGCAAGCTGCCTTGACGTCTACCCACTATCCTTCAATCAGAGCCAATCGAAGCTCGGCGTTCTGCCGTCACCACAACCCCTGCAAAGGAAGCAGACGAACTTGCGCTCCGCATAGAACTTGTAAACAATACTGCACATACTACAGTGTGTTTGGCTCATAGTTATGTGTAACTGGGTGGTTCAGATCTCTCTGCATCAATGGTTCAGTTCAGACAAGACGTCCTGTCAATTATTTAATCTCTCCGTGTAGCAGGGTTATGAGGACATTCAGACTAATTTGCCAGTAGTTTTTGTTCAGCGAATAACTCGCTAAGACGAAACTTTTTGTTCAGCGAATAACTCATTAAGACGAAACTAAGAGGTCAGCTATCATGGCAAACTGACATAATAAATAAAAAAGCTAACACGAATGGTTCTAAATCGTTTTAATGTTCAGACTCCTCCTATGTAACATACTACTAAATTAGCTGTCTACATTTTTGCTACGCTAAAGCTTGACCTAACATTTGAAGTATAAGCAAAAACGCTTGTTTTCAAGTGACAATCTAGCAGACTGCATAGAGAGAGTAGTTGAGCCGAAAAAGCACACGGTGGTGCCGCTTACAATTTTGTTGAAGAATGCATCTCTGCAGCTCGAGTATGGAGGCTTGCTGCAACTTCTGATCTGGCGTCAATGTCACGGAGCTTGCTCCAACGATGCAGTCAGAGTGCTTTGCCACGGTCACTTTTCTCGGTACGCTCGGTTTAGGCTGCCTGTGGATGGAGACTCCAGTGAGACCGATATTCCGAGAAGGCCATGCCACAAGCAAGTGCCTTTCTCCGTCTTCACAGAGCTCCACCACATCTTTTATGCCGATGTCACACATCCTCATGCATGAGGGATTTAGGTAGATGAGCTGGGATTTCGTCGAATTGGACAAGCCAGCCGTATCGTCCGCTACAAAGGAAAAAGAAAGAAAATGTGTGGGTGACTTCTTCAGCAAAACTTGGCAAAAGGTGAATGCTACGGCCCTCAGGAGCCAATCAGCAACGAAGGAAAGCATGGAATTTAATACTCGCACGCTACCATTATTAAAACAATCTTGGTATAGTGCAAATTACAGAACATTTCAATTATAAACTTCTTACGTATCAGATGTCCATAAGCCAAAATCAACTTGTTGCTTTATCCATCGCCAATATGAAACGAACGGTACCTGCACATTCCAGCCGTTGTGTTGACATTCGGACGCCTCGATCAAGAGCAGGCTATGGCTTCTAGATGTTGCAGTTTTCGCTACCGGATGTATTAAATAGTGTGTGGAGATGTGGAATAGATTTTATAAGTTTCAACAGAAAAGATATTAGATCTCTCTTTCTCTTGTGTTTAACTTTGTTTTTTTTAATAGGATCATCTTCAGATAGGGGA
Organism: Ixodes persulcatus; assembly: GCA_013358835.2. Classification (NCBI taxonomy): domain Eukaryota; kingdom Metazoa; phylum Arthropoda; class Arachnida; order Ixodida; family Ixodidae; genus Ixodes; species Ixodes persulcatus. Next base: position 356,918 of record JABSTQ010011486.1, on the reverse strand, counting down.
ATATTTTTTATGGTTTATATCAGTGGTTCTCAATCACTGATGTTTCGCAAACCCCTCGTGGATCGGCGGAGATGATGAAGGACCCCTTCGTGGTGAGGAAAGGGAAAGGTATAGGTTAATTATGATAATGATTTAATAAATGGATATAACTAAGGGTTAGTGTGAAGTAGACTTCTCGTTGGCACACAAACCGGAAAACGCACCCAAAAATTGGAATGTTTCTTCTCAATTCGAAAAAAGACGACTTTTATTGCTGGGTTTGACTAATGAGTCAAGGCTTCGCGGACCCCAAGAATTCCTTCGCGGACCCCCGTTTGAGAACCACTGGTTTATATTATGGTTTGTCTAAACCGTTTTTTTTATGGTTGTATGTTGATGTTGTAAAATGCATTACCATGTATACTATTTTTCTCTGATGCTGGTGGGGAGAAGAACCATGTCAAGTTAACTGCCTGCTTTTTTTTTTTCTCCTTCCCCTTCTCTACTGGAGGGAAACAATAAAGTTGAAAGTTGAAAAGCCCTCCATAGGAGGAGAGAACTTCAAAGGGTGCGTTGTCATGTGGCTCCCTTCGACGCTCCGACTGGCTCGGCGGAGAAAAACTTCCGACATTTCAGCAATCACAGTTCACATACACGTGCTAGATCACAGTCCAGCCAGCGCACGCTCGCAGCTGCAGCCAATCAGAAAAGGCTCGCACAAAACAGATATCACAGCAGGCTCATTCGATTTACTTGCACCTCCTGCACCGGTGTAGAAAACTGTAGGGCAGTGTACTTCTGGTATGTGTATGCAGAGTGAAAGTTTGTCTGCTTCTTTTGCAGGTGTAGTGGTGACAACAGAATGCCGAGCTCTGATTGAATATGATTGAAGGATAGTGGGTGGACCTCAAAACAGCTTGCTTTGAGGTATACCCACTATCCTTCAATCAGAACTCGGTGTTCTGATGCCACCGAACCCCTGCAGAAGAAGCAGATGAACTTGCTCTCCGTATCGAGATACGACCAGAAGTACACTGCCCTACACTTTTCTGCACCGGTGCAGGAGGCGCATGTAAATCGAACAAGCCTAGCAATGAAGGCCGCCCTGAGAGGCTTTTAAACCCATTCAAGACGTTTTACATGTCTGGCTCCAGCAAAGGAACTCACATGGAAGGGAATATAAAGATACATAGTGACTCATGTAAAAATTGTAATTGTGAACCCCTTAAAATGACTACGAGTGTGAAATACCTAGGACTATACATTGACGAGCATCTGAAATGGAACCAACATGTGGAACACATCTGTAAACGACTTAGATCAGTTGCAGCCCAATTATACCACCTAAGATTGTGTTTACCTCAACCAATATTAAAGATGATATATCATAGCTTGGGAAAATCAGTCTTAGAATATGGAATTACTATATACGGGCACTGTGCAAAGTATTTACAAGACAAAATAAATTCTATCTTAAATAAAGTAGTAAAAAACTTGTATGTAGATGAAAATAGACCTTTGCATTACATGTATCAACATTTGGATATTCAAAAACTTAGTGACTTACTGGAATTAAATATTATAATTAAACATCAATTTAGCGATAAATATAAAACAAAGTATATCCCGATAAGAAACCTAAGGCCTAAAAATTTATTCCAAGAACCAAAGGTTAAGACGAAATATGGAAAAGCAGTTAGAGCATCATATGTACCTAGAGTGTTCAATAAGCTACCACCAAGAATAATAGAAATTACAAAAATAAGCGAGTTAAAACGTGAGTTAAAACAATGATTTATTAACAGAAAAGAGCTGCAATAAGCAGAAGAGAAGTCTACCAGGGGTTGTAATCTAAATTGTGTAGTACTGTGTGTGTTATTTTGTAGAGAATTATGGAGTAAAGGTGTATATATGTCCTGTTTTCATTTTCATTTTTATTTCATTTTTATTTTGTTTGTAAGGAACTGAACAAGTGTAAAAAAGGGTTTGTTATAAGTGACTAGAGCTCTGTCGCTGCCCTACGCACAAGCCGCTTAGGCTTATGTGGGGTATGATTATGAATCTCTGTAAAATTGTATGTGGAAAAGATGAAATAAAGATTATTATTATTAAAAAAAAAAAAAAATCAGAGCTCGGTGTTCTGATGCTAGCGAACCCCTGCAGAAGAAGTAGATGAACTTGCTCTCCGTATCGAGATACGACCAGAAGTACACTGCCCTACACTTTTCTGCACCGGTGCAGGAGGCGCATGTAAATCGAACAAGCCTAGCAATGAAGGCCGCCCTGAGAGGCTTTTAAACCCATTCAAGACGTTTTACATGTCTGGCTCCAGCAAAAGCGGATGAAAATGTCCCCGCTTTGTTGTAAAAAGAGACATGTCCAGCATAATATCGATTCACATATCATGACTTTTATGAGTTAAGAACTCAAAAATTATAAGCTGACCCAAGTCACCCGGCTCTATCTAAAATGGATTTTAAAAATCCACGCCTGCACGTAGCAATCTAAACTTTTCGTCAAACTTTTCACAGGTCAGTTTTTTCTCGTAAAATTACAAAGTGTAGCTCTCTTTCTGTAAAAAATAGGGCCAAGAAACTTGGCAGGGTCTACGGCGGGCGGCGACGCAGACGACCAAGTCGAGTAGTGGGGTGGGTTTGGCATTCGTATTGATAGATGGCGCTACCTCTTTATTGCAACAACTCACGACCACCGCGGTTTATTAAAATGAACATAATCTTTTTGAAATGTACCTTTGGTAAAAAAAATAAATGCGGACAATAAAAGGAAAACTTAAAGTTAAAAAAAAAATGTGTCTGCATAACGACGGCACTTTTGCTGCCAACGGATTTCGTCTGCGTGTCGTATGCTTTCTTTCGCTGGTCGGCTACACCCAATGTTACTAGATTACCTCAGTTGTGGAACTCCAGCAGAAGGGGGTACGCCCCCCCACTCACTTCAGTCTGCCTCCCGTCGTTTGAAGCGCCATCTAGATTTTCATTTCATAACTGTGTGCTCTATAATGCAGACCTTGAATGCCATCTAGACGCTGTGCTTCGAAACGTATGTATTTCATTGAATACACTGCAGTTACCATAGCAGCCGCCTGATGCGTCCAGCGACGGGAGGCGAGTCGTGGTGAGTGAGGGGGGTACTGCTCGTGCAAGCAGCGTCTATGAGTAGTTCCGTAACTGAGCTAATCTAATAACGTTGCTCCTGACGCCATCTATGAATACGAATGCCAAACACACCCCTCTACTCGACTTGGTCGTCTGCGTCGCCGCCTGCCGTAGACCCTGGCAAGTTTCTCGGCCCTATTTTTTACAGAAAGAGAGCTACGCTTTGCAATTTTAAAAGAAAAAAAAAACCGACCTGTGAAATACACGTTTGACGAAAAGTTTAGATTGCTACTTGCAGGCGTCGATTTTTAAGGTCCATTTTAGATCGAGCCTGGTGACTTGGGTCACCCTATAGATTTTAGTCTCTTGCCGGGTTAAGAAAAGCTTGACAAGCTCCTCCCAGAAAGCCCTCCACTTTTTCCACTTTTGCAGAGAGAACGCTGGAGGATGAAGCCAGCAATGATGGCAAGCAGAGCTTTGTGGGAGGGCTTTTCCCGCGTTTATCAACCTGCAACAGACTGTAGTACTGTCGTTTATTGTTTACGATCGGAAGACCCTGTAACTGCCAACAGAGCAATGTGCGAGGAAACTTGCAGATTGTTAAAGTAAATCTGCAAGCCCAGTCAAAATACAAAAGTCGGAAGCATACAAGTCACGCTTGCAATGCAGATACAACTTCTCTTTCGTCACGTGTATTTAAAAAATCGCCCCTCACCGGGTAGTGCTTGCAGTGTGCCGTGTAGAACGCAGTCTCTTATAAAATCGTGCTTTGGATCATCATCACCGCTCAACTTTGAGCAACAGTGTTCGTGAAGGGTAACGTCTTTCGTAGCCAGGATGACGCCACATGACGTGCACTGCTGCCAGTCTGCCTTGGAAGACTTCCCTTTGGGAGGCATACCGTTCTATTTAAGTGTAACCATGAGACGCAGAAGCACGTATCGTTGGACAAAGCAGCGTCACCGGAATTTACGAACTCAATAAGGCCATACACAACCACATGCAGCGGGAGCGTCGATCAACGCCGCACGTGCTTTTGTTGTGATTAAGACGGGTCGCTTGTCATGGATGGATGGATGGATGTTAATGGCTATACCCTTTGTAACGGGCGGTAGCTTGCGCCACCTAGCCTAAGTCTAAAAAGACAAAAACGTGATTTATCCCGCCCTTTTAAGACCAATTTTTCTCCCCCTAACTATCACCAGGCAGTGTGGGATATCACCAGGCTAACCTTCGGGGGATCGGGCAAAAAAACTAAAAAACATCACCCCCCTGCCTCTTCCCCCCGGCGAGGGAGTCGCCAATTTTCCTCTGGTCAAACCTTTTCGGCGTTACCCCAGCACCGGACCCACTGGGAGACAGGGTTGAGACTTTGGGCCGGAGCCACGCGGGAGGGAGTCCCAATTTTCCTCTGTCCCGCCTGTTCCCAGTTGTGCTAGTTAGTTGTTCATCATTTAATTCACCCTAGATAATTTCCACCAATCTTCTAATCGCCTCTTTGTCACTGTTATTCTTTTCTCCACCGTCCTTCCATCGTCGCCAGCAAAGCCCAGGGCCCCGGCCAGATCTGTTACCCCTTCAGGGAGGGCAGGACGAAGCCCCGTGCACTTCAAAACCAAGTGCTCTAGTGTCTCGCTATCATTATGGCAGGCGGCGCACAATGTGTCTGTCTCCTGAAATTTAGCCCTATACGTCCTCGTCCTCAAAACTCCCGTTCTTGCCTCGAACAGCAAAGCGCTTCCCAGTGAATTGTCAAAAAGATTTTCCTTTCTTATGTCCTGCTTTCGTGACCTGTACATTGTTAAAGCTGATTTCCCCTGCATTCTCCCCTCCCACATTTCCCTCTCTGCCTCCTTCACCCCCTTTTTCACTGAAGTAGTCCGTTCAGCCCCATCACCAGTGTGTAGATATTTAAATGTAAGCTTTCGGGTTCGATTTGTCCATTTTGTGTTTAAACTTTTCATGTATAAATACTTGAATACCTTCCGTGCCCACCGCGTATCCTCCATTTCGGTTAACCTTTGTTCAAATTTCAACTTACTAATTGCCTCCCTGCTCTCAAAAGACGACCATCCCATGTCCCCCTGTACTCCCTCATTTGGTGTTTTTCCATGTGCTCCCAGCGCCAATCTGCCTACGCTTCTTTGTCGAATTTCTAACCCAGATTGAACCTCAGATTTCATGCACAGTACTGCATTGCCAAAAGACAGTCCTGGTACCATCACTCCTTTCCATATACCTCTGACCACTTCATATCTGTTATAGTTCCATAGTGCCTTGAGCTTCATAATAGATGAATTTCTTTTCCCCTTCCGGATTATATTCTCCTCGTGTTCCTCTAGATATTTACTTCCCTCATTGAGCCAGACTCCTAGATATTTGTACTTTTCTACATGTTCTATCACTGTGTCCTGTATCTCCAGGGGTTCCCCCTTCTCATCGTTGAAAACTATTATACCCGACTTGTCCCTACTAAATTTTAGTCCTAAACTGTCCCCTTCCCTGCTGCAAATTCTTATCAGTTCCTGTATTGTCTCACGACTTTCTGATACGAGTACAATGTCATCTGCATACATTAACCCTGGCAATACTTGATTTACTTTATGTCCTTCCTCCATGTAAGTCAGGTCAAAACCTAGGTTGCACTGCTCTAATCTTCTTTCCATTTCACTGAGGTATATCATAAAGAGCAGGGGAGACAATGGGCAACCCTGTCTAAGTCCTCTCTTTATTGCTGCTGGTCTTGTAGTTTCGGCTTCCCATTTTATAACCACCCTATTCTCCGTATAAACCCGTTCTAGGAAATTAACCATGGTTCCCCCTAGCCCATACCTCTTCAGTTGGTCCCAGAGTTTTTCCTGATTCACATTATCATAAGCCCCTTTGATGTCCAAAAATGCTACCCACAATGGCCTTTGCCTTGTCATTGCTATCTCTATGCACTGAGTGATTATGAATAAGTTATCATCTAGTCGTCTATCCATCCTGAAACCGTTTTGAAGCTCCCCCAGAATCTGCTTTCTCTCTGCCCATTCTTCCATTCTTCTTTTTACGATTTGCATAGCTAGTCTGTAAATTACTGAAGTTACTGTGATTGGTCGGTATGATTTGATACTGTCTTTGTCTCCCCTGCCCTTATATAATAATCTCATCCTGCTCAATTTCCAGTCACTGGGAACCTCCCCTCCCATAAGTATCTGGTCAATCACCTGCCTTAGTTTCAATTTGCTTGTCTGGCCTAGAACCTTTATCAGTCTCATTGGTATGCCGTCTGGACCTGTCGCAGTTCCAGCTGGAACCCTTCCTTCTGCTTTCTCCCATTCCCCTATGGTCATTTCCTCTCCTTCACTATGATCCTCCTCTTGTGTTGTGTAGATGTTATTATTCCCTATGGCCTGATCTGGGTCTAACTCCGAAAATGCTGCTTCAATTGTATGTCTAATGTATTCCCTTGCCTCTTCCCCCTCCACCTTTGTCCCTTCCTGTGTGGTTAGTGCCTGCTGGTACCCCTCGGTCTTTTTTCCCTGCGCACTGATGTGTTCCCAGAACCTTTTTGCCGCATTCCTATCCTTCTGGTTTATCTCCATCATCCACTGGACCCCTGCCCTCCCAATTTTGGCCTGTATTAATGCTGATGCCTCCCGCTTTCTTTCCTGAAATTCCTCCCATTTTGATGCTACTTCGTCTAGTGTGGCCCCCTTTTTCTTTGCCCATCTGTGTTCTTTAGATGCCGCCTGGCGTCTCAATATTGCTGCCTTAACCTCTTTATCCCACCAGCTTTTGAGCTTACGTTTTAGTTTTCTTCCTCCTTGTTTGATTCGATATTTCTCTAACTCTCTTTTGAAAACACTAATTAAGTCTTCATATGTCCATTCTCTTACCGGTTGCTTGGATACTACATTCTCGATTCGCTTAGATACCTCCTGTAATTGTTTATCATTTAAGTTATTTCTACCCTCTTGTTTTTGATTTTGCGTTTCTAGTTTTACTGTGCCAAATCTGATCTTGATTCTCTTATGATCGCTCCCCAGACTTTTTGTGCTTTCCTCATCTATTTCCATACCTCCTAATCTGTTGTACATCTTCCGCGACATTAAACAGTAGTCGATAGTCGAGTGCGAGTTCTTTCTCTCCCATGTTATTTTTCCATCACATTTTACCTGGGCGTTAACCAATACTAGATCAAGAGCTTCACAGAACTCCTCTAACATCCTCCCTGTTGTATCCGTATGTCCATCAAAGTCTTCCAAGTGTGCATTCATGTCCCCCAAGATAATTATCTCTTTGTTAGTGCCGATTTCCCTAATGTCTCCTGATATACATGTTAAGTGTTCTGCATTTTCCTTCCCTGCATCACTCCCTGTTTTTAGATACACAAAACCCAAGATTGTGTCCAGACCCCCAATATTGCCTTTGACCCACATGTGTTCCCTGCAGTCCTCTTGTTCCCTTTCCCATTCCTGACCCTTAACTAACACCCCTAATCCCCCTCCCTTGCGTTCCCCATTGGCCCGGTTGCATCCCATCCAATGATATCCCGGTATGTATGGTGGTTCTTCCATATCCCTCAGATGTGTTTCTGCTAATCCATACACTGCAAAGTTTTCGCTCTCTAATTGCTCCTCAATCTCCTCCCACTTTATTCTGTTCCTGCCCCCCTGCATGTTTATGAACCCTATGTTAAGCTGTTTCTTGAATGGAGGGACGCCAGGGTTGCCAGGTGCTTGTACTCTGACCCGCCAAATTTCTACGAGATATATATATATATATTATATAGCCCAAAAATAGCCAAATGACGATTCAAAAGAAAGCCCCAAAAAGCAAAAAAAAAAAAAAAACTGACCATTTGAAACGTTTGTTTTAAACATTAAAGACGACATAATACATTTTTATACATCAAATACAAATATTCACACAACCAACGGCTAGAACACGGGTGCTTCACTACGGACAAAGCAAGACACGTGTCGTCCCGTTTCTTTTTGTTGTTGTTTTTAGTATTTAGGATTTTAGAACATAAATAATGAATCCCGTGTTGTGTGGTCTGCCACGGAGCCGAAATGCCCCAGAAATGGCGTCGCTTGCACGTTCGGCGAACTTCCTGTAACGCTCGTACGAGCGCATGTCAACATACCTTCCGCTCTATTAATGAAACACATCCGGCGTATCGGGGTATGGTGACCAGAATGACGTCACAGGAAACCTATGCAGAATTAAACACGAAGTATAGGTGCACGCCAATCAACTGGCAACCTGAAGAATGCGCAGAACAGATGCTGTTGGGGCCGCAAGGAATTGCGCCGTCACTGGTTGAGATGGAGGAAAAACAGCACACGCTTGGCATTTCGACAAAATTCGAGGGTAAACAATTGCAGAAGGTGCGCAAAGGGCAGACGAATTTGCTTGCTGTCGCATACTTATCAGGGTTAATAGACTGAAGCGCCAATGTTTACGTAACTTACTCTAAAAATACCATATTTGAGCCTATAAACCACTGATCTCTGCTATAAACCCAAGTGCTTTGAGGCATTTTGGTGTGCCCGGCACGAGTCAGAAATAGCCCAATAATAGCCAACTGACATTTTTTTCCGCCAACTGCAAATAAAACTAGCCCAATTTGGCTATTTATAGCCCAACCTGGCAACCCTGAGGGACGCACGCCAGGAGCGGAGCGTGCGACAGGTGGCACTACCATTTTTCTCTTGAGTTTTGAACAGCGCCACTGGCGAGAAACATCGGATATTTTTAGGTCGCGTTTCCACTGTGCGCAGCGTTGCGTCGTTTCAAACTCTGTTAGTGCGCGTGAACCATGAGCAGACGCCGAGAGAAGCTGACAGACGCTAGTTTACGCCCGTGGAAGGTGCATGATCGGAAGACGCCGCGTCTCTTTTGTGGTCGCGTCGTCACGTTGGTCGCGTCATCTCAATATACGGCCATACGGCTCTGCCGGCTCTGGTCCCGTGAACGCTACAGCGCCCACTGGCCGAGAGAAACAGGCCTAGGTAGCGCTGGCTGCATGCCCTGTAAATCCCCTAAATAAAAATAAATGAAAATAATTTGGACAATAAATCATTATAATGCTGGTCGTATTTCTAATTTGCAACAAATGTTTTTTTTTTTTTCTTTTTTTACAGCGAAGCAGTTATGCGCTAGGATCTGGGAAAAATGCGTCCGCGGATTGACAGAAAACTCCCCATTGATCGTGGCAAGTATAAATAAATAAAAATAAAAAAGAGGGGGCAACCAGCGTGAGTCAGCCTTCCTTGGCATTATTTATAGATAGGTCCTGATCCCTCGTTACCCTCGTTACCATCTCCAGGCATCGTCCGAGAGGTCGTCAGAGAGGTCATCCTCTAGGCATCGTCCTCGAGGTCGTCCTAGACGTCGTCCTTGAGGTCGTCCTAGGCATCATCCTCTAGGCGGCGTCCTAGAAGTGGTCTTTGACGTCGTCCTCTAGGCATCATTCTAGACATCGCAAAAGTAATAGCTTCGCTGGTCCTCCATCTTCACGTGAAGTGGAAGAGCTCTACAAATTTTTTTCTATGTAATTCTTTTCTAAAAGTGCATCAATTTTTTTATTTGATTGTTTTCACATTTTTATTGTGCGCAGCTCTTAGCACTGGCGGTACTGGGATGTTTTACGTTAATAATGCCGCACAAAGAAAGATTTGTAGTCTTTGTGAAGCAAATGGACCTTTTTCACATACCGACGGCACCAGGCGGTGGCTGCACGAACTAAAAATCGAGGAAGTGACCTACCTGTGCTACCAATCGATAATGGGAGCTACGCTACCAGTTTCTTTGCTCTCCGAGCAGCGGCGCGTGCCCAACGCGACTCTAAAGAGGGGGATCTGTGGCGTCCACCCAAACGTCATGTTTTTCTTTCCGTCCACTTTCTTTTTTTGTGTGACACAATTATATATATGTTGCAATTACGTGTTCTACTCGCTGATCGACAGCCTCCTTCCGAATTTCCTCGATATCTAGTGCCGACTTCCGCCGCTTGGCATCGAGTGCTTGCGCGTGCGCAGAACGCTTCTCGGAAAAGGTCCATTTATGAAGTGGACAAGAAATGCAGAGAGCAAGTACATCTGCTTCTTCTGCCGGGGTTGTTGTGACGTTAGAACGCCAAGCCCCGATTAAAGGATAGTGGGCAGACCTCAAGGCAGCTTGCTTTGAGGTCTACCCACTATTCTTTAATCGGAGCCAATCAGAGCTCGGCGTTCCGACATCAAACCTTTGCAAAAGCAGCAGACAAACTTGTACTCCGCATAAACTTCGCCCAGTGGCAAGTCGGCTTTGCGCATGGCTCAAGAGACTGTTTCGACGCCACGCGCAAAGCAAACGCCACCAGACGAAATATGCTTTTACAGCGATAGCTGTTAGTGCCTTTTTAGCGAAGTCCTAACACAAAATTCCAGGTGATCATGGGGAGCGAGTGCTATCCCACTTGTCACCCAATACCACCTAGAATACAAGACCTGCACCTCTCTCTCCAAAACGTCATCACTAGTGGATCTACACAGCGCTGCCTAGATTTTCATAGATCCTCACACAACCATGTCAAATGTGGCACAAAACTGCGGAGCTCGAATTTCCGAACAGGCATAGGCTGTTCCGACTACATCTTTGAATTCGACACCGCTGCACACTAAAGTATCCAGAGCCCCTAAACGTCACGCTTGCGGTCGTCAGCTTCTGGCTGCAACAGGCGTGTTCGCTGACCAACTCCATTTGTTGCTGTTGAACACGGTTTTCTTGCAGTTGCTTCCACGAGCGAGCCAACCCTCGAAGAATGTCTGCGGAAAACCGCAATCAGCGGACAACCCGAACCCTGCAAGCATTAAGGAAGTCCTGCTTGGCGTGTCTGACGAGCAGGTAATGCGAGTCATCGTAGACGATTGAGACCTGCAAGAACTTTTAGAAGTTTCAGAGTCGCCCCGCACCACTTGCGACGCCAACCTCGAGTGTTGCCAGCTGCATACGTGTCTGCTGTTTGGGAGGTTGGTCAACAGGGTGCCGCTTCGGTTGTACAGATGCACGGTTCCATCATTCCATCATTCGTTCAACGGCACTTTCCTCTACAACTTTACTGAGGAACTGAGGAGCCAGACACGCGACCCAACCAGACCTCTTCATAGCAAAATACCTCGGACGGGGATCTCCACTTGAAGTTGCATTTTCGGGATTTTACAAATAGAAGTACTGCAGTGCACCTTCAGACTATGCAGAGTGCAAGCTCATCTGCTTCTTTTGCAGGGGTTGTGGTGAGGTCAGAACGCTGAGCTCTGATTGGCTCTGATTGAAGGATACTGGGTAGAGCACAAGGCGCTGAAAGGGCGGAATAAATTCTTTTCGAAATTTCCAAATTATGCATAAATTTTGGGAGACCGCCATTAGTAGGTCATGCAGTGTGAACATGCATTGGACACGAGCGCTTCGTCAGCATTCGGAGTGTACTTGGATCGAAACGCATTCCACACAAGTGCTGCATCAGTGCTCGGCGCAAACTCGGAACCAATCACAGGCCTCACGCCAAAAGCGATGAGACCAACTAATGGCGGCTGCTCATAATCTATGCATAATTTCAGAATTTCGGAAAAGGTTTATAGGACACTAAACACCAGCCGGAGACATGTTCCGGGCACAGAAGCTGAACCGCTGTTTTAAGCAGAGAACTGCGTCATCGAGGTAAAAGAAGAATGCTCGCAACCCAAATTCTGACAAAGAAGAGTTGGAGGAGTCATTAGTGCCGTTGACGAATTGGTTCGTAGACCTGTGATGCAGAGACGTAGCCCGTTTCCATGTTGTGTATCCTGTACAGGTTTTTTTTATGTCATGTTCACCGCAATTTAGCACAAAGATCCAAATACAATATTTGCACCTTCTGGCATTATAGTCGCACTAGTTAACGCCGAACGTCAAACGTGCACCAGAGTTGGTGCTGCATGTGTTTGCATTCCACTAATTTATATTTTTTTATTTTGCACTAGTATCTATATTAGTGGGTGTTCAACATGACCCTGCAATTATTTGTTTCTTATGGTGCTTTTGTGGGAGTGCATCAATCTATAGACCGTTGTGGTTGTTTTTGAGAACTTTAAATAAAGAGTATTATTATTATTATTATTATACTGGGTTAGTCGATGCCTTACAACGAAAAATCCTTTCACTGGCCTTAAAACCTACAAGCTGAAACTGCATGGATTTAGCTGCCTACAGAAAAGGCCTCAAGAATAACTACGAATTACAAATACGCTATCGAGGATGCCTCATATCTTCGAAAGAAACTGCCGAAATAAAAGACAAACCACAAATCTTTGTAGGAATAATTTATTTTGCGAGCAACAATGCTAGTAGAAAAAGCTGAAAATTGGATCGGACGACAAACGATTTCATGACTATCAGTTGTGGCGATCAATACAAATAAGTATTACTAGTATATGATAAAGTAGACGCTGTGTTAAAAAATATGAACCCTCGGCAACAGTAAAGTAGAAAAACATACATAGATATATATAAGCTCTGCAATCACAAATGCTCCTCGGGCAAAAACGCCCAACCTTTGACACGAGCGAGAATGGTTTCTAACTAGCATGCCGATCGACAGTTGTAAAAGACGTGTCCAAACCATTTTACAAAAAAATATCTTCTTAGTGTCGCCTGCCTGTGAGTAGTCCTGTAGCTTCGGGAGTCAGCAGACGAACAAACGCTGGTTTCAGGTCAGAAAAAAAAAAGGGGGCGGAGAAAAGAATTAGCGAATTTGTAGATTGACACATTCATTTTCCCACTCTTCAATGCATTCAAGAAGGCACTGCCCTACTCATTTTTTACAGCGGTAACTGTTATAGGGACCTCTGAGATGCATTTGTGGCATTGGCGTTGTGCCAGGCAGAATGACAGACAAAGCCCACACGCTTGGCTCTTGTCAGGCGGCACTATCTTCTACACCTACAGTTGGCGGGGAATGCTGCTACACACATTCCTCACCGTAAAACTCGATTTGCACGTGGTATCAGGTGCAAAGCAACCCACGTCCCCTCGTAATGATACCTGTCTCACGTGTGCACTGTGTTTCCTCTCCTACATGCTTCAGTGACCACAAGGCTGTGTTGTGTGCAATCGAGTAAATAAAAAGTGCATGTGCATAAAAGTGGGTGTTATACCATGTGCAATAAGTAAGGAAGGCACTCGCTTGATCGAATGACGTTTTAGCGAACGCCGACGTTTCACCGAATGACACTTTCGCAAATAGTCGGCCGCCGCGAAGCGGCGTTTACAGGTGGGCCAAGTGGGTTAACATTTTTGTAATGAGCCACCGCAGACTGCCACCACGAAGCGGCGTAAGCGCAGCGCGGTAAGGTGGGTTAACACGCGCCCCTGTTGTTCGTAAAACGTCGCTGTTCGCCAAAACGTCATTCACTCATGTGATATGGATCCGCGCAATAAACAGCTATCGCTGTCGCTTCTTTCCTTGCTGTGGTGAAAAGCTGTGGACTGTATCGTCAATCGTCAAGACACAAAAAGCATTCCTCGATGCGAACCGCTCCCACAATCTAAGTCAGAATGTGGTGAATCAATCAAGATCAAATCACCTTGGTCGATGAGGCCGCGATCGAAGTTCTTGTAGACTTGTAATAGCTCAATGTGAAGGTAGACTCTCATGACGACACAGAAAAGACCTGCAAGCCAAAGCGAGAGCTCTGGCACCACACTGCCAGCTGCAATGCCATTCACGCACGTGCCAGCATCTTACTTCAGATTTTTCCTCAGCAGCCGCCATGAGTGAAACTCGCACATGACAAACGTATGACCTAAAGTACCGGTACTTTACTTTTTAAAGTATGTGAAAGTATGTATCGTAAATGTATAAAGAGTTGCTTTCACCTCGAAGAGCTCGGGAAATTACATACACACTACTATTATTTCAAAATACACCAATACCAAAGTTAGTCAGGTTAGTACATCTGTTCAGGGTGCTCACCAAAACCACCCATTCTAATTTCTGGGCTTTCCCACAGTGCCTTCTTACACAGTTCCCAGACGAACCTATTGAAACTGGGACATCTATACTCCATTTCACATCAAGCACAGACGACGCTTACGATTCGATGCGGCAAATCAAGCAGTGCCAAAAGTGCATTGCCATGGTCCTCTTCGTCTTTGTGTTTGTGGGGCTGCTATCTAAACTCATCAAGCACTGCAAATACCTCATGACTGCAAACTTTTTTTCCCTGAGTGTGATTCCCTAATTGTGGGGCTGGTGATGACAAAGCGCAAGAAAAGTCGAGCGCCGTGACTATGCACTTTTTGGCGCAGCTTAATCGGCTCTGTTAGATCGTAGCGTCTGCCACGCTCGGACTCGAATTGTGTGAAACGCACTCTAGAACAACCAAGAATGACAATGGCACGCTGAACTCCTAACTGAGCCCTCTATTCGTATGTATATGACCCTAGACTGACTGACACATCGCCCTTGGCGGCACCAAAAGAGTCGGGTGTAAGTCTTTCACCTGGACGTGTCACAATAAACAGTGCAGCAAGGAACGCTTTTTCAGACATTTTTCAAACTATTTCTCGGACGAGTTATCCGGCTATTGCTCGTTTTTTTCCCACTCCACCTGCAGTTCTCGCAAATTCATATTTTCCGTATTACTGGTAAATACCCAACGTTCTCTTTGCTGATGATGCGATATATTACAGTTCAGTTCTATTTATTCAGGCTGATTCACACCCTTGCGACTGCTTACGACCTCTTGTGACATCTCACGACGAGACAGCACACTTAGAGCAACTGTATAGGCTCTGCTTGCAGAGCCAAAGTATCGTGTTTCTTTTCCTTGCGCCGCCAACTCCGTATTGGCGGGGATGCGGTCCCATGGGCCAGGCTGGATCCATCCTTCACAAGGAAAAGCGACCTTGCAGGCGCAAAGTTTCGGGCGCAGTGTGTTTCTCGCTTTGCGTTTGCAAAATATATATCCTACACTGAAATTGAACGAACTAGAAGGCTCCTTAACCATTGAACATTATGTGTGGCCATTGGAAACAGTATAATCGCATTGTTTTAGAATGCAAGCAATGTTTTAAAGCATGTTTCTAAAGTCTGGGAAGCAGACGGCACAAAGGACGATCGCGTTGCTCGTGTCTGCAGCACTCGCGGAGTGATACACGACCGACACATCTGGGCACCTTGAACCAGACAACAATGCGCAGCAACGGCTTGCGAAGGGATGACGTTTTGGTCAGCTACTATGTTCTACCGAGGGCGTAGAGATAAACAGAAAACAAACAATGGGACGACGGCATACGCGTGGCGTGTCGCCGCACTATATTTTCCCTGCTCTGCATGCAGCAGCACGCTGTCTCACAACATGCGCCATCCGCGCCTCCGGAACTCCTGCAGAAGCGACGGTCGCTTCCCGCAGTGCTGCCTTGGATCTAACATGGCTGCCCCAGGAGCACCATTGCAACACTCTGCTCCGCAAGTGGAGTGTACATTTACTCTAAGCACACTTAGAGTTCCTGTATAGGCTCTCTAGGGGAGCCAGAGTTGCACATTCATCCCCGTAATGCCGTCTTTCCTGCACGGCATGTTGAGCCTGCTCCTCATGTGACTGAATTCGGCAAATAGCCGCGCCGCACGTTCGAGGCGCGTGGCGTGCTCAAAGGCAGGGAAACGTACGCCGGGGCGTGCGCAACGTCTACTTTCCTGCACAACATTTGAGTCTGCTTCTCAAGTGATCGGATCTCAGCGAATAGCGGCGCGGCGGCAAGTGGAAAACAGACGCACAACTCTGGCTCCCGTAGGGAGCCTATACAGGAACTCTAAGCACACTGACACACCATCGCCATCTATAAAGTGGCCCTAGAACCGCGTTTCACCGGTGCGAAGGCTTAGCAGCATTTGCGAGATCAAATGTACCTTACTATCTGTGAGAAATGGTTGTTTATAACATTGACGGAAGTTTTTCGAGCCAATAACAAAAGAATGATGCACGAAAAAAAAAAAAAGGAAATATACTGAAATCGCAAGTGTTCCATGGCTGGCACTGCCAGCACTTTCACTGGTTTTAAAAGATCCCAAGAAGACTTAAGGTACTCATTCGTAAGAAGTCGCAAGTGTGTGAACAAACCTCAACTTTTTCCGTACCGCACCCGCGGAAATCGATCAGGTGCGATCAACGATTTGCGAGCCCCATTGCAGAGCCTCCGAGGTGTTTCTGGACGAGTTACGGCATATGGTGGATAGAATAGATACACTAGTTTCAGTTTCCGTATTGTTCTTTTCTTTTTTCCCACGAGATAGCGATTTGTCGTGACCAAACACGCAGCCAAAAAAGAGCGCTCCACGCTGCGAGCGTGGTGTCTTCGTTACGCAGCGCGCCTCCTCAGAACCGTTTGACACGTCGCGATTCGAGAGCGTTAGCGGTCAATTTTGTTGCTGATGTTACCACAAGTGAGGAGGGAGATGACGTCGGATCATCAGTCTTTAGTTCCGACAGCGATGACGTGCCAAATGAGCCCAGAACATTGAAAACTGTGCGTCGGTAAGGCTTGTTTTGTTTCAGCTTTCGTTTTCCCATTCTTTGCCGGTCTCGCGTGAAAGTCCGGGAGGTTTGCACTAGCTGTCAAGGCATCTGGTGGTTAGATTTGCTGTTTAGTTTTCCGTCTCTGTACTGTTTTTTTTTCCCCACAAGATGGCGATTTATTGTAATCAAATGCACAACCGAGGAAGAGCGAACTTTGCGCAGTGCGCCTCCTTGAAAGCATTTGAAGTCTCGCGATCCGAGCGCTTCTGCGGTCAATTTCCTTAATGACGCTACCATGAGTGAGTTGGAAGATGATGTCGGACCACCATATTTTAGTTCTGACAGCGATGATTCGTACATATCAGCCTGGAACATAAACGGCTGCGCGTCAGTAAGGCTTGTTTTGGTTTTCATGTTCTTTGCTGGTCTCGCAAGCGAGTCTGGTCGAGTTGTGCTTGTTGTCAATGCATCTGGTGGTTAGAATAAACACACTAGTTCCCGCTTCTGTATAGTTATACTTTTTCCTTACGAGATGGCAATTTATCGTGGACAAACATGCAACCGAGGAGATAGAGCTCGGCTATGCTAGCATGGTGTCTACACAAAATGGTTGGGGGGGAGTCCCATCTGAGTTGAAAGGTCTTGGATGGGAGAAGAAGGCAAAAAGAGGTGATGGCCGGTGGCTACGGGATCAAAATGCATTATATCTTCAACCGAAAGTCCAGTGCGTCGTAGATGTGATGAGCACTGCACATACTGAACAACTGCATCACGAGCCTCCTGAAATATTGGAGAATAGGCGCAACTGCAGGATGCGTTACGAGGAGTGCGAAATTGAGCAAAAGACAAATGTCTTCTGCAACTCTTGCTACATTTACCTGCGTTTTACCACATCCAAAAACTGCTCCACTGAAAGGCCTGCAGCATGCCACGATGGTTGGGACTATGTGGTAGAACTTAAGCTTTTATCTAGAGCACTGCAATTTGCAGTCCGTCTTGTTATTGAAATTTGGCATATTTAGCATAGTATTTTGAAACTTTTTAGCCGTCATATTTTACCGAGATGTCTGCGTATATCTTTCTCATGTTTGTTGTGTTGACCGCAATATTTTGGTTTCAGAAATTAGATTTTGCATAATTTATTGCCGTATTTATTTCAAAATAGGCCGACCTTTTTGGTGAGCAGACCTGTGTATCTACTTTCCCACAGAACCCACGAAAACCAATCGTTAGAGCTTACGAAAGCAGCCGGCGAATAAAAAAACGGAGTTAACGTTTGAAAGAAAAGTGCAATCCACACAGATCTCCTTTCTGCATTCCGACGTTATCGGTGCCTCGTCATTCGTCGGGCCTCTTCCGTAAATCGCGATGATTGGCTCTTCTTGAGCGTTGAAGAAAAATACACGGACAGGCATTGTTCATAAAGAGGTCGACCTACTTTCAAATAAATATGGTAAACTCCCATTTCATACTTGTATAATTAAAAAGAGCATTTATTGCGCTACATTTTTATATACTGCAACAAATTTTAAAGGGAAGCTACGGAGGTTCTTGAAAAAAATGAGTTAGAAGTGAATTTTGATGTATTTTTACCCCGTGAACCCGAATACCCAAACCATTTGCTGCGCAGGTATTGTTAAACACGAGAAAACGCGAAAGACAGTCGCTGTACGTGATGTCATCAACAGATCTTATGGCTGCCCAAGGCTAGGGAGGCGGGGCTTCAGCCCTATTTTGAAATTGCTCTTGTGGCTCTCCGGCGCGTCGCATTGAAACATAATTGTGATATTTGTTATTCTAAAGGTCAAGTGAACGCAATACAAGTGTTTTTTTCTCAAATTCAGAAGTGCTCCATCTTCCCTTCAAAAGCAAATGTTAAAAAAAAAAAAAGAAGAGTACTGGGACTCTTAATGTATGGGCAGTTTTCCCAGTGGTAAGGAAAATGTTACGAGTCGCAGCCTTTTTAAAAGTAAAAGACTGTTTCCAAAGGTTACCTGCTCCCCAGTGAACCAGTGGAGAATCTCGAGTATGCATTTGATGGTCCAGCGGAAACCGTGCAGTCATCTGCAATTAAAATGACAAACATACTTGAAGCTCGTCCTTGAAGAACAACTACCATACTTTCCGGACTATAGTTTGCACCCAATGCATAGTCCACACGAGAAAATTTAAGATCAAAATAAAAGCTTTTGCTTAGATAGTCGGCACGCGGTGCATAGTCCGCACTTAGTGCATAGTACCCGCACTTAGTGCCTAGTCCGAACGAAAAAATTATAATACACAGCACACCTTGACAAATGCCTGCTGTATTGGCTCACAAAGAAGCTTGTATCATACATAATTCAGTATTAACATACTTTGTTATTAATAAAATCCTTCACATCTTTTCAGAGTGAACGATCTAGACAAATCCTTGTATAGTCTGCACCGGTAGATAGTCCGCATCAGGTAAAATTTCAACTTTTACAGATGTATAGTCCGAGAGCTATAGTCCGGAAAATTCGGCATTGTACAATGTGTGCCACATTTTTCAGACTATAATCCGGAACCAGTGTATAATCTGCAGGGGCAAATTTAGGCTCAAAAATAAGATTTTCCTTAGATAGTTCGCATTCGGTGCATAGTATGCACATCAAATTCTCATACACGGCACACCTTGAAAAACGCCTGCTGTATTAGCGCACAAAGAAGCTTGTATCCGACAGAAATCATCGTTAAGATAAACAGTCATTCACAAAACCCACGAATGTCTTGTCATAACGAATGATCTTGAAAAATATATTGTATAGTCCACACCTATAAATAGTCAGCACCACATAAAATGTGACTTTTTGAACATGTATAACCTATGGACTATAGTTTGGAAAATATGGTAATGGGTCAAAGTCGAAAAGTTGTTGCCCCGCCCATTTGAAACCAATTTTTATAAATCTTGCAACAAGACGAAGTATCAGTGGTGCCACCTACCCGAAATCAACAGAACAATCCCCTCTCCGTTGCTTCTACGACGAACAAATAAGAAAGTCTCTTTACATTTATTTTCTCCTTTGTTCGACTGCCTTCCGCGAACCTCGGCAATTATGGCTGGTGGCAGCGTTCCTAAACGTTCGAACCAGAACCTCAGGAGTGTTGTGATCTAGGGCAAAAGCCTCCAGAGATGAAGAGTTTGTGAGCCCTCGTGGGATGAGTCCTCGCTGTAGCACAATGCTTGCTAGGGGCACTAAAGACAGAATGCAACCGCAAACAGCGCTTCCCCCTTGAGTACTACATCACTGCATGGTTGCCAGTTATACAAACATTGATCTTAAATGTTAAGAAACAGTTTTCCGCCCTCCAGTCAACGTTAAAGCAGTCTGCAACAGAGCAAAATAATGGCGCCCAAGCTTTCGTACGCAGCATATAAAACTCGTAAATTCACACTTTCAAATCAGAATGATTGCCTATTGAGTTTGCTCTGCATGAAGTGCCAAGATGGCGGCGTCCACGGGAGAATCGGGGAACGGAAGTACCAACGACCCTAGGCGTAGCTCGTTCGGCGGCTCTAGCACACGCGAGCAAAACTGGTTTTCTCATCTCCGTCCTAAAACCGACAAAGACTGAAGGCCGGTTTGCACGTTCCCAACTACTTACGACCGAGCGCGCCAAAACCTTTTGTGGCCTCTTGCGAGAGAACACCTGGCACCATCTATTGGGCCGCCGTGGAACTCTCGCAATTTCCGTACATTTCCTATATTTTTTTTTATTTTTTGGGGGGGGCTCGAAAAACTTTTCACAATGTTATAAAAAACCGTTTTTCACTGATAGATGTAAATTTGATCTTGCAAATACTGCAGAACCTTCCCTCCAGTGAAATGCAGTTCCAGGGTCACCGATTGATAGTGTCAGCGTGTTCTTTCGTCGTAACAGACCGCAAGAATTCGGTCGTAAGCAAAACGCACGTGTGCGAACGGGCCTTTAAACTGAGGATTCATACAGGAGGAATTTAGCGCACTACGAGAGCAAAGAGAAAGGTAAAAGTCTCAAGGCCACAGGAGACTGACCTTGTGACCTGAAAGTGACTAAGGTTGCATGTGATGTATGCAAAGGAACACCTACCTCGATGGGTAGAAACAACGGCGCCACCATGCTGAGAGCTACGTAGGTGAAAGCGAGCCAGGGGCGCTCTTTCCTGACCTGCGACGCAAGCGTGACATGTGGAAAGGTTTTGCGTCATCTTCTAAAGAGGCGCAGATTGGAATGAATTAGGTCACCAGAAAACAATATTAAAATTAAAGTGGCTACGCTTTGTTCCACTTGAAGTGCAAACGAAGCAGAAACTTTGAATGCGAATCTGTTCCTTAACGGTCATCTTGAATGGCTACTATACAGTTTTCCATTTGTTAAAATAAACATAAACACATGCACTCGAAAAAATCTTTGCTGACATAATGCCCGTGCTCGTGGGGATTCTAACGCTAGCCATTAAAGCCACAGGTGCCATATTTACTCATCAATTAGATGATTAATAAATGAAGAGTGCCATACGTTTCTATTTTTTTTTTTTCAGTATTAATGTTATGAGGGTTATGATTTTACACCGCATACTCCGTATTATAATGAAGAAGTGAACGAGAGCTTTTTCTAAACTCTCGTTTTGAAGTGTTTTAAAATACAAATGGAAAGCTTTGTGGTACAAATGATTTAGTACTTTTTAAAACATTTGAAACTAATTTTTTTATAAAAAGCTCTCGTTCACTTTTTCTTATAATACTGGGTATGCGTCGTAAGATTATCACCCTCTTCACATTAAAATTGGAGGAGAAAAATAAGGAGCATGTGACAATGTTTACTCGTTCATTATCTAATTAAATAATAAACCTACAACTACAACAGCTTGCGCTAGAATCCCCAAGAAAAGAAGAAATATGTTAGCAAAGTTGGTTTTTAAGATGTATTTCTAGATTTCTCGCAATAAATTAAAAACCGTTTCGTATCTATTCAAAATGGCTGCCACGGGAAGAGACACTTAAAAACGGCACTTGCGCTGCGTGAATGCGGCAGCTATGATCAAAGCGTAGGGCTCGTGCAAGGAGCTCTGACTTTGTTTGCACTTAAGAGGGAACGTAGTATGTATAGAAGAAAATCTTTCCCAATCTCAATCCAGAAGCCAACCACGCAGAGCAGCCAGCAAAGGATCCTCACCGCCAAAGATCCGACGGTCCACAGCACCAGGCCGTACAAGAGAATGACGCCGACAAAAACGAACTTGCTGGGCGAACTGTGGACACCGGTGTTGAGAATCAGAATAGCAAAGATGGCCTGTCGAGCAACATAGAGAAACAGATTAGCCTCAGCGAATGTGCTCAACGACATACTCTCCGATCGGTAGCCAGTAGCTCGCTTTAAGACCCGCGCCCGCCTGCACGGTTCCGTGGTATGGGAAAAACACCGCCCGAGGATTCGGTAGATCTAGAGTAAAAAAATGTAGTCTGCACAACTCACAATAGCCACGAATTCCAGCTTCAGAAGCATGAGGAACTTGCAAAATTTCTTGTACATGACTGAAAAAAGTAACAAAAAAACCATTAATGTGCAAAAGCATGTTTTAGGAGTTCGGGTTGCAGAGAATGCAATCAGATGTCTGTCCCAAGTTACTACAGGGAAATTCCAAGCGCTATTATCCGGGCGCGACAAAAATATGCATAAATAAACCAATGGAACCAGTGCATTCAAACTTTTGACAAAAGTGTATGTAGGCAGTGCATTTATCAAGATATATTTCACGAGTGTGGGTATCAAAAAAAAAATTGAAGACTAAAAAAAAAAGCTTTTTTTACAATGTTGTTACTCACGCTCAATATACTGGATCTGCCTTTCAGTACTTATTCCAAAGTAGGTTTCACATTCTTGCTTTGCGTTGTGCCATCTGCAAGTAGCAGTGTCGACCAGACGACTTTTGCCATTTTCCTCCAGTGTGCATACAAAAAGAAACTGTATTTTCAAGGACGAAATTTTTTTTCCCAAAACCCACACTCATGAAATTTGAGTATGACAAATGCACCACCCAAAAGAGACCTTCGTGGAAAGATTTACCGCATTCAGTCCATTGACTTATTTCTGCATTTTTTTACTCCCGCACGGCGCTTGGATACGCCCCGTAGGTACGGGAAAGAGGTTAGCAGAGTATGGGGAAGCTTGCTCAACTGATCATTCCCTCCGAGACGCCGACGAGCACGAATTCGGTCCAAGTCGGATGCAGGACCGACCTGGCGGCAAGGATGGCCGATACGCTGGTCAAAGCCAATGCCAGCATTGCCCGGCTCTGAAAAATGAGGGCCATCAAGTTCAAAATGCATCAACGTGCTATGCAGAGCGCAAGTTCGTCTGCTTCTTTTGCAGGGGTTGTGGTGACTTCAGAACGCCGAGCTCTAATTGGCTCCGATTAAAGGACAGTGGATATACCTCAAAGCAAGCTGCCTTGAGGTATACCCACTATTCTTCAATCGGAGCCAATCGGAGCTCGGCGTTCTGACGTCACTACGACCCCTGCAAAAGAAGCAGACAAACTTGTGCTCCGCATAGGGTAGCCACAGTGGATCTAAAGGCTGGTTCGCACACTTGCATTTGCTATGAGAGAGCTGTTGCAATCTCTTAAGACAAGAGAACACACTAGCGTCATTTTTGAAGTGGGCCCAGAACTGCATTTCACTAGACATGGCCTCCGAGACTCTTGGTGCACAAAGCTGACACAAAGGAAAAAAATGGCTCACAGCTGTTCCTGCCTTGCTCTAGGTACCGGGCCGGAAATTATAGCCATCGGGGTTGCCAGGTTCTGGCTTGGCTAGTTTCCCAGATAGCAAAAATGCGTGAAATTCAATAACCCAAGATGGCGGAGGTAGGATACTGTTTCCTGGTTGCTAGACTCCCAGCTGCGGTTGCTAGACTGTCGGGTCATTCAAAAGACTGCCAAACTCTCCCAGTACAAGGGGCTCCGCTCTCGTCGTAAGCTGTCGCATCTGGACGTTACGCAGTCACTCACTGTCAAACCCAAACGTGTGAAGTGACCCTGAGAGGCAAACTCCGCTCTTTGAGTCTGTCTAACCAATACCAACTAGGAGACAAGACATGCGCCTCTCCACCCCCAAACATCGTCGCCGGTGGATCCACGCGGCGACAACTACCTTGAGTCGGCGTTGTCAACAGCGTGTCTTGCAGCGTCTCGCAGAGAGCGTGACACAGCGACGCCAAGAACGGACACGTCCGCCGCTCTGCGGCAACTCTCGTCGCGCTTCGGCAAATTGCCGCTAAGGGCGGGCCGGGGATCAACCGACAATGACGTCATGCGCGAACCTTGTCTTCCAGGTGGCATTGGCCTAGCGCGCCCAAAGACCCAACTTTTTTTGTTTTTTTTTCTTCCCCCCGAGAGAGAGCTCACCAGTACAAGGCGGTCCTCGCGTCCAAAGCCACACACAAAGTATTCTATGGTGGCGTACACGGAGGCCAGACCCATGCAGGCCAGGTGCAGCACAATCTCGTACTCGTGCTCGAGCAGAACGCCAGACACGGCAAACCAGGCACCAAACGCTGGGAAAGCGGCAGTAAACGGAAAGGGCAAAGAAATGTTAAACACAAAAACAAAAATCTTTTTTTTTTTAAAGGAATTTTCATTTCATTTCATTTCATTTATTTTAACCTTAAGGGCCCGGTTAGGGCATTACATAAGGGGGGGGGCAGTAAAACGAAGAATACAATAGCAGACGCAGTAGTAGAACAATAACAGTAACTATAAACAACATGAGAAATTATACATAATGGGCTAGTAAATTATTGTAAAACACTGTTCCATCAGAGGTGCTGACGATGGAGGATGGCAACTGGTTCCACTGTGTGATGGCATATGGGAGGAATGATTCGTTGAATGAGTTAGTTTTACCAAAAAGACGTTTTATTGCGCAAGAGTTGTTTAGGCGGGAGGATATTCTATCGGGGGGTGAGAGCAGGGCATTCTTTAGTTCTGGGCAATGATAATAAATTTTATGAAGAAGGCATAAACGGGAGAGTTTCCTTCGAATGAGTAAGGGTATGAGCCCGAGTTGACTTTTTAGAGAAGAGACACTAGTGAAGTGGTCATACGATGATAAGATAAATCGGGCGGCTCGGTTTTGTACTGACTCCAGTTGATTGATTAGATAGACTTGATGAGGACTCCAGATTGCAGATGCATATTCTAATTTTGGCCTTACATAAGTTTCATATGCCAACTTTCGGACTTGGGGAGGGGCGTCACGCAGATTACGTCTGATGAATCCGAGGGTCTGGGAAGCCTCTGCAGAAACGGCTTCGATGTGAGGTCTCCATGAGAGGTCAGGTGTTAGTCTAAGGCCAAGATATTTATACATTGAAACTGATTCGATCATGTCTTTGTCTACGGTATAATGAAAGGGTAAATGAGTGTCTTGCGGGTAAAATGGATTAGCTTATTGTTAAGCGACATGAGCCATTTTCCGCACCAGTCGTTAATTTTTAAGAGATCATTTTGAAGCAAAAGATTATCAGTGACTGTTGAGATGGTGTTATAGATGACGCAGTCATCGGCGAAAAGTCATATTTTGCAAAAGATGTCATGTGGGAGGTCGTTAATAAAAATAAGAAAAAGCAGTGGGCCAAGGACGGAACCCTGAGGTACACCTGAAGTGATGTTTGTTAGCTTTGATTCATGCTCGTTAACAACCGTGTATTGCATACGAGATGCGAGAAAGCTTCTAATCCATGAATATGCAAGGGGATCTAAATTTAGGGATGATAGTTTAGAAAGCAGACGTTGATGGGGAACACGGTCAAATGCCTTCGAAAAGTCTAGAAATATGGCGTCGGTTTGTATATGGCATTCTAGGTTAGTCTGCAGTTCATGAACAAATTCACATAGTTGGGTCTCGCAGGAGAACCCCCTACGAAAACCGTGCTGGTGCCTGAAGAAAAAATTATTTGACGTTAGGTGAGTCATGATGTTAGAATATAAGATGTGCTCAAAAAGTTTTGACGCAATGCAGGTTAGAGAGATGGGACGATAGTTCGAGGCGGAAGATCGAGTTCCCTGTTTGTGGACTGGGGCGATCCTCCCAATCTTGCAGTCGGAAGGCAGACAACTCTTGGAAAAAGATTGATTAAAGATGAGACTGAGAATTTCACCGGAAATGTTGGACGCTTTGTGTTCGCTGCAGGCACGGTGACAGAATTCTCTGCGGACAAGTCTCTGGAGTGTTCGGAGTACATTCGTACACATGTTTGCCTCAAACACGTCTGCAGACTGTTTCTGGATGACCAATGCAACAGGACCATCATACAAGAAACACGTCTCGGACAGTGTTTGCAGGCTATCTTTCATACGATGTATTGGCAATGTGACCGTGGCCTTAGAATATCTGTATTTAGTACGGGGTAAAAAACAGAGTAACCAATAGATTCCATACTTCGGGTAAAAAAAAAGTGCACTGCATGATATCTGCCTCAGGGAAACTATACACCAGACACATATACCGTATTTTTCGGACTATAGTCCGCACCCGGTGTATAGTCCGCAGGGACAAATTTGGGGTCAAAAATTAAAGTTTTCGCTTAGATAGTCCGCACCCAGTGCATAATCCGCACCTGGTGGATAGTATGCACCTGGTGCTTAGTCGACACGAAAATCTTCTCATGGATGGCACCCCTTGACAAATGTATGCTTTTTTAACTCACAAGGAAGCCTATAATATACATAAATCATCATTAACATACTCTTTCATTCACAAAATCTGTCACGTCTCGGTATAATCAATGATATTGAAAAACAAAAATCCTGTATAGTCCGCAAGCGTAGATAGTCCGCACTGCCCAAAATTTCAACTTTTAAACATGTATAGTCATCAGAATATAGCCCAGAAAATACGGTACATATGCAATGCAGTCAGCGCAGATACAGTGTAGGTTTTCCCCCATTCTAGCCTAGAATAAGCATTCTCCACCCCAACACATGACGACGTTTCAATTTCAAGAAAAAAGAAAAGTCGGCAGTCGCTCGTTCGTGCGGAGGTTGCTGCACTCGGTACATTTCTAAAGTAGAGCAAAGGTGCTTTTTCGAGATGCACACAAAGCAAAATACGAGGAATTTTACTATGCACAAGGTAAAGTACATGCAGAAGTGTCGAAAGATGGGCTAATTGGTGTCAACTCAATATGTAAAAAAAAAAAAAAAAAGCATGCAAGATGAGTGCAAGAAATATACAACAGGAATGACAGACAAGCGTAAATTACATGTACTTTTGAGATCTACAAAGTAGAGTGAAAGTTATCAACCAGTGTTGCAGACATTACCGAAAAAAAAGTAACTAAATATGTTACTCGTTACTCGCAAATAAAAGGGACGCATTACCATCTTATGTTATCTCAGAATAAAAGGAATGCGTTACCATTACCGATAAAAAGTAATGCATGTTACTTCTTTTAGTTACAAATAAGCATGTTTTACCATCCTTTTTCGGCATGCACACATTACAGGTATGCATAAGCGCCATATTTCAAGAAACATTATGTTCACGCGGAAACTGAACATAATTATTTCATTCCTTTTTATGGTTTCACCTATATACTCACAAGAAAAAACGCAAAAAACAAAAAAAACCTCAAAACTTCACATAGCTTGGCAGCGCCTATAAACACACAAAAGAAATTGGAAATGTAATATTTTTTAAGTCTTGGCAAGAAAAAGTAACAAGTAATGTAACTCCGTCACCCGAAATAAGTAATGCAAGTGTACGTTACCCATTACTGTATTGAAAATGTTGTAACGAGTATGTCACGTGACCGAAAAAAAGTAATGCGTTACCGGTAATGCCGTTACTTGTAATGAAAAGCCGGTAACGCGTTACAGGTTACATCGTTGCTTATAACGCATTACCAGCAACATTGTTACTAATAATCCGTTACCGGTAACATTGTTACTTGTAACGCATTACCAGTAATGCCATTACTTGTGACACGTTACCTCCAACACTATTCTCAACCCATTCCAGTTTCTCTCAAAGGGTTGGTCTCTCTTCCAACATGGTGCCAGGAGCACGTCTCCGACCGGCGAGTCTACCGCGTTCTCACTTTGATCCCTCAACTTCCACATCATCATCCTCATCACCACCACCGTTGTGATGACAACAATGATGACAGCAGCGGACGCGGGTGTGGCAGACACCCGTTCCGCTGCGGCTCGCGCTTGGCTCAACGGTCCGCGAAAGCTTTTGCAACGAGGAGTCGGGACGCCGCGAGGTCGGCGACACTGGTGTTGGCCCGTTGTTTTCGGAGGGACTTCTACGGCCAACTGCCGGGACCAAGATGCACCAATTTCCCACCACTTCGTTTGTTGCAGCTTCAGGACCCCTTTTGACGCACGGGCGGTAAGGACACTGGACTTACCGGTCGGAGCCGCGTCTTAGGCGTCAAGCTTCCGGTGCACCCTCCCACAGGAAGAACCCTCGCGCAGACCTCGACAACTCTAAAGTGATGGTCACGCTGCCAACACGTCATATAAAAGACGGTCTGCAGAGACCGTCTGAAGTGTGTTCCTTCCTCGTAGGATGGTCCTGTCACGTCGGTCATACAAAAACTGTCTTTAGACATGCCTGAAGCAAGCATACATACGAAGCAAACATGATTCAAACATGCTTCAGGCGTGTCCGCACATAATCCTGACATTGCGTCTGCAGAGGACAGCGCATCTTTTGCGAGACATTTGAGCAGCGTGAATGCGGCTCGAGCGTGACCCGTCTGTCGGCGCAACGGCCGAGGAGCTTCTCTCGCCGCCGGTTCGGCGGAACTGTAACCACTGACCCACGACGAGAGGACAACGACATCAAAGGCGAACGGCTGGAACGGCTGATCGGAGGGATGGTCGAAGTCGGTGCCGTTGACCGGCAACGAGAGTGTGATGTTTGCAGAGGCGACAAGCAGTGGTATGCCGACGCCGACTTGGACCAGGACGTTGAGGACGGAAAAGAACAGCAGCCATAGCTCGTGCCACGTGTACTTCACGATGATCAGCGACTGCGGACGAAGGAGGCGCGGAAACAATGAGGTCAGCGGTGTGCGCGCACGAAAACAGCATGCTGCGAAAATTTATGCAGTAAGGAGTCGGCCTGTTCTTAACCGTTTGTTGATAGAGTTGCCTCCAGGCAACAAACCGCATAGTAATTTTTTTTTGTTCAATAGTTTCGGTTTCATCAATTTTTTTAATCTAGTAGTCTGGCAACAGTATTTGAGGCATATGGGTATGACACCCACCTTGTCGTAACAGCGCTTTCGCAGACGAACATCTACCGACAGAGTATTGCTTCGAGCAGCCCTACCCCATAGCCAAAACGAAGCCACAATGTTACCAACATCAATTAGTGTGGCGAATCATGTGCTGCAGAGCTGTGTGTTGGCGACCAGATAAAGTGTACCATCTCATCAGTCTAAGAGTGGCAAGATGGCAGACCCCGGGGGCTTAGCATCATAACAGACAAACAATTCTATTCCCGAGATGAGAAAAAGAACTCCATGCATTCAGGTAAGAATCAGTCCAGCCCAAGCTGGATTATAAACTAGTCAAGGCTGGATATCCCACTGGAAATGAGACTGAATCCAGCTGGATCCAGTTAGAACCAGTTCCATAATGCAGCTCCAGCCAGACCGACTTTCAACTGGGATATATCACTAAAAATTTGTCAGATATGTTCACAAGTTTACAAATTCTAAGGACAGCCCTCTTTCAATAAATATGCTCCGCAGGTCAGCAATGCAGACAGCAGGATTGGGGCACCTCATGTCCGTAGACCGTAACATACTTTGCAAGCACATTCACTGAAATCAAGGTGTGCAGTGCTGAAATGCAAGACTGTTCGGCTCGAAAGAATATGTTCATGCATAATTCATACTGAAATGACTTACTTAAGAAGAAAATTTAGCGAGTTCTAAGCTTTTTATTCATTTATTAAATAATTGTGTTTTACAACTTATTAAGAAATACTATTGGTTCCGCTATTATCGAACGTGCAGGGACGTGAAGCTACATCGGGTTGCTAATGTACACGTCAAGTAATACGCCACAATCTCACATGACATGCCACTTCTCAAGTCATCAGTGCCCATGGTTTAAGTAACCAGACGTCCCAATTTAGGCAGAACAGGTCCCGCTTTTCCAACCGCGGTTTCGCTGTCCCTCCAGTCAGAGCAGTATATGGGGAGAGTTTGGCCAGTCTATGATCTCGCCGCCGCAACGCCCTTTTCCTGAGTGAGCCAACCAGCTCGCAGCGTGGAGCGAGAGGCGTGAGGACCTGCCATTTTCATTCATTCGCCCGGTGGAATGCATGGGATCGGCATCTAAATTTCAGTTATTTCCTTTTATATCGCAGGCTATGGCAAGAAAATGATATACTGTTATTCCTCGGTGGGTTAACAAACTAACGAATGAAGTTTTCTCGACGTCTGACCGCAAACTTTTATACACCAACTCATATTTACAAACAAACCGAAGCGCCCCTAGGAGACGCCACCGACGCCGCGTATGCGCGATGGGGGTGTGGGCAAGAAGCTCGCCGTCGCCCATAAACAAACCATTTGAATGGGATGTTTTCAGCGTCGGTGTGAATCCCCACACTCTTTTTCGCGTTGGAATTGTTGATTCTACGTCTTCCCAGCAATGTCTGACCACTTGAGCGGCCTCAGCGAAATTAACGAGGCTCGTTACACCGCAAAACTCGGCGTGAATAATGTAGCATGCGGCAATTCATTCCGCATGGACGCCGCAGAATGGACGCTAAAGCCTGATTCACATGGTGAGGTTCCGCTCGCTGTTTTCAGTCATGACGTCGCTCGAGCTGCAAAAGCCTGAACCGTAGCTGAGATGTCGACGTCGATACTGAAAATCGCAAGCAGAATCGGACCGAGCTGAATTAGGCATAACAAGTCGGTGATGGTCACTGGTAACAATTATCAAAATCTCCTCGAATCTACTGTTTACACTGAGCCTACTTACCGGAAGCAACCTTCAAACTTAAACGTCTTTTGACGGCTGCACTTCTTACCGCAATTACCGGGTCAACGTTTGGTGTACGGATCGCTGTCGTTTGAACAAGCAGACGACAAGCAGAAACGTTTGAGAGAGCAGACAACAGCTCGAACAATGAGGCGGCCGTTTGAGCATGATGACGCACTGAACGTAGTCCACAGGATGTCCGTGCAACTTGACGGTTTTCCCGCGTTTATGTTGGAACAAAAGAAATAAATCTGACGACCACAAGTATCCGTGAATTCTGTTCACGTTCTCGGACGAACCGAGCAGGCAGAAAACGCATGAAAACTGACCTTCAAACCTTTCCCGACTCTTTTGGTAAAGCCCCAGTCGCGGCGTTTTGACGAGAAGGCAGGTTTTTGTCCTGTTTCTTCCAAAGTAACACAGGAATGCACGTGCCCCATGGCGGCTTCCGCCCACAGCCCCAGACCGGAAGTGCGCCCGACGCGCCACCACCGCGCCGTGACGTAACAGAGATGAGTTCGTCTATACTAGAGTGCCTCAATGTCCTTCTGTTTTGGGTGATGCCATCGTTTGTAGTACCCGATGCCGACAGCACGCGTCCACAGCGAAAGTAGAAAGAAATCGCAGGAAACAAAATGTCGCCGTAGCACAGTCAGCGTCACGAGCGCGTGCAGGGACGCACTCTTTCACGTGCTTCAGAACAAAAAATAAAAATAGGCGTTCGAAACAAAATGGCCAGATGTCATCACCCCAAGCAAAGCGCACATGAAGGCACCCTAGTCTATACAGGCGAAAAAGAAGTCGACCCGTAGCAGACGACGCGTAGCTTCAACAGTGCTCTGTACGGAAAGCGTGTTGCGTCAAAATGGCGGTCATCTCCTCTTTGCTCCCTCCTTCCTCTCTCGCTCCTTCGGGGCTCTCCTCCCTCTCCTCCACTTTTCTCCTCTCCAGCGCCTTCGTCGCCACACCCACTGGCCAGACTCTCCCAATATACGGCTCTGCCTCCAGTATGCTTGTGGGACGGTGCTTTGTCCCGCTTTGGCTCCGCCAAACCACGAATAGATAAAAGATGCGGTTAAACAAAAGGATCGCACCAGTGAGAATTTGTGTATGACATGTGGACATATAGTATCTACAAAAATAAATATGTGCATACTGAATAAATATTCCAAGCACATGTGTCAGATGTGCACGCCAAACAGTATGCAAATTGCAAGGGGAAAAAAATATGCACACGGTGTATAGGAAATAATAAAAAAGGCCCCAAATTTAAAGTTTCAAGTCTCACCACACAATAACAGTAGCAGCGCGCAACCCCCCCCCCCCCCCCCCGCCCTTTCCCTTTACGCGTCAAGCTTTGGGGCCTAAGGAATATGGTCACTTTCCCTATGGTAGTTTCAGATGTAATGGTGATCAGCTCTTTTATACCCAACTGACGACCCTCCAGCTTATCGTGGAAGGATTCCGAATCATCGTTTCGAACGCCCACATTCTTCTAGGTTGAACGGACCGGAAATGCATGTGACACCACTTTGCCTGCGGCTCTTCGCGTCAGGTGGCGGCGGCGCGTTTTCAGCAAACTTGCATGATGCGTCTCCGTGTGTAGACAGACACAAGAATTTAACCCTCCGAAGTAGATGGGCGGCTGAATGACTGGGAAGGAAAAAGCTTGCAGCCGGATATGTAACTCGACTTCACAACAAACTTTCACTTTAGACAAGTTGTTTTTATTTTATTTTTAGCGCTCGCGCTCGTCTTTGCAATGTTGCTGCGACTTATTTTTCTCTGCTTGAGCTAGACAGTAAGCTGACAACATCATGATAACTTGCCATGAATCGCACAAACACATTTTGGCAGCGAGATAAGATCAGAGGTCGACCGCTCTAAGCTTCTTCTTCGAATATGGAGTAACAGCAGACGTACCCCTCGATATCTTCTGATGTAGCCACCGGGAGTGTCATAAGCGGGCAGGAAATCAATGCGAGGCATCGCGCGTTTGCACTGCAAACATTGCTGTTATGAACGAAGCATGATCTGATACAACTGTCGGGAACTTATTTCTCACTGCGCTTTTTTGATCGCGATTCCCGGCAAACACACAAAAAAAAAAAAAAGCGAAAAAAGCCACACCTGATTCACAATGTTGCCGCTCGAATTGTGTGCTGCAGCTCAGCTTGGCCGCTTGGCGGCTCGCTTCAGAGAGGCAGAGGCTCTGAGGAGAGGCAGACTAGGGTGCCTTCATGTGCGCTTCGCATAGGGCGCATAGGGTGATGCCAACTGCCTGTTTCCCTTTCTCACACCCTCTGCCGCCGCCATTTTGTTCCTCTTATTGTTTCCCGTGCGCCGGAAAGTGGCCTTTGTGTCCATCGGTAATCCCATCCGAGGGGGAAGATGATAATCCTCGCTCCGTGGGTTCCACAACGCTGCTCCGAACTTGTGAGATAAGGTGCTTGTTTCCGGGAGGGTTATAAGCCCCACGGATTATCGCCGAGAACCAAAATGGCTGCTGGTTTGTCGGCGAGTGGTATTACAAAGGGTGGCATCACCCTAGCAAAGCGCACATGAAGGCTCCCTAAGGCAGACAAAATAGAAAAATGATGACGAACAATTTTTTTTTTTCGATTGTTAACAGGCAAGACGAGCGTGACAGATGTACGAGATACACGATTTCGTTTTATATTATATTAGTACACGGCCAGGCCACAGCGAAAAGCTCGCTTGAGAAAACGAAAATTAAAATACACAAATTTTGTTCGGAAATGAATCAAGCATGAAGGATAATAACCGTAAATGATAATCGTAAGTTTGTATTTTGAACGACTGGATATATTTTTCATTCCAAGCGGTGCACCGCTTGGTGCACTCGCTCTTTATCAGTGCACCGCTTGGTGCACTGATAAAGAGAGGATACCTCTTTATCAGACTCTAACACAGAAGCGGAGCGGGATCCTTTGTCGTATTGCCAGTAGGCATGTTTTGTGACAAAGCAAATTCTGCTATCAGCAAGAATTTCAAAAGGGTAGACATTGTGGCGAAGAGGGCAAAGATTCGGGCCGTGGAAATTGGCGAGACCTGGCCTTGAAAAAGTTGGGGGAGAGCATTAAAAAATCGGAATGTCTGCACCTAGAAGTCTTTTTTAGTGCAATTTAGGGCAATTATAACTGAGAGAGGTATATACTTGGCAGCGCCAATTGTCGTCATACCTGCAGAAACAGTTGTCTCCATTGGACATTGGAGACCCTTTCAGAGTTTCTAATTCTGAGGCTGTGGCGGATTTCTTTGAAAGTAATAAGTTTAAACTTTTGTCCGCATTTAGTATAGACGCTGAGAACCTCTTTTATTCTCTGCCTCATGATCAGTTGTTCTCTTCAGTCAGGTCCTGTATCGAGCGCAACGGAGAACTAGCGTTCAGAAATTCTAGCGGTATTACCCTGGAAAGCTTTCTAGAGCTTCTAAGTTTTTACATCAACTCGATGGTGGTTGGATGGGACAATAAAATGTTTCTACAAAAAACGGGAGTTTGCATTGCAGAGAACGACATAGAACATTACCAGGACATTCAATCAACATTCAAATATCCTAACAAGGTTCTAAGAACGTTCTCAAATCATCCAAAGAACTTCTGCAATGTTCTTTAAATGTTGCAAATTTATGCAGGGACATCCTTTTAATCTCATCAGAATGTGGCGTGGGTACATCCCTACATTCAGGGAACATTTTCTGAGGCTTATTTACAAAGATTCTATAATTACGGTTGACTTTGGAGCACCGTACTACATATATGGATGTGGTAAAGCTCCTCACGGGGCGACCAACGCTTTTAATCGAAAGATATGTTTAGAAGGCGCAGGCACAAGACACTTCCCCAGCGCACCAGCCTGAGCATGTACTAGCTGAAATCCTACCTGCCACTTGTCAACTTCTTTCATTCAAAATGTACCGCATCGATTACTCACTCCGAGCAAGAACAGATACGCATGGCACGCAACTGCAGGATATACCTTATTCTTTTATCGTAATAACGCCACCCACATGCTAAAAATCGGGTCTATTCAAAACTGCACCTCTACATACCCAGTGAGTTTTGAAAACCATTGCTTTTCTCCTACACCTTATATCACATTCCTCGGTAGACTCGTATACGATAAAACTAATCCCTTATGCTAAGTTTCCAGAAACTCCACTTAATTTGCAAATGTTTGGCACAAAGTGGCATATATTGGATGGTGTTTCGAACCACAGGTTGCGTGAGAGCTCCGTAAAGTTGGCTTCACCTGCGAAAATTCTAGGAATGTTCGCAAGCGAACGTTGAAAGAATGTTGCTCATATGAATGTTCAAAGGCGAATGTTCCGAGAACATTGTGCATACGAATGTTCGCCAACGAACGTTCCTAGAATGTTGAGAAGCTTATCTTGTAGGGAATGTTCGCATACGAACGTTCCTAGAACGTTCCGTATGGTGTTTTAACGTTCCTTCAACATTCAGAACACCCAGGGAATGTTCGCTCGACATTGGCTGCTACGTGGGACGTTTGAAGAACCCGACGAAGGGGATCTCCAATTCCTTGACCTTTCGTTGCACTTTGAAGAAAAACGTGTTTGTTGGTCGTTTAGTCCACGCACAAAAAAGGCCATTCTGGATTATAGGTCATGTCACTCTAAATTGGTAAAGAGGAGTATAGCGGTCTCTTGTCTCGGGTCCGCCCTAAAAAAATTCCTGCGTCCACTTGATGAAGGAAAGCTTCAACGGCCAGGTTAACAGACTAAAACTTTCAGGATTTCCATCAGCCCTTTTGACCGAGGTGGCAAGCTCGCTGTTGAAAAAAAGCCAAAGGGAGGGAGAGGAAGACTGAATTCGACAAAAAAAGAATGGTGGTCATCCCCTATCTTCATCAGGTTTCCCATAACCTGAAACAATTCGCTATGGTGTCCCGGTTGTGTTCTCAGCCCCACAAAAAAAATGGGTCAGATATGTGCTAAGGTGGGTGCTATTGCCGAAAAGCGGTTAAAAAACAAATGCACAAAAAAACACGCAGTGCCGTTTGTGGCCTGTGTGTCTGGCGTGGTCTATAAGATCCCCTTGTCTTGTGGCAAGGTGTACGTTGGACAGACGGGCCGCTGCCTAAATGATAGACTCAGGGAGCATTCGTATTCACTCAGGGCGACAGTCGGGGGGTTGCTACCTTTACACTGCAGGGGCATGCATGTGCCAGCCTAATTTTAGTGAAGCCACTGTTTTGGACAGACATAGAGACAGGGTGACAAGGAAAATTATCGAGGCCTTTTTTATTTCAGAACTTGGCTGGAGACGCGTCAGCGAACCGTCAGTGGCGTTATCTGACAAAGAGTTCGGGTACCTGCGATCGACTATGACGGGCATTACGTAGCCACTGATTGGGCCTATCGCGATATAATATGCTGCTTGGTTGGCACGTTTGTGTGTCTATATATTTTTATCTGATTAAGATGCTTCTTGTTTTCCTCCTTCCAATTTTGTGTAATAAACAACAGTTGTTAGTTCAGCGCCGTCCTGTCGTGTTTTTTTTTCCTTTACTCTTGTCCAAGTTTCTTTGCCGCCGTTTCTTCTCAAGATGTTCACATCAGATATTAGCCTTGGTGAGGGCGCCTCGGGTAAAGTCACTATGTTTAGCTTTCTCTGGTGCTTATTGGGCAGTCACAGGCTTCTGCTGGGGAAGTTTTGTCGACAAATGTTATATTTTTCACCCGCCCGCGGATGGTGATAAACATCTCGGGGGACGCTCATGTGTTTGTTCTGAGCATTTCTTTACACACTGGTATATTTCAGCGTCTGTACGGCAACAGAGCGACTTAAAACCTGCAAATAAAGCACTGTTTGTCAATGGACCTTTTTCACATACCGACGGCACCAGGCG
This sequence comes from Ixodes persulcatus, assembly GCA_013358835.2. Taxonomy (NCBI): domain Eukaryota; kingdom Metazoa; phylum Arthropoda; class Arachnida; order Ixodida; family Ixodidae; genus Ixodes; species Ixodes persulcatus. The sequence continues at coordinate 320,377 of JABSTQ010011486.1, read as the reverse complement.
GTGGCTACACGAACTAAAAATCGAGGAAGTGACCTACCTGCGCTACCATAAGATAATGGGAGCTATGCTACCAGTTTCTTCGCTCTCCGAGCAGCGGCGCGTGCCCAACGCGACTCTAAAGAGGGGGATCTGTGGCGTCCACCCAAACGTCATGTTTTTCTTTCCGTCCACTTTCTTTTTTTGTGTAACACAATTATATATATGTTGCAATTACGTGTTCTACTCGCTGATCCACAGCCTCCTTCCGAATTTCCTCGATTTCTAGTACCGACTTCCGCCGCTTGGCATCGAGTGCTCGCGCGTGCGCAGAACGCTTCTCGGAAAAGGTCCAATTGCTTCCTTCATGAAATAACAGGCGCTCACAATTCAAGCTCACGTTTGATTCCGTTGCCCGCGGGACGCGATTTCTATCAGAAAACCTACATTTTTTCCTCTCGTTTCCGCAACACATCGTAGCAGACGAACCCTCGTCGTCTGCTCCCGCTCCTTGCCGGAGCGAGGCATGACGGGATTGCATTTTGGCGCACTCCCGATTTTCTCGGTGCAGTGAGTGCATGCACGCGTGGGGTGCCAGCGCTGAAACGAACTCGGAGAGTGCAACCACTCGTGTAGTGCCGCCTGAAACGAACCCTCTCCACGCTGCGAGTGGGCACGCGTGGGCACGAGTGCCGTGAAACGAACTCGCTATAAGGGTGTCGCGAACTTTTGTCGAACCAGATTTTTAGGTCGACCTTTCGGGGTTCTACTGTTTCAAACCGGTCGACGAACTTTCGAACTTTTAACTAGGGGTGTCGCGAACCGGTCGAGGTACGAGTTTGACCAGGTTCGACTTTTTTTACCTTCTTGTGAAAAGTTCGACAAAGGTTCGACTCAGGTTCGGCTGCTATGCGCGTGCGTGACAGGCTGGCCAGTTGGCTTCGGATTTGGCATGTGGAACCATTAATGTGTTGCTACATGCAACACATTAAAGCTAAAAAAATGAGCGCTGGAATCTCGTTTCCGTACCCCTTTAAAGGGGCCCTGCAATCATATTTAAAGGGGCCTTGCATTCATATTTAAGCGTCAACCTTTTTTTGCGGTTTACACGTCTCTTGGGTTTCGGGCAAGCCAGCGGGCACGGAGAGAGTAACTATATATTAGTGCGTCATATTTTAACCGGATGACGCGGAAACCTCCTCCACCTACGGGGGCGACCCGCGGTGCCGAAAGCGCGCAAAATGTGAAGTCTTTGGTCCAGGCCTTACTACTGGTCAGAGCCGCTAAAAGCTTCTTTTTAGTCGAAATACAAAATATAAGTGGCGCGAACCGTTTCAATTATTTATGAAAGTAGTTTTTGTTCAGTACTTTAGATCAGAAAAGAAACAAATACAGTTTATAAGGTACGGAAATAAGAAATGACCCGTCGACACACCCGCCACCAAGCGGTGGAAAAGGCGGCGCATACTAGAAAGGGGTAGTGGGATCAGGGACCGAAGAGCGGCAGGCGTAGAAAGATCCCGGATGTACGGTCGGGCGCTGCGGCCGTATGGACTGGAGGATTCGACCGGTTGCGAGCGTTCCGAAGGCCTTCGGCGAGCAGGTTTGGCTTGCGGTTTGGCCGTTTGGCAGTATGGCAGCGCGAAGTGGTTCTCGTTCTGAACTGATCTTCACCCCGTGTTTGCTGTCGTTTGTGGCCGATGAAGTGTCATGCCGAATTAGTGTTTAATAGCTCAGCAAATGCAATGCGAGCCGCCCTGGCCGCTCCTTACACACGAAAAAAAAAAGGAGAATTCAAACGAACCGCGCTGACTGACAACTCGTTTTTATATACTTTGTCTTCTTCTACGTCTGGAACTGAAGCCCCTGCAGGTGGTCCTTCAAGTTCGGCAGGGGTGTGTGCTCACAAAAGGCTTATCTTCAAGGGGCATCCCAACAATGAACACAGCGAGAGGATTTGTCACTTAGATCGTTTTGTGAGTTCGCCCCAAAGTTGATAGTGCAGTGGATGCCTTGTGGGCGGCCTAGCAAGCAGTGTCCTTCAGGCTGGTGCCGTGCTCTGCCTTGTCACCCGCTTGGAGACTATAGTCACGTGACCGTAACCGCCCCAGTAGCACCGAATGTTGCCACAATGTTGCTGGAATGTAGTCTGCCAACGTTGTGTATACGTGGTATAATGACTGCCAAATGTTATGTCGCTGGAACGTTATCTGAAAACATTCCCGTAACATCACAGTAAATATTTGTGGTATGTTATGCCCTCAACATTAGTGGAACATAATTTAACATTGTTTATATATTTCCATTGACAACACAGCAAACATTTGTGGTAGTTTTGCCCTCAAAATTCGTGTAACATTATTTATACTAGGTGTCTCAATAGCGGCCAAGTTCTTCAAATCGACCGCAAAATTCGGTTTCTTAACCTATCGCGCTAGGCTTTTGTGCAGTTTTGCCCACAGGTGGCGCATTTTCTGTATAAAATCTGCAAAGAGCGAACTTACCTGATGAAAAAGTAAAGAAAGAAAAAGGCTATGAAAACCTATGAAAACCCAGCGAAGGCGCCAGTCTTCAAACAAGGCCACAGACAAAAAAGGAGAAATCTTATGTGAATTTCTAATAATACATAACCTTATAACCTTTTCATCCTTAATAGTAAACATTCTCCACCAACCTTTCAAACCACACCAGCTCAATGCACGTGGAGCGGAAGCTCGTACTGCAAGAACCCAGGGATCCTGGGTTCAATCCCCACCCCTGCCCGTTTCGATCTGGATGAGCATCGTACCGGCGTGCGGTCGTGTATCACTACTGCGTGGTGCACGTTAAAGACCCCAGGTTAGCGGTTGTACCACACTGGCTAAATTGCTCATCTACAGCTGAGACACCAGACGCCCACTGAGGCAGACTAACTTCCGGCTGTATAAACATACAACAATTTGCACTGCGGTCGTGTATCACTACTGCGTGGTGCACGTTAAAGATCCCAGGTTAGCGGTGGTATCGCACTGGCAAAATTGATCAACTACAGCTGAATCACCAGACGCCCATTGAGGCAGACTAACTTCCGGTTGTTTAAACATACACACAACAAATTGCTTGAATTTGCTTTGCTCCTATAATAAAAAAATATGCAATTATCATCCAAATTTTTACACAAATATATTTAACTCGTGTTTACAACCAGGCTGTTTTACAAGAGTATGGAAAGTAGGCAAAGTAATTCTATTAAATAGACCAGAAAGTCCAAATAATCTGACAACCTAATATGGAACAGCCTGTTTAGATTTTCTACCTTGTAAAGGGCCTAGAGCGATTACTTTATAATAGGCTATATATTTTAAACAAATGAAACCTGTTATACCCATATCAATTTGTGATTACCCATAACCAATCTTCCACAAAAGCACTATATAACTTAACTCAATACATCCATAAAATAAAACTAAAACAGAAAATATGTACAATAATCTCACTAGACTTTCAAGGAGCATTTGACTCGATCGGTATGCTACCCTTTAAAAAGAAACACAGCTGTCCACCAAATTTATATTTTCTACTCCGCTCATTCTTTATAGATAGAACTATACAATATAATTTAGAGCCTAGTCCAATACAAAAGAAAGTAACTTTGGGATGCCCACAGGGATCTCCACTACGTCCATTATTATGGAATATTGTAATACACGGCCTATTAAATGCTAACCTTTCAATACATACACACATACAGGCATTTACAGACGATGTGGTGCTTGGGAAATTGAAACGCGCTCCCAAATTATTTTAAACCAAATAACACAGTGGGAAAAATAAAGTTAACATTTAATTACTCGATATGTTGCTGCTTATTAAAAACTCCAGGAAACAAATACAAAAAGCATCTTCCCTAAATCAAGTTTAACAACAATAAGTTGAAATACAAACAGGAATTGAAAATCTTAGGGATCAGTTTTGACCCCCCCCCCCCCTTACCACTTATTCCGCACGTAACATATTTAAAAAATAAAGTGCTTAAACATACATTCAATATAGAAGGGAAAGTCATAAGGGAAAGATTGCAGGCAAGCTGGTTAGGCGACATAATTGAAAACCCTGAAATCGTTTTTCGTCTGTGCAGGGGGGGGGGGGGGGGGCTGAGCGGGAATCAAATTAGAAAAAAAAAATATTTGCATTCCATACAGCGTAATTTAGTATACGCACCTGTATGGTAAAAGAAGAACATACCAGTCATTTAAAAAGAAAAATAATTTCTGTTAAAAAATTTCTACTACTAAAAATATGCCAAGCTAATCGGACAACCTCTAATGTTAGCCTTCCATTTCTGTGTACTATCAAATCAATAACGATAACTTTGGATTTAGAAATTTTTATGTTTAATGCATAAAAAAAAAGGAAAGCAAGTAAATTTGAAGAATGGTTATTACAAGCCCAAAATATTCAATACCTCATGGACTTATGGAGCGTGCACCATAGCCTTAGATACTCAGTAGAATATAGAATATATATTCCACTGAGAAAGAGCGCAGCCGCGAGTGGCAGCCGAAGGAACTACGGCGAAAAGCTTACGTAACTTCGCTCGGCTCAGCTGCAGCATAACGCCCGCTAATCTCAGCAGAGAGAGGGAGAGGAAGCGTCCTCCGAGAAAGCACACGGGAAACTACACGGCACCCCGAATTTCGTCACCAGGAGTGCGACCAGGTGTGACCCTGAAGACTGGAAATGAGTTGAGGGGTGCCAGAAATAACAATATTTATCTTTTTTTTTTTTTTTTTTACACAACAACATTGACACGCGGGCGAAATCGGTTTTCTATTCTTTACTTCATAAGTGACAGAGGGCAACTTCCACAAATTTTTGACAGTAGTCCGGAAATAGTTGCACCCCCCCAACTGCCCCTTTAACTCGATTTTAGACTAGAAATAAGAATTGCATGAAAGACAGCCGGACAGAACCATTTCATACGGTGGCGTAAATCATGAACATGCAGCGATCTCACCTTTCTCAAATAAAGGAACACTGACACACCCAAAAAAAATTTTTAATTTTTTTTTGTTAGGCGATTTATTATGGTGTAAGAAGACTACCCAATCAATATTTTGCTACAGTGTTACGCATACTTTTAATAAAGTCAAAAAACGAAATCGAAACTGAACTGGAGAGGAGTTACCGAAAGTCACGCGACTCTGCAGCCTTTTTGTTTTTGTTTCATTCAATATATTTGCAATGTTTTAGAAGCCCCCAAAAATCGGTGTTTCATTTTCAGTCTATAATTATTATTGAGTGTGTGCCTTCGATGACCCACGACTTTGATTATCTTTGGTGGTTGTGTCTAAACCATAAAGAGTGAGTGCGACTCAAAACGGCCAGTTCTCGATCGTCGGTTTTCGGGCGGAAAGAAAACGAATTTCAAGCCGTCAATCGTGTTCTGGGTAGTTGAGCTCTCATATGTCACGTACAAATAAAAACCTTGGCGAGCATAAATACCCTGTCAGTGTCCCGCTTGTGGGAACCACGTGTTCTGTCTCCCAAAGCTAGCACATGCAGGTCGTGGGGACCGCGATGGCGGCGGCTTCCCGGATTCGAGGCGAGGTCGCATTCCTCGAAGAGGGCGGTCCCTCCCAGTGGCGTCACAAGGGGGGGGGGGGGGGGGGGGGGGGGCGGACCGCCCCGGGTGCAGCGCTCAGGGGGGTGTCACGGCGGGCCACGAGGGGGGGGGGGGGGGGGGGGGAGGGAGTCGCGGTGGACCGCGCGAGAGTGGAGGGGGGGGGGGGGGGGGAGTCGCGGCGGGCCACGCGAAAGCGGGGAGGGGGGGGGGGGGGGATGGCGGCGGGCTACCGCCCCGGGTGCCGCTGACCCTCGTGACGCCACTGGTCCCTCCCTCGCTCTTTTGGGTAAATCTGCTCGTGGCACATCCTTGGGAGTGAGTGTGGGCGCGACCCCTGAGCGGGCTAAGCCACAACACCTACCCCGGGCACATCCATTTCCCGCAGGCTATAGACCTTTTCATTTCAGTAGTTGCCTGACCATCGGGTAGAGGGCGCTGGCGCACTCGCTGCCATGGAGTTGCTTCAATTTGGTTGGTTTCGGTTTAAACGTGCACGCGGTTGTGCTGCTATTTCATGCCATTTTCGCTTAATTTTGTGATACAAATTTCTTTCCTGTAGAACACAGCGAATGAAACAATAATACTGAGTCACTTGGAGAACCACAAAGTGGTTTCAGCCTAAATCGGCGAGCACTTTCATTACGTCCATCGTTAATTTCGGCCAGGTTCATTGGTGTAACAACTGCGCTGATGCACAAAGAGGAGTACCATCGCCCACGGCCGTACCCGTGGACACTAGTTTCTAGAAAAATAAATAAATAAAGAGCAGGACAAGCTCCGCCTCCAGCACAGTTTCTTGGAAGTTTCTTGGAATTCACAAATAAACCGAACAAGCGAATGTTTATATTGCAAAAACGATTAAGAACGTCAAGCAGATGTTGGTGTGATAGTGTAAATGAATAACCTGGCCTGATGTTGACGTACCATTATTTCTAGCATCAGAAAAAAAAAATTAAATTAAACGTTTGTTCCCTAATCCACAAGTCCATCCATATAATCAAAAAGCCGCGGTTTCGTTGTTTTTGATTTGTTATATATTCAAAACACGATGCTTTCAGGAAACAGATGTGGTTATTTACAGTGAGTATTTTGTCACCTTCCTTGCCATCCCAAATGCGTGATCATTATATACTTACTATTGTGCTTCCTTTTGCGAATGTTCTGCCACTATTAGTAAACAAACCTGAGTTCTCTTAAGTTATTGACCTTTGAACCCATTGTGCTGTCTTAGAGTCATAAATGTGCTCAATGTGCGTGAGCGCTAACGCTGATTCATGTGCCCATACAGCCTGTTCACACGTAGCCGGCACGCCGACGGTCAAAGTAGTCAAGATATCTTACAAAATTAACTGCAGAAGTTGCGCGCACAATGATGTAATGCAATTACATGGTAAATATAAGTATCGGACGACTCTTTACGGAGAAAGGTAAGAAACGCGGTGAAACGCGACGAAAAACACGAATTCAACACATCCGCCAAGGCGCGGAGTAGCGCGGAGGGGTGAGCGGAGCGATGAGTTGAAGCAACCTAATGGCGCCGCGTCACGTGATTCCAAGATGGCAGCGCCCATGCGGCGGATGGTGAAAAGGTCTATACAAGCCGTCCCCGAATCGCTCGGTATAATATGGTACTTGGCCCTGGTGTACGTGGTGACAGCTTGGACAACTTCGCATACCGCTTGTGCCCCCTGCTTCTCAACGCTGGACTCTACAACCAAGAGGCTCCCACTCCGCCTTGTTCATCAGTTCCTACCGCCTCCCTCCAGTCGCTCGAGGTTGCGGCTCCATCCGCCGCCGCGATGTCGGCTTTGGCGAAACACTACACTTCACTTTCACAATTTTTTATTCAATCAGCTGTTTTCCCTTCTCCCCCCCCCCCCCTCCCCCCCCCCCCCCCTGTGACGCCCTGATGACCGTCTGGCCAATACAGTTTAGTATTTCCTCTTTCGCAAGCCTTCTTTTTCTCTCTTCCAAGAAAGAGGGGGGGGGGGGGAGGGGGGGGGGGGCAGGAGCTGGACCTCGGAGCCTCTTTCTTTTTGCAGGTTCCCTCTTCCTACGAATCTGCCTAGAACGGTAGCGTGGGCCCCTCCAGGTGAATCTTACTGATACGACAGTGGCCGACATTTTTAGTATCTTCTTTCATTTGTTTGGCCGACGGACCAAGTGTGGCGGCGAGACGCCAATAAACACGTCATTCTACGGGCCCACAGACCTCCTGTGTTTCTACGTGGTACCCCCAAAAGGGGGAACCTACAAGCTACTGCTTCATCGGCGATTGAAGAACATTATGGTAAAATAAAGAGCGAGAGATACTCCCCCTGTCGAGTTTTCGAATCAAAGTCACTGGTTGATGTTGTCCCGTTGTAATTTCCGGCCCATTGATCGCACTAGCACTTTTACTTTAAGTCACATCGATCACTATGACTTCAGCGTAAGAAAAAGGAAAGGCAGATTTAACGGCATTGCCGATGGGTTGAGCAGATTTTTCTGACATCACGAAAAATAGTAGGGATCATCTCAGAGGTCTTCGTCATCCACGGGAATGAGGATCAAAGTGGGGGCACTTCGTTAAAACCCCAAAATTACCTCACAAATTGCGAAAAGTTTTTGTCTTTTGTATTTTGTTTCATTGTGACCTCGTTGGAAAAATGAGTTTTTTTGGCGACAGGGGGTCTCGATACCCGGAATTGTACCAAATTTTGGTAATCCGTAATCCAGTCTGGCGGGTCTCTGGCGAATTCCGAGCGTTTGACTGCGGTGTGGCGTGGTGTTGTGGGGGGACGTTTTCGCTAATGCCTCCGTTGTGAGAGGTTTGGGAGTTTGTTTAGTGCTTGCAGCGTCTTCTCAAGGCCTACTCCAAGCCCACCTCTTCAGGCCAGCGATTGTACCACCGGCCTTTCGAGGTTTCCCTGGCCCCGGAGGGGCTGTTAAGAATGGAACCTTCGGCGACCCTCTTCCGAGTTTCAACGCTGCGGAAACGAGTCACGATCTGTCCGGGACTGTCGCCCACCTGTCGGAGCCTGCCCAAAACGAGTCTCAACGCGTCCGTGACGTCAACGGGACGTGTGTGTGTGTGCGTGTGGGTTCGTGCGCTCCGGAAGGGGAGAGAGGCATGGCCTAACTGCGGAGAACCATGGCTACGACGCACTTCTGGCTACGACGCGGCGGTCTTTGCTGCAAAGCACTTGGTGAGGGAGAAAACGGACCCTATATAAGGCGGAGCGTGAGGCTGCTCCGTTGTTCTCTCGGATTTGACGACTGTATCGCAACAATGTAATTAAACCGTTCGTTACGTTACCAATTCTCCCACCTCCACTGGACCCCTGGGTTCTTCACTTCGGGGAATGGTCTTCGTCACGAGCCAGGAAGCCTCCGGACGTGCGGCTTAAACCCCGCCTCGAACAATATATATATATAAAACAATCAAACTTGAAACAAATTTTTTCTGTATACTGAAGCTTTTGTTTTTGTACCGCCCCGTGCTTGCGCCTCAAATGTCTCGTAATATTATTATCCTCTAAATAAAATGAATATAAATTACTTTTGCTCACACTAGCCTATATCTTTTATTCGTAACGCTATGGTTTGGACCAACATACCAACCTTAATTGCGTGATTACCTTCTTCACCGCAAGCTTTTTTTTTTCGCTTGTTTTTAGAGACCGAATACGTCGGAAAACGCTATTGAGAAAAAGCTTATTCGAGTTAAAATGAAAGCGTGGTTAGCCAAGCTCGTCAAGACAAAGTACAGTCCACACTTCCGCTTATATTTCTTTTATTAGCCAAATGCTACTGCTGTCCCTCGTTCTCAGAACCGTAGACTTATAGCCACCCTTCGACACTGTCGCGAGTGGCTAGTGGAACCCCGTGGGTTCACGTATAGATTGATGTTTCTATACAATCTGATACACACCTCTACAGTTAAGTACAAAAAAGAGTTCGTAGAGATAAGTTTACAAGATTAGTTGCAGGCAAGAATACAATACATCCTGTTTTCGAACACTCGAAGTGCCATCTGGGATATTCCAATCCGGGATGAATTCTCGGCTCTCTCCGTTGACTCGCTGAGCCACATGCTGTGTCGGGGTCTTGAGTCACCAATTGTTTCATATTGTAATATTCGAAACTTCTGTGATTTTGCTACACTGCTTGCCGTCTGCCGATATATCTATGACGCTAAGTGACGCCAACGTCAGCGACACCTTGCGGGCGCCTCCGCAATTATTTTCACGAGACTAAGCGCGCACACACGATGTCTCGCAGGCTCTCCCCGTCGAAACAGTAGCCTTTGAATCACTGAAAGAATGAGAACGGCAGAGATGTCCTTCATCGGTTGTCCGGCCTCCAGCGCGAGCTTTCTGCCTTCGATAGCGTTTTGGCGCCTTGTGAGCGTCGAGCGTGTACGCGGAGCCGACGCACGGCGGAAGGCAATGCGGAACGCAAGTTCGTCTGCTTCTTTTGCAGGGGTTGTGGTTACGTCAGAACGACAAACTCTGATTGACTATGATTGAAGGATAGTGAATGGACCTCAAAGCAGCTTGCTCTCAAGTATACCCACTATCCTTCAATCAGAGCCAATCAGAGCTCGGCGTTTTGACGTCACCACAACCCCTGCAAAAGAAGCAGACGAACTTGCTCTCCGCATAAACGCTTGTTGGGGCAAGGTATCTGAAAGAGACGCCCTGCTGTTCTCACCCTGTCGGTGACACCAGAGGTTGTACCATGGAGCGCAAAGTGTCAATGTGCGTCCCCAAAACTTCATTAAAATTAATACAGTCATTGCATTGTAAGCATTAAAAGTTTTGTTTCGACACCTTCTGCAGAAGAAAGAAAGGTACGATGAAGGATGGGTATATCATTTATACCTAAAATACGAGGAAAATCGACACCTGTGGCATTTCGTTCAAGTAAACTTGGGTATACACAGTGGTGCTCATAGGAAAGGATCAGCTTCAGACGGCTGTTGTGTGGCATTCCCTTGGTTGATTTGGAGCGATCCAAAAGCGCTCGCACCTTTGGTGCGGTAGCTAGATGCGATCGCGCGCTCGCACGCCCAAGAAGACACCAACAAAAAAACAGCTCCAAATCCACCAAGCGCTTCAAAACAGCTCCAAATCCACCAAGAGAAGCCCCGAAAAAAAAAAAAGAAAGAAAAATATTGGGACTTTGCATCTGAGTCCATGCGTGGTGCCCCGATGGTTGCGTGCGCGGGTCCACGTGATCGAAACTTTTATTTTGCGCTCCGGGGGTCTAAACAAATATTCTAGGCCACGGGGACATTCACTAAAATCAAGGAAGCACTGCTAATAACTCTTTCGCAAGACATTCTGTTCATGCGCTCACTCTCGTGGCAGCACTTTCAGAGTCGGCCACAAAATACAGTCTGAAACAATATGGAAGACCCATTCGACGAGGCATTTTCAGGCGGCCGTGCATGATTTGCTTTGGCCAGGCCTACATTGCATAAAATGAAGAGTAAATGTACCTTTGTTCTAGCCTCTCATTAAAAATAAATTGCTTTTAGCCAACGAGTGCTAAACACCACAGCAAAAACAGACTCGGCGAAAGGGTCTTTTACATTGTCGGAGACTGTATTGCTCATGCTCCCCAACCAGTAAAACGCTAGTTAATGAACCGACCCGCACTTCATTACTACCGTCCTGCACCCTGATTCATAGCCTACAGCTTCTAGCCCAACTGAGACTCTCACAACCATCCGCGTTTCACGGACCCGCTGAACGCCGGGTGTTTTGCCGCAAAATTAGCCCTTGATTCAGCAGCCCGCGCTGCGTCGTTTTCTAGTTTGGTCTGCTGGGGCGGCTGGGATGCATCAATGCTGACAACCACGTCGGTGACCTTCCTTCCAGCCACCATTTCGAGCAGAGGCGTTTCGCTCTGGGTGTTGGTAGCAGGTCTGTCTCTTTGTCCCTGATCGACGGGCTGTGGCACTTTTTCCTCCAAGCACTTCTCTGTACTGCCGTCACCTTGAGGCCCTTCCTCAGGTGTTCGTTCCAGTTTTTTCTCGGAAACATTGCTAGTCTCTTCAATCTCGGTGCTGACCTGGTGTTCCAGTCTCTCTTTGAGGACCGAGGTCCTCGTCACGGAGGCCGGAAGGTTCTTGCTAGTGCCGATAGGGGAATGCTGAAGGGCCTTGACCAGGTCCCTCCATCTCTGGAGGACGCGGCTGTAGCTTGGCTTGGATTCAGACTCTGCGGCGTCTTCGTACTTGCTCAGGTCCACGCTGCTAGAGTGCGAACCGCGGGACAGTTGGTCCAGGTCGCTGGCGTCGATGAGGGTAATGCTGAAGTCCTTCAGCAGGCGACGCTCACGAACGCGCACCTTCTTGTTGGGAGCGACTGCAAGATACACGAGCGGTTATTGACCAATATTACCTTTGAGAGTAGATACACAAAAACGTGTTGCATTGAAGACACCAGATAAGAATTATTGCCTTGTTTGGGTTGGATTGTATTTTTGGAGAAGGTCGAGATAACATGAGAGAGCTCGGGGGACTTAATCGGAAATAAGTGTCTGGAATTTAGCAGGTGAACCAAAAAAGCTTGTGCGCTGTCTACGTTCCGGTTGAACGCGCTTGGCCGTTGACAGTAACCCGCGTGCTTAAAGTATTGACACTCCATACTTTAAGGGGCAGTCGGCGATAGCTACGATTTGAAAAACAGGCTTACGATTTTCTGAGTTCTGTGCCAGGAAGCTTAGGCGGTGTCGTTTTGTTCTGTTACCAATTGTTTTCACATTTCTGGAGGACGAAGAGCCGCGATTTAAGTTAAAGGTGGAAATGACTGGCAACAATAAGTTAAAGGTGGAAATGACTGGCAACAATGGTTTTAGGTACCAAAATGGCTGAAGATTCGTTACCTTGAAGTAGCTTACTTAGTGTATGAATGATACAGCACAGGAGGCAACTTTGTGTTATTACAAAGCGAAAGGAAGAGAAGGTTACCTTCGGCTCTCTTCCGCTGCACCTTTGTGACTTTCATTCCGTTGTCCTTGAGGACGTCGAGGAGGTCGTAGCGGAAGGACGTGATCTGCTGCTTGAGTTCGTTGACGTCGTCCTCGGTAACTGGTGCCTGCTCGTTCTTGCTCTGCTCACTGGTCACGTATCTCCAGACCAGGCTTTTCATCACGTCCTGAAGCGAATCGCCTGTTTACTAACCCTGCATGGATTCTGTAGGAGTAATCACCTGATATTTCAACTCTTCCTTCTTCGCAGGAAACCCTTTGTCTCCGAGGTATATCTGAAAAGATGAACGATTCCTCGTGAAGTTGCTCACTTTGCAACACTTTTGTTTTGTGTTGAATGTATATAATTCAACTGAAGCTAATAATATATGTATATATCTGACTGTTTCAGAATTAAATAATGTAACGTGTCCTAAAAAAAAAAAATGTTTTTACAGTTCTGTTTCTTTTTGTTTTACCATGAAAAAAAAAAAAAAAAAACTACGCGTCGACAGTCGCTCTGTTTCCGCCCGAATTATAACTCTAGTGGTGCGAACCAACCAGATGCCAACATTTCAGAACTAGCTCCGTTATCTTATTAAAAAAGCCAAAAGTGATATTCTGAAAATGTAAATAGAAAAAATGGGACCTATTCTCAGTAACTGGCGTGATTCATTTCCATGTATTCGACGACTCAGTCGTCCGCTATTTTCCCATGGAAATTTTCAGAAAATCACTTTTCACTTTTAAATGAGATAACGGTTAGTTAAAAAACAAAAAAACAAAAAAAACACACAAAATGTTGACATTTGTTTTCGACCCCTAGAGCTATACAATTGACTGGAAAATGAGCATTCGGCAATGCTTCGTTTAAGTTTGCACTAAAAAACAAAACAAAAAAACTTTTTTTTTTTTGGGGGGGGGGGGGGGGACGCGCTGTATATGATGTCAGCACTTTCTTCAACACTAAGTTACATGCGTGCGGGTGCGTGATAAATGGTAAAGCGTGCTGGAGGCCTTATGCTACACGACGGGACCGGGACAAAGCCGTCTGCTGCGATTGGTCACGGCGTTGACCAATCGCGGCAGACAGCGTTGTCCCGTCCTCCCCTCCCCTCCCCGTTTTGCTCGGTCCCGCCATGTAGCTTAGGGCCCCTGCCGTTCTCATCCGGGAAGCGACTATCACTACATAAGCTATGCAGAATAACGAAGCTTCAGTTGTGTCGAAGAGGAAGTTTCACGCGTTATTTGTGCGCTGCTTGAAGTATAGTTTTTACGAGATTTTGTTGTTGAGGTAAAAAACGATTGCTTTGGTGTTTGAAATGTTCACGTCTTGATAAAATAACACAAACCTAATCTAAGATGCACCTACATAGATCTGCATCCAATATAGAAAAAGTGGGAAATTGGACTTTTTTATATTTGTATTACGGTTCTCGATTGGAATACGAGACATAGTTATTTGAAGCGTTTTCGTCATCCACAGACGTTTAAAACGGTCTGCGACAAAGCGAGGCGATATATTTCCCGAGCTTCCTGGCATTCTAAGCTTAGGAATTCGCATTTTCGGAGCATATATAACTACACCTCCAATCGCGCTCGTCCTGCACTTGGCAACTAAATGGCGGCGCTCACGAGACAACCGGGGAGCGGAGTGTCGATACTCGAAAGTCAAGTTTAAAAATGGTTTTGTGGGCACAACAACAAATTTATTACTATTTTTACTACTATTTAGTGACTAGATTTAGTAATTCTTTCTACGTGCTCGTACCTTGTCTTTTCTCGTCTTTCCGCCTTTGCAGGTGAGAAGCTTGGTGATATGGCGGATAAATTCGAGCAAGTTAAAAGGGGGTGGAAGCGTCTGTCCGGGTTGGAAATACTTCAGGATGAGCTTGGCTCGACCGAATTTCCACTCCGTGTCCGCCCGTTCCTGGAAGGAGAGAAACACATCTCGATCGAAGATCGTTCTTCATAAGCCGCGCAGTTCCACCGCCCCGTTGCTAATACATCGCACGAAAAGACACTGCGTTCGCCGCGGACGTGATAAGACAATCACAGGCTGACGCGCCTCATGCACGCATCTTCGGAGCACGTTTGTTTTACATATTAGTGTGTTTGGAACATGTCTGCTGACAGTCTTTGTATGACCAATGTAACAGAATTGTCGTACGAGGAAGAAACAAGCCTCATGCGGTGTCTGCAACAAAACGGTAAATTGGGGTAGCATAGTCGGTTCATGTTCACTCGGACGAAAGCGCTAATCTTGGGCTGTGCTCGAAAATCGACAACAAGAAAGCGGCGAAAGCGCCACGTGAACAGAAACACGTTACAGAGTTCCTTGACCGTACCACGTCAATGGTGTACGAGATACCAAATAATACGCGGAAAGGTGTGCGTGGGGCAGGCTGCATTAACGATAGAAGGCGCGAACACACTTTATCGATCAGAAACACTCCCTCGGGCAATCTTGCTGTTCACTGCAACATTTTTCCGTGTGCAAGAGAACACGAATTCTCGGGAAACTTAAAAACAAAACGGAGAGAGGGAGAGAAAGAGAGAGAGAGAGAGAGCTATTTGATCCGTTCAATGTGCGGTAGACAGTCTAGTACGCTGACCTACCGAGATGGTCTGGAAGGAGTTGCTCATCATGGCGATGAGCAGATTGAGCAGGACCACAATATTGATGACGCTGTACGAGCCGAACATGAGCAGCCCCCAAAATCGGGTGTAGCTCTTGATGCCGGCAAGTTCGAAGTTGGAGAGGTCGACCAGGCCGAAGCTGGCCCAGAACAGGGACTGGGAGGACTCGAATAGGCTGCGACGGAATAAAGACCACATGTATTCACACACACAAAAAAAAAAAGATACGTAAATTAACAAGAGGAATACGTTCTAGCTCTCAAAGTAGAGCTCTGGCTGAGGACATGAATACGGTTGCTGGAGCGCCTGTTCGTCCGATATGCTTACCGTCCTTTTCTGCCCGTACATCTAAAGTGGTCTCGAAGTGAAAACAAATTTCGCCACAGGAGCCGATATACGTCATGCTGTCGGCTGGTGGGAGGATCCTGGCGGTTAGACGTAGAAATGCTGGCTAAATTGTTTTTCTTCTGAATTTTGGATTGTTCTGCTTGCAGGCCAATGTTCCACATGAATATTTTTTCTTGTATTGCCCCCTCCCCCCTTTATGTAATGCCTCTCATGGGGCCCTTAAGCAGTAACAAATGAATGAATGAATGAACGAATGAATGAATGAATGCGAGCAGACGCTAGGGTCGCTGTCACCGCGGCGTCTCATCTTGTGTCTGCCTTGGTTCCCGTTGACTGTCCAGCCGATCTAGAGCACAACAGAATCCGCCGCATCGTGCTTCATTGCTGCGCAACCGCCAGGTTCGTGACAGGCAACAAGGCAGCCCTTTTATGACGTCATCAGGCAGAAATCGAGGGAACACATTTGTGGAGGCAGTAAACACACCAGTAGGAGGCGCGCTCCAGGCAACGTAGACATGGAGTAGCCCCAGCAGCACAGACTCTTTCCCAAATTGTAATAAATTTCACGATGAACTACTCTTGAAACTATAAATATAGCCATATATTGTGCCCTTTTTGACAATCGCGTACGGTGCCACTTGAAACGAGGAAAAGGCCGCCTAAAACTTGAAACCTTAATTTATAAGCTTTGTTCATTCGCTAAAAAAGCTTACTTGGAAAATCTCCTCCAGGTGAGACAGGCGGAGTCCCGGCTGTTCTGTGGATCGCAGTTGCTCCTCTCCAGGTCAGCGTAGTACCACAGGAGCTGGTTTAGACCGCAGGCGAACGAAAAGAGGACGAGGGTGTAGATGAAAAAGAACTTTATGATGTCGATGACCATCCTCCCCAGGGATATCTGCAGCGGCCCCAGATGAGGGTTCATCGAGAACAAGTGGACGAGGCGCAGTGCCCTACGTAGCAGAAAAGGTGCGCCGCTGTCAGTGACCTCTGCCCAAACATGTGCACGTTGCTAAAAAAGAAAGAAGAAGTAACTACACATTTTACTCGTTACTCCTGTCAAAAGTAACTAATTCCATTACTGGTTACTGAGATTCAAGAGAAAAGCGTTGCTTCGCCCCAAAGGTAAGGGATTACTTTCTCGTTCTTCTGAATGTGTCGTTTCTCTGTCGCAGTAGCAACCATCAATGTTTTTGTCTCGTTAATAATGCCTCGCTTCTTAAACTCATTCATGGGCATACTGATGGTAGCGATGAATGTGGCTATGCTGCCATATTTTGTGCACGTCTTTTTTATTGCATCTCTGGCTCTTCCTGCTCACGGAAGTCACACGCGCGTGTTGGAGTGAAAGCCATGATGAATAACTTGTGTTGTACACGTTTAACTTCAGAATTAATTCAATACCGGACTTGTACCTTCATCAAAAAAGTAACAAAAATACGTCACGTATTTTTTCTTTTTGTGAAAAGTAATTAAGTCATTATTTTGTTACCGAAGAAAGGATTACTATAGATACATGTAACGCAATACTTGTAGCTCGTTCCGTACAAGTCTGCGTGCGCCCAAGAGATACATGTCCTTACGAAAAACATTTGAAGAACACCACTTGCTGCCTCGGCACATTCATGATAGCGAGTAATTACGGAAGAGCGATAAATTGAGGTAAAAGAGTGCGTGGAGCGGTGAAGTAGGAGTAGGAGTAGAAGGTGTGAGTGAAAGGGGGAAAATGTCTATGCCTCCAGCGTGCATCGGAGGTCACGAGTCGATACGATGGCCCCATCAAGAAACGCCAGAAGCACACCATCACGGCGCCCAGCATCTTTCTTTGACTGTACGCAGACTTGAAAAGTAATCCGGTACAAGTAACAGATTACTTGCAATCCGTTACTTTTTCAAGCAATTTTGTAATTGCCACGTCACTTTTTTCCGGAAGTAATTTGTAATGTAATTTCGTTACATAATATTGGTAACGGATTACTTTAATTAATCGTTACTTTTTTAAAAATATAAGCAGTAACTGGAGCAATACGAGCACAACATTCAGCAGCATAAAGAGAGCAAGTTCAACAAAACAGAGAACATCAGAAAGGGAAGAATTTAACTGAAAAAAAAAACTTTATTTTTTTTTTGTATGACCGGTCACTATTCGCGACTCCAGCAAAACGGACGCCACCAAACGGGAAAACCGGGAACCAGCCGGACTAGGTCGCTTTGCGCCCCTCCGCGTCTCTGGTGGCTTTCGCAGACACGTGTTGTGGGCGCGGTGGCGAACAATGTAATTTGACGAAGGTCGGAAAATTTCTTAAGTTTGCCTGAGTGTTCATTAGTGTGGTGAAGCCTCAGTAGATTGTTTCCTTCCATCACGTGCTTGAAAGCCCGTTTACTCCACAACACACGGTCGCGTACTTTCGATTTCTTGGATGGGAAGGAATCACGGAAAAACGTTTTGATTTCTTGTCTGTCTCGAATCACATTCAAAGTGAAGACTATTTGGTAACTTATAAGTGGTTTCTTTATAAGGATGTAGAACAGTAGACTGAGGACGACAGACGAGGTGTTTCACTGGAGGGAACACCAATGTTGCAGTCAAGTAAATGGGAAGGTTCGATAGCTGCTTTTCTTGAGTTTGGTTGTGTTCGATGAGCTTCAAGTTTGAGCCACCCACGCCGGTCGGTGCGTTGGTTATTCATCTTGGCTGCTTTTTGCCGAAAAAGCCTCTGGACCACACTGAAGGAGTTGGGCTGATTTCGCAATTACTTGATTCAAGTAAACCTGCTCGCTGCATACGATTAATGAGGGAAATTATCTGCTTTCAAAAGGTGGGGGACGCGTCTCGCAAAGTTAGAAGCTCTCATGGCATTATCATCTATCGCGCCTCCAATATTTATATTATACCCCCGTCGAAGCCAGCAGCAATATACGTCTACATTGCTCAGGTTGACTGGCCATAAAAAATACTCATTTCCTTCGTTCAGGATTCAAAGTCAAGTTCAATGCAGAGAGATTCTGCGTGAATCTCCGATGAAGACTCTTCAGTTTGTCCGCATACGTCTCCGTGCTACCGGCTAGAACCATTTGGCTGAGTTTAAGTAGTATCTCTCTGTCTGTCAAATATACTTTTCTTCAGCAGTTCACTTATTAGCTAGTCAACTAAGCTCATATTTCAACCAAAAGAATATACTAATATCGCTTTAGTGGGACATAGTACGTAATATAATACATAACCCGCTCGTCAAAATGACTTCTCGATTGCTACTAAAACCTGAATTGATATACGAGCATCAGCTGCTTAGTGAGGCGCCAGCGGGTTAACATGCTCCTTGGATCAAGAAGCGCTTGCTTAATTTTCGTAATTTTTCTGCAGCCTGTGTTCTTGACCGAGCAGACGACTGGAGCTGTTTCTTAAACGCCGATACGCACAAAAGCTCGATTTCGCGGACAGATAAGTCGCATGGTCGAGGCATGCGAGTTAGCTGAAAATTACTCTCGTTGGAACAATTCTGTAGTCATCGCCGCTTTCCTTAGATGATCAAAACTGATTAGAGTCTATAACCGTCTCTCCGGAGCCCATAGTTTCGGTTTTGAACGAAATCTCCGAAACGAAAGTTTGATATGAAAAGAACAAAAAACACCGGGAAAACAAAACTATGCTCTGCCAGTTTATGTGCACCGGCTACACTTAACCGTCGCAGTTCAAATACCTATAAAATTGGGCATTAAAAGAAAATCTGTTAAATTGAATGCGCCACCCGTTCAGGCGGCCCGGCGGAGCCGACGCGACCTCGACTCAGACGCCATGGTTGTTTGGTGGTGCCAACCCCTATCGCTGGAGTCGCGAATAGAACCGCTGGAAAAACGGGCTAGACATGTACAAATATACGAAAGGCAAAGATCAAATAAGAAAACGCCGTGTAGGCTCTCCCTCGCCTTCCATCGTGCTTTTCTTCTTCTCCTGGGCCGGAGAAAGGTCTTCGTGTTTATTTGTTTTTGTCGTTTACACCATTTCACCCTTTCCAACTTGTTCAACAGTCTCCCACCACCTGCACAGATATCAATGTGGGTCCGTACCCCCTCGATTCGAGTGTTCACAACTCGCGTAACAGACGATGTAGCCTCGAGCGAGGGCGTCGAATTCTTTTTGTCTTTGATGTGCGCTACTTTATTGTAGCACGCTCTTGAGGCACGGCTGAAAAGCGCCCTGCGCGAGGCTAAGAGCATCGAAGGTACGGACGATACTTCTTTTGGTTTACTCGTCTGGGCATGGCGGTCGAGTCCACTCCTCACTTTACAGTCAACTGTCAACATAAAGGAGGGGGGGGGGGGGGTTAGGCCAGGTAAGGAGTGCTGACAGAGAGAGAGAGAGAGAGAACGCGTAAAAGTGCTGTGATCCTCTATTGTTTTGTGAGACCGATGGCCACCGCTTCTCTCGCTCTCTATGCCTTCCCCTCCCCTGGCCTCTACGAATATTGGTATGAAAGTGCACGAACCGATGAACGATCGATAACCCGTAACCGCCACTTTTTCTCTGACTGGTTGAGTTTTCGGTCATGGAGTGTCCGTTCTCCATGGCCATCTCCTAATGAGATGTGAAAAATGCAAGGCGTTAAGGAGAACGGAAACTTTGAGTTTCAGCGCCTATACTTTGCTTGCCAAAAGAACACACGTTGTCATCAGCAAGAACAACAGACTCTAACCTACGGAAATACATTAAGGTAAGCTGGGACACCTGCATTCTGCATTGGCTATACATTGTAACGTTGGAACCAAGTTTTTCTCTTCTTGTGAATAACAGGCAAAACACCCGAGTCAAAAGGGATCTCGTAGACCGCTTCTTTAGCTCCGAATCTCGTAGCGGAGGTAGATGCTGCTACTGAGCATGCGCACGGCTAGCTTTGTCTGCACAATTCCAGGGATCATTTCCGGAGGCCGTAAGCTAGCGGGATGGCGGGTGTGTTTGCAGCTTTCAGTGCCTTGTTAGCTTGCAGGTGAACGGAGTGCACCTACACTCTTTCTCTTAAACACAATATTTTATTTTTACAAGGACTACCATAATGCGGGCCGGTAACACGAAGCGTCCAAGGTGAGAGCGTTGAAGAGAGTGCAAGATCTGCCGTCGACGCAAATACGCCGCAGACGAAGTAAAGGAGCAGAAGAATGACATGCATGCTTTCGCATTCACAACTCATAAGAAGTGCTTAGGTGTACCTCGAGCCTTCTTTTCTTGTTGTTTCTTCTTACTAAAGGTTCTGTTGTGTCGTTGCACACGCGTGGAAATTCAGCATAGCGATAAATATTACGTCGGATGCTTCCATAATCTTACAGCTGTGGTTTGTACAACTTTTGGTCCTACATATTTTCTATCTCGCACAATCCATAGCTTTCATAAAACGTTGAATCTTGATTGGAGCTGGCGGTTTATTATCAAATTAACCCGACTCATCGCCGCCCTTTAATAGACTAATCGATCGATAAATCCGTTAATTGATTATTCTCCAGTCATATTACATGGAAGATATTAAAACTACATTTCCATTTTAAACTTCACGTTGTGACGCCTAAAGAAATATGAACACGGGAAGCCTTTTAAAGTAAATAAATTTTTAAGTTATTATTTCAACCAGTATAATCACCCTCGATGACAGTCACAAGCATGCTGAAATCGTTTACCGATCAAGCCTGTGTCCTAAAAGAAATAAATGCGTCAGAAATATTAAAGCCGGCCTTTTTCACTTAGTTGGAATGGGCAGCGTGCTGGTAAGGGTAATCGTCTTGTCCGTCCTTGTCTTTTATGTTGTTCTCTTTATTTATATATATATATATATATATCTTTTTACTTTTCCTGACTTTCTCCATCACAAGATTTCGATTAAACGGCAAAAAAAAAAAATCGCAATTAAAGCATCACTCTATTAACCTGAAAGTTACTGCCCAGTGCCGATATGCGTTAGGTGAGGGCGGAAGGTGATCGGAAAACCTCGTGAGAGACGCTAGCCCTCATCAGTAAAAAAGTGTCACAGCGGCCGATGCTGTCTGTGTCGTGGTGTGGGTCGTTTGTTAGAGTTGCAGAGTCTATTACGTTTGAATAGAAGATTATTTAGCAATATATTTATAATATTAGCCTTTTGACATCCGCAGCCCTCACCGAGAAAATGGAAGCGGGTGAACCCACACTACCGAGAAAAGCATATAATAACACGCAAATTACTGCGCTGCTCGCTTATACTCGTTTGTTCCACTGGCGACAGATATATTAGAATAGTTTGTTTCACTTGTTTCAGTTGTCCTGCCAACGAACAGTTCGCGGATGGTAGCTAGAAGAGGCGCTCTATCCTCATCGCAACGTAGTGGAATTGTACCGACTCCGAAAACCTTACCCACACCCTGGCATAGTAAAGGGAAACATTGGCTGCAGCGGAACACAATAGCACGGTAATTGTCAATACAGAACTAACTTCTCTTTATGCGAAATATTTATATTACTGCAAAAGCTGAAAGTTAACAAAACAAAATGCACAGAGCCTGCAATTTCACAGCCCACAGTACCAGTATTATGCTATCCGGTTTGGAATTCATTGTTTTGTTAAATTCCCATGCTGGTGAACCGATACATCTGTTTTAAAAGAAACAAATATTTAACACAAATAGTGCAGTTCACCCGGAGGCAGGCATCCGTCGTGGTGATCCATGCTTCCCAAAGTCTGCCTAGAGCAGACGACGCATCCACACGAGCGATTATTTAAATTTTAGGCCGTACGCTGGTAACACGATTCGATCTTCACTGAAGCACCGAACGATACCGCACCATTTTCCGCTAAGTTTGTTTTCCCACCGATAATATGCGACAAAATAAACGCAAGAATCTACACCGTCTCGTGCGTGACCGGGGAGAGACTATGGGGTGGCAATGCTTCTGCCCCCGCATTGATGATGATGATAACGCGACAGTAGCGCCACCTCTGGGTCGATCTCAAGGCCAATAAGGAGAAATTTCGGCCAACGACGTAGCCAAACAAATATTGTGTAGACTTAAATATAGAGTCTGCGATGTGACACTGAACTTGACGTGAACATGTGAAACGTTAACTTCATTTTTAGCTTCAAATCGCAGGCTTGTGTTTTTAGGTTTAAACATGTCTTCGGCCGGGTCACTCTCTGAGTTCCCTTGGGCCCTCCGAGTGCTTTCAGATCAGTTCACGAGAGGGAATGTCTTAAAAGTTTATGGATTATGATCGGACCATTTAAGCATATAACGTAAGAAACGATTCTGACAAGACACCCCCAAATTTCGCGATAGTGTGTTACATTAAGGTTAGGTTATGTTAGGCAAGACTATAAGTTAGGCTATATTGGGGTAGGTTAGGTTAGGCTATATGTTAGGTTAGGTCAGGTGAGTTTAGGTTAGGTTGGGTTGCCTTACGATAGGCTATATGTTAGGTTAGGTTAGGTCAGGTGAGTTTAGGTTAGGTTGGGTTGCCTTACGAGAGGCTAGGTTAGGTTTCGTGAGCTTGCGTTAGATTATTTCAATGGCGCCAACAATAGTAGCACTCACGAGAAAACGTTTCCAGCCGCGAAGAGACCTTCTGCGACGAGCATGGGATCAAAGGCTTCCCAATGTTCCCTCGGGAGGTATTCAAGGAGAGGCTCAAGATCAATTTCTTGTCTCGCCTAAAAGAAGAAACTAATTAGGCATAAATTACTTTGAAGAACATCTCTTTTTTTTTTCTTTTTTATACGTAAGAGCATCCTTACCTGAATGTAGGCCACTATGCGGAGTAAGGTAGCTGCGACGTACAGGCAGTTTCGTATTGAGTCCAGGGTGTTCCAGCTGTCCTTGAGGTAACGGGCAAGCCCACCGGACCAGATTTCCGTGGCCTCTTCCCAGATTTGTGCTAAATTCCGACAGTCGCACCCCAGGAATAGAAGCAAGAACGCCTTCGTCAGGAATTAAAAGCGTACCGTTGAATTCAAGGGCAAAAGATTTGAACTGTGGAAACGGTTGGGGGGAACATTGCGTTCATATTAGTGTACTGTGGGCTTTGGGAAACAGACCACCGAAACACCAAAATAAACATTTATAAGTCTATATATTTCTACGTTTAGGTACAATTGTATATACATATTTTTTGCCTACTTTAAGAATGATTTGCGTGTCTACTAAATTGCTAATGACCTGGTGGCACAATCAATGCACTCTGTTGACGGTGTCTATAAAATGACAGGCCAATTCGACAATATTCTGGTAGAGAACAGTGTACGGTACTAAAGCATAATTAAAACATGACTTATCGCATGCTCAGCGTACAAGGGGACGCCAAACTATCAGAAATGTTGTTTAATTATCATGGAAAACTATAGTTGGTATGGTCCTTCACGTGATATGAGGTAAGTGCGCCTTCAGTTTGCGGCATTAGAAGTGCAAAACATGGCCTTCTGACAGGCAAAGGTAGGATAAAACAAACTCGGGACAAGGAATGACGAACATTTCTTTCAACTATAGCTTTTAACACAACTTTCTACACGCTCTTCAGCTTTCAACACAACTAGCTTTCGACTTCTTCTGTTGAAAGCTTCTTCAGCTTTCAACAACTAACTTTCAACTTGAGCTTTAAACACAACTTTCAACACGCTCTTCAGTTAATGGCCTTCTCGTTTAACTAAAAACCGCGAGAGTGTGACAAACAAATCAAGTACTTTCCTAACTTTGAGAAGATTAAAAAAGAGCAATACCTATGACGTAGGTTAGAATGGCCACCTCTATGAACGAAGGCGGCTGGCCTCTTTGCTTGTGTTGACTGACTTCACCGTCGCTAGAATGTGTGTGAAGGCCCCCGAGGTTCACCCGCTGGGAAGCTAGTATTAACAGCACTGAAACACGAATAATAAAGGTATTAATGATAATAACAACTTTCAGGCCCTGTTGTGTTGCTCGCGCTTGTGTGTAAATGTAGTCTGTCTCAAAAATTTAGAGTAATGTGAAATATGCATCTCTTTATTTTGATTAACTGAACCACGGCCTCCGAGATCCCGAAGCGCGCGCGCGCTTCGGGTTTTCGGAGGCTATGAACTGAACACAGGTGTGTGTCTGAATTCTAATGACGTGTTTCTTTTTGATAGTTGCCGCTATGAAGACATCTGTGACGTCGAACCTTATTTCCCTTTGACTATTGCGACAAGTATTGGTTCTTGTGCGTTCGCCAGCTTTCGCGTGATGGATTGTTTAAAAAAAAATTGGATCGAGGCACGTGTGCAAATAGAGTTTCGCATCAAATGACGCTAGTCATTCCTAGCTTCAACACTTTTAAAGAAAACCAGCCGTTTTGGCTTCCTCCTGCACTGTGAATTAAGGTTACGAATGACGCAGTGCTATTCAATTCGAGCCACTATATATCTCTACTATTTTCCATAGCATTTTAGGAAGGTGGAGAATTCGGCACTATACTGAGCGGTTTAGGAAACGGACAAAGCATTTTTAGATTTTGGCAATGGGAATTTAGAAGGGAAGGGGAGGGAGATACAATTTAAATGCGTATTACTAGGGGTATACTAATTATGTCCACATACAACGAGCACCAGAGCATCAGCTGAAAAAAAAGGAAAGCTTCATATCGATAGCTGAAAATGTAATTTCCTCCGCCACCTCCCAAAATAAGCGTTCCGTCTGAAGTGGGAGCCTTCTTTCTAGTCACTCGCGATGAGATTGCAGTACATATACTCACGTAAGAAGATGAGATAGGAGAAAGCGTTAGCGACGAACTTGACGAATGGCCTCTTTGCAGATTTACCGGCCCGACTTCGAGGGAAAAAAATGTACATAAAGGAATAGTAGGGAAACACGGCGCCGATCTTGATGATCTGTAGACACTGGCCCACAATATGTTTCCTCCGAAACCCCGGTACTCCGTCGTACCACAGCGAGCTCATCTGCTGCTGCACGTTCGGGTGGGCGACGAACTAAACAGAAAGAAAAAAAGAAAAGAAACAAACGTTGCCGTATATTAAATGCCAGCATGGCGCTCTTTCACCGCCTTCCGATCCTCCCTTATCTCCGATAGCTCCACTCTTAAGAAACCTGGAGCGTATGCTTTCCCGCAAAGCGCTCGGGACAGCCAGTCGCTGCAATCTGGAGAGAAAGTTCCGCGAATGACGACGCTGGAAATATGTCTAGACCTAAAAGCGCAGTCTGCACTCCAGCACCGACCATGACGCTTCACCACGCCGCTCAGTGCCATACGGAGCAGAGTGGGAGCGCAAGTTTGTCTGCTTCCTGAGCACTGGGTTGCGGTGACGTCAGAATGCCGAGCTTTGATTGGTTCTGATTGGAAAGATAGTGGATAGACCTCAGGGCAGCTGGCATTGAGGTCTACCCACTGTCCCTCCGTCAGAGCCAATCAGAACTCGGCGTTCTGACGTCACCGCAACCCCCTGCTCAAGAAGCAGACGAACTTGCGCTCCGGATATATGCTTTGTCTAGGCATATTTTCTGCATCGTCATTCGCTCCGTAGATGACAGCGATTGGCTCTCCCAACTGCTTTGGGGGAAAGAAGGCGCTCTCAATTTATTGTTCAATAGTACACAGACGACTATAGTCAGGGCGCGCGTCGATTTTTGAGTTCTTTGTATGCGAAGAGCAAGTTCGTCTGCTTTTTGCAAAGCGGTTGCGATAATGTCCGAACGCCGAGCTCTTATTGGCCGATTAAAAAAAAAAGTAGTGGGTAGACCTCAAGGCATCTAGCATTGAGGCCTGCCCACTATTTTGTTTTCAATCAACCAATAAGAAATCGGCGTCGTTCTGACGTCCCCACAACTCCCGCGCAAGAAGCAGACGTCTTGCTCTCCGCATTGTCGTTTCGCAGCCAATGAGAATTGCGGCATTAGGCTCCAGACTTGAACGGTACTCACAACGAGTAATCAAGTTACTCGTGATCGATTACTTTAGGACTAAGTTCGTAATCATTTCGATACATTTATCAGGAAGTATTATCACAAAAGTAATCGAATAACTTTTGGAACTACTAAAATTACTCGTCACTGCTACTATTTTCCCTCCCCTTCTTCTAATGGCGCCCACTGTTTGTACCAGTGTCCTACCAAGGAATCCTCGAACTAAGTTTCTGACAAGAGGACGGTGTGCCGAAATTGGTGGATTAAAAAGATAAGTAGCTTATAATTCGGTTACTCTAATCCAATATTAGAAAGTTTTAGGGAACCGTTTTTGCACGTCCGATACGGTACGATGGGCCCTCCGGTACGCACTGCGCATGTGCGAGTCTTCTCTGGAAGCGCGATACGGCACGCGTACCGTATCGGACGTGCAAAAACGGTTCCCTAAAACTATCTATTGGACAGTTGGAAAGAACCGTTTTTAAACTGGGAGAAAAGTCTGTCGTTTTGAAAATTTGAAGTACCGTAATCGGAAATGTAACGGTCACTTTTTCAAGTTACGACCAATTATTTTTCTTCGGAAGTAATCAAGTAATCTAATAGAATGCTTTTTAACCGACGGTATTGCGATCGATTACTTTTCTCGGGTAACATGTTAGTAAATGTAACGAATAACTGTTAGTAACGTGTAACGAGTTACGCGTGCTAGTAATTGTGACGAGTAACTGGCATTATCTTATAACAAAGTCGAAGAGCGAATCAAGAAGCATGAGGCATGAACCAAATGAGCTACATCCAGTGCTAAGCTCTCGGTGACTTCAGAAATAGGTAAGCAAGATGAATACCCCAACAAACCCTTTTTTGGTTATGTTTGCTGTTGAATATTTTATTCTAAAAAGATGAGTAACGAATTCTAGACACCATGAGAGACAGGAGAATATATTCACTTCCGATGGTTACACCAAAGGTTTGCAAGTCGGCCTTGTAGCATAGTTTATAACGGAATGTTCATTAGCTCCTGATAGATGCAAACCTCTGATTTAGAATACCGTGCTCACAACTCGTGTTTCGGATACGTTGCTCCCGGTTTCGACTTGCTTCGGAGGACGACTCTTGTAATGGAGCCTAATCTAACGCCATACAGGAATTCTCCTGGTGAGTGGCCCTTCCCTGGTATATAACGTCTACATCCCACCATGGAGTCTTCAGGTTGGGCAAAATAGATCGGCGGAATAAATGATCCAAGGTTTCACGCGTTCGTGTAACCTTCCACTCCAACCTTCTTCTGCTGGTGCTCGATGGCAAGTTCCAGCCTGGCCATGGACAGGACGTCGTCTTCTTCGACGTCCCTGATCCTCATGTCGTGGTTCATGATGCACGCCAGTTCCGCGGACGTCCGAATGTGGTCCAGAAGCGACGTGGCGAACTCCTGACACTGGCGTTGCAACTTCTGCAATTACCCATGCGAGGGAGTGCAAGCAGCCACGTTTTAAAAGCTAGCCTGGCCATACGTAGGTAAACATCGCTTTGTTAGGGTATACAAACCAGTCTGGCAACCGCGGGCACGCTTTAGCCAGGCTTCAACATTTAAAGAAGTGGGGTGTAAATGTTTCTAGGCAAGGTGGCGCAAGCTACGGCCTGACATAAAGGATATAGCCAATGCCATTCATCCTTCCATCCAACCAGGCCTGACTCTCCGACGATCTACTCATGAAAGCAGTACAATGGCGGCGCCCAGGGGCCATGCTTGCAAGTGTCTTTTGCAAAAGGTGCACTTCGTAAGGCGCCGCCACAAGAATTGAATCTGCTTCCCTACAACTGTCAAATGTTTCAAATGGCTTAGAAAAAAATAGATCGTAAAGGCCTTACTTTGTAAGGAAAGCATGCATGAAAAGCAGCTCCATCTTGAGAAACCCAACCTTTGGTGGACCTTTTGCACAACGTACCAATGAGATGAATAAGGAGTATTTGGTTGATTGAGTAAATTAGTGAATGACCACATTACTGATCGATTGGGTTCATTGCTCGTTCATTGATTTGATTACAGTATCTGCTAGTTTACTGCTACAATAGCAGAACGAGGCCATTTTGAGCGTGTATGTGGTGCACAACGTCTTACTAGTCATCCAGAAGATGCCAAGTTGCAGTTGCTCACTAACCTTATACTCGACTTTGAATTCGTTCTCGACGTAGCTGAGGCGCTTGAGCTCAAGGCTGAGCTCGAACGCAGTGAGGATTGGGTCCACACTGGACAGGCAGATGAGCGATGGCGAGGAGAGTGCCCGGTAGGCGTTGATGCGTGACCGAGAGTGGCGGAGGCAGTCTTCCCGCACCTCCTGCGTCATTCATGCACACCAGCAAAAAAAATGACGTTGAGGACCCAAACGCAACTTTTTTTGCGGCGAGAGCCCTTTTTCGCGATTTTTTCAATCGAATCCCGCGTGCGTTTCATGAACGTCGTGGTCCGCTAAATTTTGCGGCAAAACATATCCCTTTAAATGTAGCCGAAAGATGTATTCGCTAGCTTTTGCAGAAAATTTCTCCGCTATGTTCAGCGGAAATTTAGTGCCGCTCGACATTATGGTGCAAAACGGCTCCACAGTGTCATTTGACGTCATGGCGTGACGTGACGTCAAGGTGAAGCATGAGCATCGTTCGCTAAATTTACACACGGCAGTGGAACTGTGAGCAGCGTCTCGGTTGTCGTATAAGTTCATTTACAGGACACGGCAAGGGACCAGGGAAGCTTTTACCAGCCCCTTTCACCACCTCGGATTTCGTCCGTCAGGTCGATTAAACTTCGTTTGATACGGCACAAATACATGCTCTCGAATCTTCGGTCTGCGTGGTACGTCTGTGACGGCCTCATTAACCAAGTAACGTTACTACCAATGTAGAAGCATTCATTTTATTGTGACCATAGCAGGCATTTGTAACCATTAGTGGCCAATCCACGCGGGTGCGGTCACTCAAGAACTGACGGTGGGAAAAAGCTGGAAATTTTGCAAAGTGAAATAAATGAAATGGAATGAAATACCTGAACGCACTGGTCGCAGCCACAGCGGACGTCGTGGGGCATGGGAAGCGTGGCTCCGCGGTCCAGCAAGAGTTTGAGGATCTCGTAGTTGTTCCGATGAGCGGCCAAGATGAGCGGAGTGATCTCCGGATTAAACGTTGTTGTGGTCGCATTCACCTTCTCCCAATTCTGAAACCATACCGCAACGAACAGAATACACCCGCGGCCCTAAACGTGGCTGAACACACTCCATACCTTGCTGACGCCATGTCGCTTCCAGTTAAGGTCATTTTGGCGTCATCTAAGGTAGCCATGATTACAGTCAAAGTCAACTATTTGCTCAGATGGCCTACCTGTCGGCAGTAGTCGATGCTATAGGATCACATGAAACATTATAGTTACAGGAGCCACTTTAATCGTATGGTGTGTTCCGGCGTCTCGAGAGATTCGAGCACGTAATACTGGCCAGCCAAGACTACAAAAGACGGTGGGCTTGTGTTGAACTTGAAACCAGGACGAGTTACTCATCCATGGTATCCGCATTATGTGAGTTTGTGAGCAAATCCTTACAATGGTGATACCGAGAGAAAGAACGAGAAAGAAAGCGACAGAAAAACTGAGAAAGAAATGAAAAGCTCACGATATTTTGAACGTGCTCGTTTTGCCGCGACGAGTTGAAGTTGTTCTAGGGCTAGTAAACTTTATTTCTTTTTATAAAGTGTGCGACGCCGGTGATTTTCTGCAAAATAAAGCTAAAAAAGAAAAAGCAACAACTAGGCACAGGCTTTGCAAGGTAATTTTTTGCTGCTTCTTCTTGTCCATAGACCGTCGCCATCAATACGGGCCAACCGGGACTACGGCTGTTTGCGTCTGTGCCCCGCAAGTTCCAATCAGTCTACCCTCTTCTCACGCCTTTCAACTTTTTCGAGCAGCTGAGATGGAAGACCTTTCCCTTTAGGTTATTACATAAACTATTAGCACTTTGAACGAGCGTAAACTTGGGTCCCGCGCGACTCACGTAAGGTTCGCCTTCCACATGGGTGGCCTCCTCGTGGTCCAGGAGAAGTTCTACGGCTTCGACGTACTCGGCGTTGATGGCGTGAAGCAGACTGTCTTGCACCTCCACGTGGGCCTCGAGCAGCGTCTCGAGGAGCGGCAGGTTCTCGTTCTCGATGGCCATGTGGACCGCCGTCCGGCCCAGCGAGTCAGCGCAGTTCATGTCCAGCTCGATGCTGTGGCCCTTGAGCTTGGAAATGTCGGCGATCCTGGGTACGTCGTTTGCGATAGGCTTTTCTTTTTTTTTTCAGAGGAATGGGATAGGGAACGCGGACAAACTGCAGTGTTAATAGTAGCGCGTTACAAGTAACGCTGGTAATGCATTATGCCGCAGTTCCACTGTTCGTACATTATACAAAAGACAATGTGCTCGCTGCAGACAAGACGACGGAATTGTTTCCGGACATTCCTTAAGCATGTTTCCTTCACACATGACCGCAGAAAGATCTTGTATGATCGATGTAACCGTCATAGAAGGAAGAGACGCGCTTCAGAAAGTGTCTACAGACTGTCTTTTGAAGCGTCTTGCGAATGTCACTAAAAAGAAAAGTAACCGATTACAATTACACTTACTCTGTGTTAAAAATATCCAAGTAGATTACTTGATTACTCGAGCAAAAAAGTTATTCGCCGCTACTTGGAAAAAAGTAACCGTCACTTTTCCGATTACTTCAGATTTTCAAAACGACCGATTTTTCTGCCGAGTTGAAAAGAAAAAAAAAAGTACCGGGTCTTTGCTGTACTGTCCATTATTGGATGAGAATCACCGAATTATAAACTACTTCGATAGATGGATGTTGCATGGACGTTAATGGCCATATCCTTTCTAACGGGTGGTAGCTTGCGCCACATAGCTTAAGTTATCTTCTTAATTCACCAATGTTGGGCAAACCATACTCATGTCGGAGAATCGGTTCGAGGATTCCTAGGGAGGGGAGGAACAAATAGTAACTACAAGTAATTTTAGTACTTTCAAGAGTAATAAAGAATACTCTTATGATTATTTTCTGACAACTGTATTAAAATGATTGCAAAACTGCTTCAAAAGGTAACCAATTACAAATAATTTCATTACTTGTAACGAGTAACGTACAAGTCTGCTTTTGTATGATGTATTAGCAGTGGAACTGAGGCTTCAAACTGGTGATCGCTGCGGAATAACGATGTTGGAACAAAGAGAGACAGGCGCTAAGAATGGTAAACTTCACGAAATAGACAAAGGCGAGATATCCCACAGCTCACGCGAAAGGTCAGGTAAACGTGCCACCTTTTCCGCCTTCCCCCTCTCGCGTAGCAGTGTGAGGTTTGGAAGTGGGCACTCGCGTAGAAAGAAATGCCCGACGGTATACAACGCGGCATACCTCTTGACAGTGGGAATGTCGCCGTGTTCAGCGGCGAGTAGGTACTTCTTCTCCAGAGGATGCAGCTTTCTGCCTCCCGGTCCGTGCTTGAGGGAGCGCACCTTGGACGTGAAGTGGAACATGGTCGGAGCCTTCTCGTCTTCGCTGATGATGGACATGTTCGAGTCCCTGTGTTTGCTGCAACGGGAAGTTCGTCCGAGCTTCAGACACCGATGGTACTCGGACAATCCTTCGCGACTAAGGCATACACTGATTCGCAATAAAATTACCTGAGCGATATGAAGATGTAAAGCCTGTTTCACGGGCCCGAGATCTCAACTCGGCGCTTGCCCATCGGCGTGCGCTGGTTGGCCGATACTTTGAAAGACATCGTTCCGAAAGTCTTTTAACTACTTCAAAAGTGGGGTACTATACCTATGTTTCCTTTCCCCGTTTTACCGGCCCTTACATGACCTTCGGAACGAACTCCTTCAATGGATCGGCGAAGCAGCTCGCGATCTCGACTCTGCGAGTCTCCGCCCGTACAAACGGGAGTATTACAAGAACTTCAAAGACCTTCAGAACATTCTCCTTTAGAGGATCGGCGAACCGGTGCACGCCTATGGGCACGTGCAGGGGTCGAGATCGCCCGCTGATTCGCCGCTTTGTTAAAGGAGTTTGTTCTGATGGCCATCCCTAATCTCAGGGGTCCAAATAACAGGGAGAAACCGCAAATAAAATACAGAACTAAAAAAAAAGTAAACAAATAAAACAATGGTAATGCCGGATTGTCTTGACAGATCTGCATAAACTTACGTTTAGATCGATTAGAGTATTCTTTTTTACCACAGTATTAGATGGTGAGAATAACTCTAGGGGGTCGCGTTAACTTTATATAATAAATTAGTATATTTTTGATAATATAGGTCATATTAGAATGTTCTGTGTATTTTTCTCTAATATGCCAACGTCGATTTTCACATATTAAAAATAAATACCTGGGACGTTGATAGGAGACGTATAAAGTTTAAACATATTAACTACTGCGATACTTCAAAACCGCAACTAACCAAAAAACACGCACAAAAAAAAAAAACACATTGCCCATATACAATTCAAATTGACAACGCGTTACAGAATATACCGGAGGAGGTTACACGGTTCTGTAGTCACTACTGACAACGGTCCCACGGCAAATATAAACACCAATAAATACAGAATTACGTAAATGTCTCGTTCTCATTGTTGCTTAATTTTATTAAGGGCTTCATCTCATCAAGGCGACAACAAACAAACATTCCTCGCAGATATGTCAATTAAGAACATCTGGTAGCAGAAAACGTACTGCTAGCACTTGAGCTTCAACAACTGCAGCTTCCAAAGAGCCCGTTTGTGAACAAGCAGTCATAGCCAACAATATGTTTTCACGTCGTCGGCGAGCCAAAGTCATCGTGAGACGTACACTGATACACCGAGAACACGCGATAAGACAATACCGCCTTGAAGACATAATACCGGCGCCTTTGTCCCCAGAACGTCATCACTGTGCGGAGCCCCAAGTTCGTCTGCTCCTTGCGCAGGGGTTGCGGGGACGTCAGAACGCCGAGCTCTGATTGGCTCTGATTGGAAGCATAGTGGGTAGACCTCGAGGCAGCTACAGCATTCGGGTCTACCCACTATCCCTTCATCAGAGCCAATCAGAGCTCGGCGTTTTGTCGTCGATGCAACTTTTGCTCAGGGAGCAGACGAACTTGGGATCCGCACAGTGAATCCATGCAGTGCCACCTAGCTCGCGTCAGAGATGCTCTCAGCGCTTCTTGCAGCGTCTGGCAACGAGTGCGCGTCTGCCGCCTTGCGACGTATCTCTCGTCAATTTTCGGCGTACTTGCCGCTCGGGCAAGCACGCCGAAGCGGCGACGTCATTACCTGCGCTCATGACGTCATCCACTATTCGGCGTACTTGTCGCTTGGGGGCGGGCCGGGGATCCACTAAAGACGACGTCATGAGCGCAGGTGTTATGTTCTAGGTGGTATAAAATGATATGGCTCATCAAGCGCTCTGATCCCGATGTTTTTTTTTAATTTTTTTCGTTTGGTTGAGTAGACAAAGGAAACAACTCACGGCTGTCCGTGCTTCCGGTGATGGCCGTTGACGGCAGCCATTTTTTTCTTTCGACGCTCGTGCGCCTGCAAAGAAACGTCGACGAAGTTATTGACAGACGAAGACAAAACACGGGGGATGAGCAACTCGCATCCGTCTTAATTACGATCGTATTGGCACATAAAAATGGCAATCAGACCCACCTACTACCGCCCCCTACTGAACGAATTTTGAAGCTTCCATATAGTCGCTACAAAAGCTTATAATAAGCGCAGGTTCCAGTTTCTCGCGTTTGCGGTTCGTTATTTGGAGTTCTTATCGAGAAAATACCGAAGTCCCATTGGCTGCAGAAAGATAATAAATGATAATAAAATGCGATAATACGATTGCCCTTCTCACACCGTGAAATCGTGTCAGTGTCATGTTTAAACATTCGACATGTTTCGATAAAGATCAAACGTTATAAAAACGTCTTGAGCGTCGCGGCATCTTTTTTTTTTAATTTGAATAAAGGTGAGTTGTCAGTCAGCGCTCCGTTTGTGTACGTCTGCTCGTCCTTCTTCCGTATTCGCGTTTTTTTTTCTTTCAGTGGGCCAACTTAACAAGATTAAACCACACACAAAAGACACCATTCACATTGATGTTTTTAGTTACTGTGTTTAGTTTCTTACCGAATAACCAACTCGCCCCAATTTCGACAGTATACACTCTAAAACATGCCTGCACGTCTACTTACCCGCAAAACACTATAGAAGAGCCAATCTCTGCGATTTACGAAATCGGCTCAGCAAATGATGAGGCGGAACATCTGTTTAGACGTCAAAATTAAGTCTGAGCTTTGGCATTACGCAATGCAAGCATGACGCGTTTCATTGCTGTCATTCTGGCGAATGACAGCGATGCCGACGGACGTGTGCGGTGAGGGCTCCGTTCGCACCTACGCCAAGCAACAGTTTTTGGCTTGTTCGGGTCCATGCAATCGACGATATCATTGCAAATGTATTGGCGTAGGCCAAGCAGAATACGAAGTGCTAATGCAAAGTGGTTTGAGTGCCTATAAATGCACCGAGTGTACCAGGCGTCGCCGAACTTCGTCGAACGACAATCCGGACACCGACGATGACCGGCATGACCGGGCGAATGTGTCGCGATTGTGTGCTCCTTCGGAGAGCGCTGCTAATGGGTCGACTCCTTGGGAAACGGCTGACCTGGTTCGTCTGCTGCACAACATGTCAACGAAATTGAAAGTCCTGACGGCTGAGGTAAAGAGCCTCAAGTCAGAAAACACCTTTTTACGCTCGGAAACTGGCTTGCTGAACAAGAGGGTTCTCGAGCGACAGCCTCTGGCTGCAAGACCCCACGCATCTTTTGCAGCGGCCATGCGTTCATCTGAGTGAACGGCTGGACGGCCTCCATTGAACGCGGCGGCGGTACAGCGGCCATCCTTGGGTGAGAGTGCAACGCTCCAGCCTAACGATAGCTTGGCGGATGGCGATGTTCCCACTGTTGCTTTTCAAGTTGCTTGTCCTCAACGCGATGCTCGTCCTGCTGCTACTGTGCCCGACGAAGACGGCTTCATTCCTGTGATGCGGAAACGACGTTCACCGACATCAACCGGTACATGCCAAGTCCTGAGAAGGTACAGGCGGTGCCTCGCCGACCGCCCATGAAGGCGCTCTTTGTGTCCAGGTTACATCCGAACACATCTGTGTCGGATATTGAGGATCTGATAACCCCTTTTCTTGAACGTAAATGTGTTAGCGTCGCTAAGTTAAAACCAAAATACCATTCCTATTCATCGTTCCATATCGCATCTGATCAATCTGATTTCGATATCTTGAACAAATCAGAACTTTGGCCAGAGGGATCGATCTTCCATCAATTTTTTGGCAAACTGGACAGTTCGCAAACTTATGTGGTTGAATCTGAAACTGCTGTGAATGCTTAGGTCACTGGAGGCATATCAAAACACGCGTACGGGGCTTGCGTTCTAAGTCCAGTGAGTTCATGTCGAATATTTTACTGAGTTGTTTTGACGGCATATGTGTATCCGAGACTTGGCTATGTGCCGGCAGTTTCGGATAGCATCTATTTTCCTCCAACCTTTGATGTGTTTCGACGAGACAGGAATTATGCTAACACGGGCATAAAATTTGGGGGAGGAGTACTGGTCTTCAGTTCAGTGCAGCCGGAGGAAGGATTTGGAAACTTATGCCGAGTGTGTCTGGGGAGAAATACCCACCAGTGATGGTTTTAACTTTTTAGTTGGTAACTATTATTTCCCTCCTCTTTTTTATGATGCAGAATTTTATAGAACATTTTGAAACCGTCCAGAAAAAAGTTGACTTTTCTAAATTTCGTGTTCTGATCAACGGGGATTTTAACTTGCCCGGAATTGATTGGTCAACAGGTGTTGCTTGTTCATCAAGTGTGACTTCTAGGAAAGCCTCTTGGTTACTTTCGTTTATAAATTGTTTTGATTTTCGTCAGTATAATGCACTTGCGAATAGTCATGGAAACGTGCTAGATTTATGTTTATCAAATGCTCCGCTTGATCCTACGATTCCGGCTGCGAATTCGTTAGTGCCAACATATGCTTATCACCCGCCTTTCAAAACAAAATTCTGCTTGTCATGCAGGCCACGTGTTAATAGAAGTTCTGCAGCTTATTGCTATTCTCGAGGGAATTATTTTGGCTTGTACAAATTTATGGAGCAGTATGACTGGTCGGATGTCTTAAATAACCATATAGCTGACTCAGCCGCAGAAAGCT
Source organism: Ixodes persulcatus (assembly GCA_013358835.2). Classification (NCBI taxonomy): domain Eukaryota; kingdom Metazoa; phylum Arthropoda; class Arachnida; order Ixodida; family Ixodidae; genus Ixodes; species Ixodes persulcatus. The sequence goes on along the minus strand of JABSTQ010011486.1, from coordinate 283,683 downwards.
TGGCATCTATTGTAAATAATGCAATGAACATTTTTATACCGAAACGGTTTACGCGCTCTTCCCATTACCCTAGCTGGTTTTCAAGAGAGTTAAAAATCGCCTCACGAAAGAGGCTTCACTGTCATCGTTTGTATAAAAAAACAGGATTAGATGTGTGGTATCAGAAGTTCAGCATTTATCGCGGTCTGGTAAAAAAACTATACGAACAAGATAACCGACTGTACCTAAATGACATCAAGTATAACCTAAAGAAAAATCCCAAAAAATGTTTGGCGATTTACGAAGCAACATTTCCGTGAAAACAAGTCAAATATTTGCCTCCGAGACGATAATGGTTATCTATGTTCTCAGGCCGATATTGCAACTCGTTTTGCTGAGCATTTCAGTTCCTGCTATTCTTCTTTTCCTACAAGCAGCTCTTTTAGTTCCGTTGACGTTGAGTGTTCCGATTATCTGTCTACATTTACTGTTCGCATCGAAGACATTTTAGAAGCTATAAAAGAACTGAAACCCAAACTATCAACCGGCATTGATGGCATACCTAGTTTTATTATAAAAGGTTGTTCTATTTTTGCTCCAGTTTTAATGCATATTTTCAACTGGTCTCTTGCACAAGGTTATTTCCCCGAACTTTGGAAATTCTCCGCAGTTGTGTCCATTTTTAAATCCGGTGATTCTACATTGGTTAACAATTACCGGCCGGTGTCACTGCTATGTGGATTTGAAAGTATTTGAAAAAGTAGTCCATAAGCGTCTTTACTTTTATCTGAGCCCGATGATAACTGAAGTTCAGCACGGATTTTGTAGCGTGAGCTACACTGGCCGAGGTTGAGCAGTTTCGCGTGGCTTTCAAAGAGCCGTGCTGCGCCAGCGCGGGGAGCAGTGACGTCACACGGAGCACAGCTGGCGCGCCGGAGCCGCCGCCGCCGCGCGCGCCTCGCCGGTCTGCGCATGCGCGAGGAGCATTGACGTCACACGGCGCACAGCTGGCACGCCGGAGCCGCCGCCACCGCGCGCACCTCGCCGGTCTGCGCATTCCAGAGGAGTGACGTCATAGCCGCGGCAGACGCACTGGCGCCGCCGCGTACCCAGCTGTGCGCCTCCGTTGCGCAGTAGCCAAGTCTGACGCTCCACCGTAGCCGCTTGATAGCGCCCCTCATTTTGTGCGCATAAGCTCACGCTACGTATATCCTTGCATAGCCGAGCTAAGCCACCGCAATTTTTTTTTAAACGTCTTCAGCGAATGACGACAAACGAGTAGAAAACGTGTTTTCAGCATGCTGCCGCCCAGCCTCTGCAACGCTCCCAGAAGTCTATTTCACTACATGCAAGATGGCCGTCCGGTGGCCGCACTTGCGGAGCGGAGAAGCACGATCCAGCAATTGTCATAGAGATCAGTGGGCTAAACGTTTTGGAACTGAATAAAGTGGAAAAGGCCGTTTGTATCAAACGAGGTAAAGAAAGGAGTGAACAAAAACAACACAAAGTCGTCTGGGAATGCGTTCCGCTTTCCTTTTTAATTTTTCTATGCAACGCAGAACAGAAGACTCGACTGTGGATAACGATCTCGCAGCCCCTGGGAAAAGGCAAGTCGACCAGTACAAATGTCGTCTGTGGTCCCAATGCTCATTTATGCTTATGCTCATTTTAAATTTCTCAGCGCCAATTGTGTTCAGTAGGGGAAAGGTGGATGCGATTTATTTCGACATGTCGAAAGCGTTCGACCGTGTTAGTCATGATTTACTTCTACAAAAGCTCGCTCTGCATGGTTTTAGCCCACATCTGTGCGCATGGTTTTCTAGTTATATAAAAGGTCGTCGTAACTCTGTTCGTGTTGAAGAAAGCTACTCCGACGAGTTTGTTTCTAAATCCGCGGGGCTCCTTAGGGCTCCATCCTGGGACCGCTTTTGTTTATTTTGTTTATAAATGATATTGTTTCCTGTGTTAGCGACGCAAAGATTCTTCTCTTTGCCGATGATGTTAAACTATTTTAAGTGTGAGGTCAGTGTTGGATTGCAATCGTCCTCAAGCTGACATAGAACATTTTTTTTCCAATTGGTGCTTCAAAAACCACTTGTCGTTTAATCCTGAGAAAACTAAACATATTGTACTATCTAGAAAGCGTGAATTCATTTCTTTTTCTTACAACCTTGACGGCGCCTTGATACTCCGGGTATATTTTGTAAGGGATCTTGGTGTCCGTATTGACAGTTCACTTTTTTTTTTAAAGAACATTTGTCTATAACTGTTAATGCTGCGTTAAGAGTGTTAGGCATTATTTCTCGGTTACGTCAGCGGTTCTCATCACCCTCTTGTTTGTTGCATTTGTTTAAGTCACTAGTTAGATCACGGTTAGAATTCGGCTCGGTAATCTGGAATTCATTATCTGTCAGGCAACAGAAATCAAAAATGTACAAAAGCGGCTGATTAGATTTGTGTATGACCGCTATATTGGAAGGAGGTCTTTTTATCATTATGAAACGCTACTTCACCGGTTTGCATTATATAAACTTGCCATGAGGAGGCAGTCCAGAGATTTTGTTTTTCTTCATAAAGGTGTTCATGGTCACGTCAGGTCAATGGATTTACTACGATCCATTGACTTCCATGTTTCATCTAGGGCCAGCCGGAATGAGTCAAACTCATTTATGACGAACAGCAGGATACGCTACGATCAGTTCGATATAGCAAGTAGTTCGATATAGCAAAAACCATTTACAACGAACTGCCACAATGCGTTCGTTGTGAGGCGAGAGCTTCTCTTTCTTTCTCATCTCTTCACTTCCGCCTTGTAACAACGAGCTAAAAAGTTTTTTTTTTTTTTGCATGCGTGCATAGTTTTTTTTTTTTTTAGCTTATCTCCCCTTCTGAATCGCTTCTCTTCGTTGGCAAACGCTTTGGGAGTGTATTTTTTAGCTTTCTCCTCTTCTGAATCGCTTCTCTTCGCTGAATTTTGTTCGCAACTTGAGCTTTTGGAATTTTCTTTCTTTCCTACTTCTTTTTTGGGGGAAGGGACAGGATAGAAGAGGAGTGTTTGCGCGTTTTTGGAAGCCTTCCCGGGGGGGGGGGGGGAAAGTTCGATATAACAAATATGCTGTTCGTTATTAAAAGTATGTTTTACACGCATTTTTATTTAAATTTTTTCATGAGTTCGATATTGACAATAATTCGCTGTACGTGGGTTCGTTCTAAACGGGTTTCACTTATTAACGTTTTATCCATCTTGCATGTTCCCTGTATCCCCTTTGTCACGGATTCAATTGGCCTTCAATAAGGAACATTACTTGGATATTTTCACGTGTCTTCGGGAATTTACCTTGATTGTTCGTGAATGTATGTCTTTCGCCTAGAATGAGATTTTTTTTGTATTTGTATTTAGTATTTTAATTTTTGTGGTATTTGTATTTTAGTATTTTAGTGCACCACAGTGGAGACTGAAAAGTTGTTTGTGGGCAGAAAAAATAAAGAATTATTATATTATTATTACTATTATTATTATTATTATTGCGTAATGCCACAGCGCAGACTTCATTCTTAGGTCCAAACGAATGTCCCGCCTCATCATTCGCTGAGCTGATTTCATAGACCGCAGAGATTGGCTCTTTGAGTGTTTTACGGGTAAGTAGACGCGCAGGCATGTCTTAGAGTGTATAGACGGTTTGCAGCAGCTGTGTATGGGCGCCGCCATAATAAACCTTCAGTTTCCGTTTTTTTTTTCTTTCAGTGGGCCAACTTAACAAGATTAAACCACACACAAAAGACACCATTCACATTGATGTTTTTAGTTACTGTGTTTAGTTTCTTACCGAATAACCAACTCGCCCCAATTTCGACAGTATACACTCTAAAACATGCCTGCACGTCTACTTACCCGCAAAACACTATAGAAGAGCCAATCTCTGCGATTTACGAAATCGGCTCAGCAAATGATGAGGCGGAACATCTGTTTAGACGTCAAAATTAAGTCTGAGCTTTGGCATTACGCAATGCAAGCATGACGCGTTTCATTGCTGTCATTCTGGCGAATGACAGCGATGCCGACGGACGTGTGCGGTGAGGGCTCCGTTCGCACCTACGCCAAGCAACAGTTTTTGGCTTGTTCGGGTCCATGCAATCGACGATATCATTGCAAATGTATTGGCGTAGGCCAAGCAGAATACGAAGTGCTAATGCAAAGTGGTTTGAGTGCCTATAAATGCACCGAGTGTACCAGGCGTCGCCGAACTTCGTCGAACGACAATCCGGACACCGACGATGACCGGTATGACCGGGCGAATGTGTCGCGATTGTGTGCTCCTTCGGAGAGCGCTGCTAATGGGTCGACTCCTTGGGAAACGGCTGACCTGGTTCGTCTGCTGCACAACATGTCAACGAAATTGAAAGTCCTGACGGCTGAGGTAAAGAGCCTCAAGTCAGAAAACACCTTTTTACGCTCGGAAACTGGCTTGCTGAACAAGAGGGTGCTCGAGCGACAGCCTCTGGCTGCAAGACCCCACGCATCTTTTGCAGCGGCCGTGCGTTCATCTAAGTGAACGGCTGGACGGCCTCCATTGAACGCGGCGGCGGTACAGCGGCCATCCTTGGGTGAGAGTGCAACGCTCCAGCCTAACGATAGCTTGGCGGATGGCGATGTTCCCACTGTTGCTTTTCAAGTTGCTTGTCCTCAACGCGATGCTCGTCCTGCTGCTACTGTGCCCGACGAAGACGGCTTCATTCCTGTGATGCGGAAACGACGTTCACCGACATCAACCGGTACATGCCAAGTCCGAGAAGGTACAGGCGGTGCCTCGCCGACCGCCCATGAAGGCGCTCTTTGTGTCCAGGTTACATCCGAACACATCTGTGTCGGATATTGAGGATCTGATAACCCCTTTTCTTGAACGTAAATGTGTTAGCGTCGCTAAGTTAAAACCAAAATACCATTCCTATTCATCGTTCCATATCGCATCTGATCAATCTGATTTCGATATCTTGAACAAATCAGAACTTTGGCCAGAGGGATCGATCTTCCATCAATTGTTTGGCAAACTGGACAGTTCGCAAACTTATGTGGTTGAATCTGAAACTGCTGTGAATGCTTAGGTCACTGGAGGCATATCAAAACACGCGTACGGGGCTTGCGTTCTAAGTCCAGTGAGTTCATGTCGAATATTTTACTGAGTTGTTTTGACGGCATATGTGTATCCGAGACTTGGCTATGTGCCGGCGTTTCGGATAGCATCTATTTTCCTCCAACCTTTGATGTGTTTCGACGAGACAGGAATTATGCTAACACGGGCATAAAATTTGGGGGAGGAGTACTGGTGGCCGTTAAGTCTTCAGTTCAGTGCAGCCGGAGGAAGGATTTGGAAACTTATGCCGAGTGTGTCTGGGGAGAAATACCCACCAGTGATGGTTTTAACTTTTTAGTTGGTAACTATTATTTCCCTCCTCGTTTTTATGATGCAGAATTTTATAGAACATTTTGAAACCGTCCAGAAAAAAGTTGACTTTTCTAAATTTCGTGTTCTGATCAACGGGGATTTTAATTTGCCCGGAATTGATTGGTCAACAGGTGTTGCTTGTTCATCAAGTGTGACTTCTAGGAAAGCCTCTTGGTTACTTTCGTTTATAAATTTTTTTGATTTTCGTCAGTATAATGCACTTGCGAATAGTCATGGAAACGTGCTAGATTTATGTTTATCAAATGATCCGCTTGATCCTACGATTCCGGCTGCGAATTCGTTAGTGCCAACATATGCTTATCACCCGCCTTTCAAAACAAAATTCTGCTTGTCATGCAGGCCACGTGTTAATAGAAGTTCTGCAGCTTATTGCTATTCTCGAGGGAATTATTTTGGCTTGTACAAATTTATGGAGCAGTATGACTGGTCGGATGTCTTAAATAACCATATAGCTGACTCAGCCGCAGAAAGCTTGGCATCTATTGTAAAGAATGCAATGAACATTTTTATACCGAAACGGTTTACGCGCTCTTCCCATTACCCTAGCTGGTTTTCAAGAGAGTTAAAAATCGCCTCACGAAAGAGGCTTTACTGTCATCGTTTGTATAAAAAAACAGGATTAGATGTGTGGTATCAGAAGTTCAGCATTTATCGCGGTCTGGTAAAAAAACTATACGAACAAGATAACCGACTGTACCTAAATGACATCAAATATAACCTAAAGAAAAATCCCAAAAAATTTTTGGCGATTTACGAAGCAACATTTCCGTGAAAACAAGTCAAATATTTGCCTCCGAGACGATAATGGTTATCTATGTTCTCAGGCCGATATTGCAACTCGTTTTGCTGAGCATTTCAGTTCCTGCTATTCTTCTTTTCCCACAAGCAGCTCTTTTAGTTTCGTTGACGTTGAGTGTTCCGATTATCTGTCTACATTTACTGTTCGCATTGAAGACATTTTAGAAGCTATAAAAGAACTGAAACCCAAAAGATCAACCGGCATTGATGGCATACCTAGTTTTATTATAAAAGGTTGTTCTATTTTTGCTCCAGTTTTAATGCATATTTTCAACTGGTCTCTTGCACAAGGTTATTTCCCCGAACTTTGGAAATTCTCCGCAGTTGTGTCCATTTTTAAATCCGGTGATTCTACATTGGTTAACAATTACCGGCCGGTGTCACTGCTATGTGGATTTGAAAGTATTTGAAAAAGTAGTCCATAAGCGTCTTTACTTTTATCTGAGCCCGATGATAACTGAAGTTCAGCACGGATTTTGTAGCGTGAGCTACACTGGCCGAGGTTGAGCAGTTTCGCGTGGCTTTCAAAGAGCCGTGCTGCGCCAGCGCGGGGAGCAGTGACGTCACACGGAGCACAGCTGGCGCGCCGGAGCCGCCGCCGCCGCGCGCGCCTCGCCGGTCTGCGCATGCGCGAGGAGCATTGACGTCACACGGCGCACAGCTGGCACGCCGGAGCCGCCGCCACCGCGCGCACCTCGCCGGTCTGCGCATTCCAGAGGAGTGACGTCATAGCCGCGGCAGACGCACTGGCGCCGCCGCGTACCCAGCTGTGCGCCTCCGTTGCGCAGTAGCCAAGTCTGACGCTCCACCGTAGCCGCTTGATAGCGCCCCTCATTTTGTGCGCATAAGCTCACGCTACGTATATCCTTGCATAGCCGAGCTAAGCCACCACAATTTTTTTTTAAACGTCTTCAGCGAATGACGACAAACGAGCAGAAAACGTGTTTTCAGCATGCTGCCGCCCAGCCTCTGCAACGCTCCCAGAAGTCTATTTCACTACATGCAAGATGGCCGTCCGGTGGCCGCACTTGCGGAGCGGAGAAGCACGATCCAGCAATTGTCATAGAGATCAGTGGGCTAAACGTTTTGGAACTGAATAAAGTGGAAAAGGCCGTTTGTATCAAACGAGGTAAAGAAAGGAGTGAACAAAAACAACACAAAGTCGTCTGGGAATGCGTTCCGCTTTCCTTTTTAATTTTTCTATGCAACGCAGAACAGAAGACTCGACTGTGGATAACGATCTCGCAGCCCCTGGGAAAAGGCAAGTCGACCAGTACAAATGTCGTCTGTGGTCCCAATGCTCATTTATGCTTATGCTCATTTTTAAATTTCTCAGCGCCAATTGTGTTCAGTAGGGGAAAGGTGGATGCGATTTATTTCGACATGTCGAAAGCGTTCGACCGTGTTAGTCATGATTTACTTCTACAAAAGCTCGCTCTGCATGGTTTTAGCCCACATCTGTGCGCATGGTTTTCTAGTTATATAAAAGGTCGTCGTAACTCTGTTCGTGTTGAAGAAAGCTACTCCGACGAGTTTGTTTCTAAATCCGCGGGGCTCCTTAGGGCTCCATCCTGGGACCGCTTTTGTTTATTTTGTTTATAAATGATATTGTTTCCTGTGTTAGCGACGCAAAGATTCTTCTCTTTGCCGATGATGTTAAACTATTTTTAAGTGTGAGGTCAGTGTTGGATTGCAATCGTCCTCAAGCTGACATAGAACATTTTTTTTCCAATTGGTGCTTCAAAAACCACTTGTCGTTTAATCCTGAGAAAACTAAACATATTGTACTATCTAGAAAGCGTGAATTCATTTCTTTTTCTTACAACCTTGACGGCGCCTTGATACTCCGGGTATATTTTGTAAGGGATCTTGGTGTCCGTATTGACAGTTCACTTTTTTTTTTTTAAAGAACATTTGTCTATAACTGTTAATGCTGCGTTAAGAGTGTTAGGCATTATTTCTCGGTTATGTCAGCGGTTCTCATCACCCTCTTGTTTGTTGCATTTGTTTAAGTCACTAGTTAGATCGCGGTTAGAATTCGGCTCGGTAATCTGGAATTCATTATCTGTCAGGCAACAGAAATCAAAAATGTACAAAAGCGGCTGATTAGATTTGTGTATGACCGCTATATTGGAAGGAGGTCTTTTTATCATTATGAAACGCTACTTCACCGGTTTGCATTATATAAACTTGCCATGAGGAGGCAGTCCAGAGATTTTGTTTTTCTTCATAAAGGTGTTCATGGTCACGTCAGGTCAATGGATTTACTACGATCCATTGACTTCCATGTTTCATCAAGGGCCAGCCGGAATGAGTCAAACTCATTTATGACGAACAGCAGGATACGCTACGATCAGTTCGATATAGCAAGTAGTTCGATATAGCAAAAACCATTTACAACGAACTGCCACAATGCGTTCGTTGTGAGGCGAGAGCTTCTCTTTCTTTCTCATCTCTTCACTTCCGCCTTGTAACAACGAGCTAAAAAGTTTTTTTTTTTTTTTGCATGCGTGCATAGTTTTTTTTTTTTTTTAGCTTATCTCCCCTTCTGAATCGCTTCTCTTCGTTGGCAAACGCTTTGGGAGTGTATTTTTTAGCTTTCTCCTCTTCTGAATCGCTTCTCTTCGCTGAATTTTGTTCGCAACTTGAGCTTTTGGAATTTTCTTTCTTTCCTACTTCTTTTTTGGGGGAAGGGACAGGATAGAAGAGGAGTGTTTGCGCGTTTTTGGAAGCCTTCCCGGGGGGGGGGGGGAAAGTTCGATATAACAAATATGCTGTTCGTTATTAAAAGTATGTTTTACACGCATTTTTATTTAAATTTTTCATGAGTTCGATATTGACAATAATTCGCTGTACGTGGGTTCGTTCTAAACGGGTTTCACTTATTAACGTTTTATCCATCTTGCATGTTCCCTGTATCCCCTTTGTCACGGATTCAATTTGCCTTCAATAAGGAACATCACTTGGATATTTTCACGTGTCTTCGGGAATTTACCTTGATTGTTCGTGAATGTATGTCTTTCGCCTAGAATGAGATTTTTTTTGTATTTGTATTTAGTATTTTAATTTTTGTGGTATTTGTATTTTAGTATTTTAGTGCACCACAGTGGAGACTGAAAAGTTGTTTGTGGGCAGAAAAAATAAAGAATTATTATATTATTATTACTATTATTATTATTATTATTGCGTAATGCCACAGCGCAGACTTCATTCTTAGGTCCAAACGAATGTCCCGCCTCATCATTCGCTGAGCTGATTTCATAGACCGCAGAGATTGGCTCTTTGAGTGTTTTACGGGTAAGTAGACGCGCAGGCATGTCTTAGAGTGTATAGACGGTTTGCAGCAGCTGTGTATGGGCGCCGCCATAATAAACCTTCAGTTTCCGTTTTTTTTTTTCTTCAAATTTTTCTCACTTCACTCTATTATTACCATAGCAGGACAAGTTATTGGCATTTTAGATTCGGCTTTGTTCTTTTCCCCAGCATAAGCCATTGTGGAGGCTCGTCAAAGCCCGCTTCAGTGGCTTGGTATCTCGGTAAGACAAGAGGAGGTCAGCAATGGCACATGTAATCTGGCGCGTGTGCAAAGCGTCTATACTCCCTTTACCCTCTGAGACAAGAAGCTCCGCCTTCAGCACGAGCTTTCTGCCCTTGCTAACACAAGTGTGAAAGCGCAGGCACGCGTGCCCAAAGCACTGCAGAAGCCAGCGAGCTTGCGCTGAAGGCGGAGCTTCTAGTCTCAGCTTAAGGGTGGACGGAGTATACACCAACTCATGTTTACAAACAAACCGGAGCGGCCGGTGCGCCCCTAGCGGACGCCACCGGCGCCGAGCATGCGCGATGGGGGTGTGGGCAAGAAGCTCGCCGTCGCCCATAAACACACCATTGAAATGCGATGTTGTCGGCGTCAGTGTGAGTCCCCCTGCCCTTTTTCGCGTTCAAATTGTTGGTTCTACGTCTTCCTGGCGATGTCTGACTATCTTGAGCGGCGCCAGCAAAATTACCGAGGTTCGTTACACCGCAAAACTTCGCGTGAATAATGTGACATGTGGCGATTCACTCCGCGTGGACGCCGCAGAATGTACGCTAAAGCCTGATTCGCATGATGAGATTTCGCTCGGAATTTTCAGTCGCGACGCCGCTCGGGCTGCAAAAGCGTGAACCGTAGCTGAGATGGTCCACGTCGATACTGACAATCGCAAGCTGAATCAGACCAACTGAATTAGGCATAACAAGTCGGTGATGGTCACTGGTAACAATGATCAACATCTCCTTGTATCTACTGTTTACATCGAGCCTGCTTACCAACCTTCAAATTTTAGTCTTTTGAGGCTTGCACTTACTTCTTATCGCAAGTACCGGGCCAACATTTGGTCTACGGACCGGCGTCGTCTAAGAGAGCAGACGACAAGCAGAAACGTTTGAAAGAGCAGACGACAGTTCGAACAACCAGGCGGCCGTTTGAACTTGAAGACGCACTGAACGTAGTCCGCAAGGTGGTCCGCACATCTTGACGGTTTTCTGGCGTTCATGTTGGAACAAAACAAATAAATCTGATGACCACAAGTATCCGAGAATTCAACCCAAAGTGCTTCCCGCCCAAGCAATCGTTGTCCGACGGCGTCTGCTTTTCCCTTTTCACGGCACATATCCAAATTCTCGGACGATCCGAGCACGTGAAAACTGACCTTCAAACCTTTCTCTACACTTTTGGTACGGCCCCAGTCGCGGCGTTTTGACGAGAAGGCAGGTTTTTGTCTGGTTCCTTTCAAAACAACGCAGGAATACACGTCTGGCATGGGGACTTCTGCCCACAGCCCCAGACCGGAAGTGCGACCGACGCGCCACCACCGCGCCGTGACGTCACAGAGATGAGTTCGTGTATAGAAAGGCTTTACGGCATAATTAAGATTATAAAGAATTGCTTTTCGTGCTCTTCTTTCAAGGCTTCGAACCACGAAGAACAAATCAGAAAGCAATAACCTGTAGTATGATCGGCCACGCGCGTGGTTTCTTAAGTCGTTATCGAAGATAATAATAAACCAGTCGACTTAAAAAAAAAAGAAAAAAAAAACACACAAAAGACGCCTGTTTCGTTTCCCTTTTGAGCTGACCGCGCCAATTAATGTCCGAACTCCTCCTATATGCCTCTTTAACTTTCCAAATAAAAGCGGTATGTACCTAGCGGAAAGGGCGTAAAACTGCCTCGGAGGCATCGCCCGCATTATCAACTGGGTTTCCATACAGGGTGCATTCACCCTACTGAAATCTACAGTAGAAGTCAAACGCCTCCCAAACCGTATCGGGAACCGGGAGATAATCTGGAATCGAAGCGTGCCAATGCGAAGTCCCATTGGCTGCAATCTCTTTCTTTCTTGCAGCGCACAGAAACACTGATTTCAACACGCGATATCAAGTTTCCGTGTGACGACACGCGAATGGCTGCCGACAAAGCAGGAAGATAAGCTTGCATGAATCATCGCGTACTCCTAGATGAAAGTTCGCGTTTATTACGTGCGGTATTGGCGACTCCAGTGAAATCGACGTCACCTAGTGGCCAGAACAGGAAGCTGTGGTGGCAACTATATAGCTTCGCTTTGCAGCCTTCTAGAGTGAATCAATTTAAGGAACCGTTTCTACACAAACGACACGATACAATCGGCTCTCCGATATGGGCTGCGCATGCGTGGGTACACTGCTGTCTTACCGTTGACCTGTGTGCGAACCGTAAGCTGTGATCGCGTGGTGAAAGCGACTGACTGTAGAAGCGTCTCGACTCGTTTATAGAACGGCTGTTTCGCTGTGGGAAGAGGCTTGCCGAAGCTTCAAACGTGAATGAATGCATTCGTGACTGTGCCTGGAAAAAATGTCATGGTGGCGGGGAGAGGATCAAGTTAAATTCACAACAAATAAAACAGAAAACAGACAAAACGTGAACAATTAGACCCCAACGCTTTCTTGGAATCATATTGTTCGTTTGCCTTGGTTTGCGGGGATGAACTCATTTGGTTGAAGCGTCACTCTAATATTTTGATAGAGGTGCCGACGACACGGGTTCATACCCTGTCCGATGGCCCAGCCGTTCGTGGTTAGAATGTCCGGAATTTGCAGCGAGGAGCGAAGATGAGCTACGTCGGCTTTATGGAAGCGAAGTTGGCGTAGCACATTTATTTCATCCATCGACGCGAAGTCGAACGTCCCTAGTCTCGCCGTCAACAATCTCATCCTTTTTAGGGTAGCCAGCTCAAATAAAAGTACATCTTCTAAGTTTTTCGCGCCGAATAAAGCCAACTCGAACTCATCGTCGAAAAGTTCTAGTGTAATGATTGCTGCGAAGATCGTCTGCTCCTTTAGCGGACGAACTGTTCAATCACGGTGGGGACGCCGCCGCCAGATTAAGCGCTCCCATTTTAGCAAAACGAGACAAAATATGGTCAGTTTCAGAAATTTGGCTTGGCTATTTCTGAAAAGGGAAATGCCTTCCTTTAGTTCTTTGAAATTACCAAACGCCCTTCCCCCCAAAAAACGAGGATTTGCTATCTGCACAGCATCAACCCGGGGGGGGGGGGGGGGGGGGGGGGGGGTCACGTGTCACATTAGTTACGCCACCTGTCTACGTCACGCATCTTTGCCTGGGAGGGCCACCTGACCTTCCCTTTTTTTTCGCGTTTTGTCGATTGGCGTTATATGGGTTTTTCGAACGTCAAGCCGATCGCTCCACTAGCGGGTAGGCTCGGCCGCGATGCGACGTTCACGGGTGGGCCAAGTGGGTTGACATTTTTGTAATGAGCCGCCGCAGGGGGGGGGGGGGGGGGCGGGTTTACACGCGCCCCTGTTATAACCAACAGAAATATATGACGCCAAGAAACGACGTCACTAGAGCATCACTAGACCCTCCGGTTGACGCTGTGCAACTAGCAACTCCCAGCATTCCATGCCCCTTCATTACCCACTTGCGACGCCATTGCGCATTTCCGTTGCCAGGGGGCGCGACCTGCACCGATCGTCTGCAAACGCGGTTCTCTAAAAGCCGTTTCGTGGAAGACGATCGGTCCGTGCTCCTGTTCCGAGGTACCGATCATTTTGCCCGTCGACCGTGTTTTATTTCGGCTCCCGTAAACTCTCTATTCACAGCGCGCCTGGCGATTAAAACACGAAGCCGTGAAACTAAGTTAAAACACGCGATGAAAAAAATTGTCAATACTACACCTAAATCGGTAATCCCCAGGAGCGACTAACGTTAAAAGGAATCTCCGGCTAAATTTTGTTGGTCGCTGATTTGCCTCAACATAGGTTAAACACACCAAAAGACACCGGGTGAACATTGTGACCAAAATTATAGATTCTTTTTTTTTTCGAAGTTATTGCATTTTCAAAATTGGTCCTCATCGTTTTTTCAATCTGCAGGCTCTAGTGGCCACACGAAAAACGTGATGAGAGATGATTCAATATATACGTCACTCGGTAAATTTTCCCAATGGTACCTTCAGCTGCTGCAATAGTACACCTGAGCAATCGGATTGCATCTATTGTTTTCAGAAAAAAAAACAAACAAAAAAACTCAACTTTAGCATACCAAAATATATGAAATGTCGAGGAATGTTGAAACGCAAACACATCCTGTCACAATTATGAAGGAACTTGTTTCATGTGTCGCTTGATTTAAGTCATTAACAGATGTATGCAAAAAAAAAGAAAAAAAAAACAAGACATGATACAAATATAACTACGCCTAAAATAACTTTTAAGCAAAGACACAAAAAAAAAACTAATTTCTACCATGATGAAACAATTACAATACGGATTTAAACTATAGTTAAAGACTCTAAGTCATTATTTATATCGTCTTGAATTTTTGTCTCTACCCTTATTGTACCATGCAGACTCGAGCGCCCTTCGAGTAAAACACCGAAGAAATACGTACACGTGATATTAAAAACTCGGCAAATTCATTTTTGTTTTTGTTTTTGCTATTTAGTCACATGGACTCGAATCTACGTACCTTGCGGTCAATATGGGCTGAAACACGCGATCCGGACTCTTTCTGGATCTGTGATCTCTATACGCTCTATTATCTGTCAATTAGTCAAATATTACGCGAGGTATGGCACCTCAACTTCGCATTCCATCCTAGTTCAGGCCACAGCTCTCTGGTTCGTTTGTTGTTTATAACATCTTTATTTCGCCTTTTTCCTTATCCACACTTGCATTTATAGGCATCTGCGAAGGCGATCCGATGGCCCATTTCCCTACCGTTAGTACGGTGAACGCCGGCGGAGTCTTTGACGCCGTTGATGAGATTCCCGACTGCGTCCAACGATGTCGTCGCCGCCGCTTTTCTTGAGTCCTCCTCGTAGTTACAGCAGTCTGGGCCGTCCTCTGCGAGGACGAACCTTGCCAGCTGCGACCAGGGGGTCGACAGGTGGTCCGGTTCGGCCGTGCTCGGGAGCAGCAAATCGTCGAAGGATGCCGGTCGGTATTTCCAGGGATAGCTTCGAGCGCTTTCGCGCGCTGGTTTCCGAAGACGCGGTCCCAGATGAGGTGTCGCGTCGTCACGAAGCAGCCACACTCGCGGCACATGCCGTTGTCCGGGTCGTCCCCGTAGAATCCCCGTCGTACTGCGGGCGAAATCTCCGTGTTGGTGGCCAATTAGGCGGACAAGTGTTTGCGTGCCTCGCGGTAGGGTTGTTGGCATCGGAGGGACAGGCCGTCCAAAGATGCTTGTTTCGGTGGCTCTCGCTTCTCGCAAGAACCGTATACAGTCTGTCGTCTTCTCCGATTTGCGATTTCGGCGTTGCCGCAGCGGTGGTACAACGTGATTGTCGTTTGTAGAAAGGGTGGCAGTGGCAGTGTCGGAGGTGATTGTGCTGTCAATGTTCCCTCCAATGGGCCTTTGATGGACGATGAAGGTGACGACACTGCCGTTGTAGTAGGTGACGACGGCGTTGCCGGCATTGGTTGCCGGCAGTGCCGAAGTGTGCGGGGATCTATGAGCCCTTTGCGCGTACGCTAAAGATAATGGTCTCAGCCAGCTTTCGAATGCGTTGCGCACTCTTTGGATCGTGCCTCTGCGTGGGCATGAGGAGGAGGATGGGAAAGACGACGAGGAACTCCGGCACTCCTCGTATGCCGCTGCCGAGTCGGTGCAGACAGGCACTGGTGTAGAACGTGACGTGGTGTTGGTAGTAGTGTTGTTGTGGCTGCTGCTGCTGCTGTTGCCGTCGCATAAGGTTCTTGTACATCCCTATGGCATCGTGGAGGACATGCCTCCAGCTGCGTCTGCGTCGTGTCGAGCCCGTCGATAGGCTCGAGGAGGGTTGAGCCAGCCGACTGCGGCGTTTGTCGCGTCGACCCAAGCCACCGACCTCGCGTGCGTGGTTCGGCCGAAAGCGTCCGTTGGCGACGACACCCTGTCGGCCATGTTGGTGTACACGGCCGCGTACGTCGCCGGGTCCCTGCTCGCTACACTTCTCGCGTGTGCTCGGGCGAGTCGGGCCCTCTTCTCAGTGTATCGCTCACGGGGTAGAGGGCGGCCGTCTGTGAGTTCGACCGACGTATCCCATGGCGGCGATGGCGGTGGTCCTAACGTCGATGTCGCCATGTCGTAGGCCAGCTCGCCCAGTACGGATCGCCCGGCCTCTGTTTCCCGCAGTCGATCGTGCTGAGCAATCATGCTCTGCTCGGCGAGTTCAGAGATCAGGTTGACGTCGCCGTGCGCGTACAAGTCGGCGACGGGGGTGAACTTGGGGAGACCCGTCGCGATACGGATCGCTTCGCGGTTCAAGGTCTCGATCCGCTTCGCTTGCTTTTTTGTGAGCGCGTCCTAGTTGTTCCCGTAAATGACCCGGGAGACGAAGATCGCAGCGATCAGCTGCTTAGTCTTCCTCTCGCTAGTGCCCCAATGGAGGCGGGTGATACGGCGAGAGAGCTGCATGATCTGTTTACACTGGGTGGCCGTCTTGGCCGTCTACATGTTGCCGCTTCCGTCTTGGTCAATGTGCGCACCGAGGAACCTGATCGAGGGACGCCGCATAATAGGACGACCGGCCAGGTGGAACGAGAACATCCGGCGCGTCGCCTCCACCGTCTTGTGGAGCCCGTTGAGGACGACCACGTACTCAGTCTTCTCCGTCAACGCTTTCAGGCCTACGCATCGAACAAACTCTGCACGGCTCCCAGGCCGCGTTGGAGAGTGTATTCTTGCTCGCCAACTGAACCTTCAGTCGCCCAAACTGTAATGCCGTCTGCGTAGGTGACGAAACGAATGTAGGGTACGGTTTTGAGGAATTCACCACGAGGTTAAAACGGTCGGCGAGATGACCGCGCCCGGCGGCACCCTCCGTTCGGCTTGGGTGTGACGATCCCACGTGGTCTTTTGTGGATGAAGTTCAATATGTGGCGACGCACGCCGGTCAGCCAAGCACTGTCGATGATCGCTTCGTGTGGGACCGAATAAAAAGCTTTGCGAACGTCTACTGCTACTACTCTCCTGGTCCGCCCGCACCTATAGGGTGCGGGTCCAGTATTTCGTGGCACAGCAAACGTCCTGAGTGCCGAGGCCGTGGCGAAACACCAAGTGGTGGTGGTAAAAAACCTTCGTCTCGTGCTCTATTCGCGACTTTAACGAACTATAGGGGGCGTCCTGGTCAGGCGAAATGGCGGACGAAAGGAGGTCGTTTTCGTCGTTCAGCACGCGGACCACGATAAATGTCTTGCACTGCAGCGTAAACTCGGTGTTACAAATGAAAGCAAAGCGATGTTTCGACGGTAGAAACCTTCTTCTTGTCAGTGCGTAGGAATGGCACGGCGGAAGCATAAAAATAATTACCTTAAACGATGCTTTTTTTATGATGCCTACGAGAACCAAGTAGCGGTAGCAGACGACAGAGTCTAAACGACCTCCTCTCTTGAGCTTCTCAGCGTTGCCGCTACGCGGCGTCGATTTGGAGTCGCTAATAGGTACCAGAGCAGTCGCTCCAGGGTCATTCGTTCCATCAGCTTGCACAGGTTTCTGGTGAGTAAAAGGTGGGCGGAGGTTCCTGATGTTGTTGGGGGTCTGTCCGGGCTTGGGGATAGGCATGCCAATTGACTCGCTGCACAAGGATGGCAGGCAGCCCTCCGAACACACCTCGTTTATGTGGTTCAGGATTATCTGGACTTGTGGCGCCCCAAGATTCTTCAGTTCAGCCATGGTTATATGGTCCGCTCCGGGTTCCCTTTTCGGTTTTGTCCACGCCAAGGCCGCGTGGAGTCTAGCCATTTGGAAGAGGGAGTGCATGCTTACACCTATTTCCCCTGTGCTCAGGCGGCAGGCGGTAGTGATTTCGGAGGTGATGAGCGACGTTGCGGGAGACTTCCCGCCTCTTCAATCACGTATATCCCTTCCGGCGGTGGAACGGCCGGTTGCGGGAAGATATGCCGTCCACTAACTGCTCCAGGTTTTCTGGCGCAGTTCGACGCATGACATCTTGGTGGCAATAGCCCATTTAGACTAGGCACAGGCTGAAATACCTTGTTTCAAGGCACCGCGTCCTTTCGTGTTCTAAATCAGTAGCAATTACCTTACTATAGCCTGTTATAGGCTTAGAATAGCAGGACGGCACCTCCTACAAAGCTCTCCGCTCACCATGCGTGATTTGTGGTTTCCTCTTCCCACTCGCCTCCTCTGTAGCGCTCGCTCCAATTAACTGAAAATAGTGTGGGAGCTTTGTGGGAGAAGCGTCTGCTGTTCGTGACCTGTGACGGGTCGGGAATAAATCTCACTCTGTGAAAATCCGATGGCCTTGGCGCAGACAAGTTTTGCGTAATTGGAACGGCCGGATGCGCCGCAGCCTCGGTGTTTTCCCCTCTAATTTTGGAGGGGTGACTCCCCCATCTATCGTGGTGGGAATCAGTACCCGCCTTGTTCTATAAGGCTGTTAGTTCATCTGACTGAGACAGCCGCCTCTGCCGTCTTGGAGGATCCGGTATCTCGGTCGGTGCGCCAGCGGACAGTCCTCTTTTTTGGCACCGCGCGACCGCGGGAAAGCATGGACAGCGCGATGCGCATGCGTTCTCTCAAATGCGAGATGCCCGCACCACTAAGGTGAGATTTTAGCGTTTCAGAACTGCTGTCTAATGCAAATGAGTGGAGTGGAACGCGTTCTCTTTATAGTCACAGACGATAAAAACGCCGAGGAACGAATCGCGAGTCAACAAATATGATCATAACGGGCGCGACCTACTACGGTAAATTATTTGGCTGTATCTTCTTCGCACAGGGAAAATAAAACGTAACAGAGGAATCATATATACACAAAACCTAAATATCGGGAAACACTTTTGGGTAGTTCGCTTTCGAAGCGCGACGAAAAGAAAATTGATTGCAGTGAAGGACACAGGCTGAAGTTAGTTTTAACTGAGCTATCCAACCACATTTTTTTTCTAATAAATACAGCAGATTGTTTAAGTATATGTACAGTCAGGGGTACTGTGCGCCGCTGCAAGAGAGCAGGTGGCCACCTCCTCTACTCTTGTGACTGCCAACGTCCTTGGTCGTATAAAGTAATCCAAGGTAAGATCGGCAACTCGCGAACGTCGGCTGTAGCTATACGTTGAACTCGTGGTCCCAATGCCCTTCAAAAAAAAGAAAAGTGTAACGTATGCATATTTATAAGGATTTCTAGCTTTAATACTGCAGGAAGCAAACTTCAAGTCAGTTTTCATAGATTAATTATGCATTATTTAAAGATGCAATCAGTATGCATTAGTTTCCAGACGTGTCCTGTGTCGGCAGCGCACGTCTCAGATATGACTCACACTAAAAATTATTCAATTATATCACAGACATGAAAATTATATTTCAGCATACTAAATAACTAAGTGTAGGTTTCTATTTATTAAAAGTGCGAAAAACATACTTTATCGTATCACTTTTCGCCAAGGCTGAAAATAGGGCAGTCAAAGACCGTATCATGATGATTTGAACGCAAACATCTTTGACAGTAATCTGTCCGGTTAGGAAAATAATTTCAGCTTGTCTATTATGATGATAGCGTGTGCTTGCATATAACGGTTATGTGTTTTAGGTAACCCACGGATAAGCAAAAAAAAAAAAAATCAATAAACTCGAGCCGGTTTTATCAAGATATGGTAAAGCCCCCAAAACCCCGAATTAGAGCCGTCTTTGAATGGGAGAAGCCCAAGTTTTATTGGAAGAGATCCTTATCTTCAGACTTATCTTGGTGTTGACAAGGAACATGCCTCACGCCAAAGTGTCCGCGAGGTTGCCGCTTTAGTCGGGAAACACATGCCGTTTGGAGGGACAGAACGAGCGGGTTGGTAAGGATAATTAAACTTGAGGAAGAAAACGAGAAGGGACGGACAAAACACAAACTTCCAAGAGTTGGAAGTTTGTGTTTTGTCCGTCCCTTCTCGTTTTCTTCCTCAAGTTTAATTAAACATGCCGTTTCCTCTTCTTATCGGCACCGAGACGTTGTGCAAGTATTCGAGGCACGCGCAAGTTTCCTGGAGGTTGGGGCATCCCACGGCCGTGTGCTGCTTTCTTAGCATAATCGTCGAAAAATGCCGATATTTTTATACGACATCACAAATAGAAATCGAAAAACACTGAATCGGTAGAAACAAATAAAGCCCACAAAACAAACCTCCAACTTAGAAAAAAAAAAAAAAAAAAAAAACACAGACACTTGGTAAACTACATATAATGTATCGTGGTATCTTATTTTTCTCCGAAGCAACGGCAAAATTGGGAGGCGTTAATAAAACTTGACTAAAAGACCACCATATTTGCGAATACGTTTCTTGAGTGTAGAGCGAACTTTCACCAGATTCATAACTCCCACATTTGACGATACGCCGTGCGAGTTTGTCTGCTCTTTGTGCATTTTGTTCGTTTGTTTACACCACCCCTCCCCCAAATCCTCCCACGTGCTTTTTGTTTCCCCCCGACTTCGACCAATGACAGCGCGCACAGTGTTGTACGGAACGGCGTTCCTGGAACGCCCTCCTTTTAGGAGGAAAGTAAGAACTTCGCCCTTTCATCTTGCATCGGTTAAAACGGGAACTCGCTACATTTTTACGGGAACGGAAAAAGGAACGGCATTCTTTTTCTGTGTCCAGTGAAGTAATTTTTATTTTATTTTCGAATGGGGAAACTCTACGAAGTAAAAAAAACAATATCTATTGTTTTCATACTTCGTAGAGTTTCCCCATTCAAAAATAAAATAAAAATGTTTTTTTTTTTTGTTTTTTACGAAGAGCAGGATTTTGTTAACTTTTTGGTTACTTATTTTAGAGTTTAGTTTGTGGAATCCTCACTTGGTAACGGTCGGGTGCAGGAGAGCTAGTGGACATCGATTCTTTTTTCACTGCCCGAGACTGCGGCACAGAAAAGAAAACTCTTAGTCGAAGGAAAAGACACAGAAAGAGGGACGTCTCAAACTCAGCAACTGTTTTCGCTTCCACGAATCCTGACACACCCAGAATCTAAGGCCGACTACAGCCATCACTAGACCTCCACAAGGAGACCTACGGTTACAAGAAAAGACCAGGTTACCAGACATCGAACGCGCCCTTGTTGCTGGAGCATTGGTCACATAAAAGATACACAAAAATTAACCCTTATTCCACCTCCCCCACCCCCCTCCTCCCTCCCTCCCTCTTTCAAACGGAACAACAAATACAACCTTCACGAAGAAGAACTAGTAGTTTTCATGACTGACCTTCCACTTGCTCGTTTTGCAGAGACATCGAGAAGCAACAGTTAACTCGGCACTTTGTTAGATTGAAAGCTGTGTGGTTGTTTTAAAACGCTCGTGCAATGTGGGATAACCTTTTAATACAGAATAATAAAATAAGCCCCCCCCCCCCCCCCCCCGCCCAACTCCTCCTTCCCGGATCACAGTGCATTTGGTTCGTCTGAATCGCCCACCACGAACAGGAATATGGTAAAACACTAAGATTTTTAAAGGTAAAAATATCAGCAAATGGAACCTTGCTTCCGGTTGTTTTCTTCTCCTGGTGTCCTTCCATCACGGTTTTCAAATAGGTATGTTGTCATTTGATGATATATATATATATATATACATATATACACGAACATATTCAGATGAATTGACCATACTTAATCCAATGAATCAAAGAATCAAAGTTTTACGAACCCGCCGAAAACCCAAATATACGGCTTTGAGATATATATATATATACTTCGTTTAACCTAACTAAATTTGGGAATTAGAAAAAATTCAAAAGTAACGTACATGTAACGATGCGTTCCATATTTTAATCCGTAACGGGAACGAAATCCTTTCTCACAGATGGAACTTGTAACGGGAACACGTTCTGCAAATCAGAAGGAACGAGGACCGAGCTTTCGTTCCTCTTTTTGAGGAACGTGTACAACACTGCGCGAGCACGACTGCCTCGTCACCGCGCGTCCATATCGCTCTCTTCATGTTACCCGTTGATTGGTGTTCCCGTTACAAGCGTTCCCGTTACATGTTGCCTTTTGATTGGCGTTCCGATGCGTCAAAAACACGCTTCGAAACACTTGCTCTCCGTATACACTGCGGTATATTTCAACCGCCGCGCCCCCTCGGCTAAGTTGAGAACTAATCCCATGGGGACAAGAACATGAGTTATACTTGTTTCGTGTTTCTGATGCAGCACTCGGCTTACTCGTTTCGGCTAAGGCTCGTGTTCATTCACTGAAGCACTGATTCAGCACGAGTTCCATCTGAACGCTCACGCAGGACACTCGTGTCTATTAGCCCCGTACGCGACCGAAAGCGTCGCTGTGGTCGGCCTTCCACGATTGGCCGAACGCTGACTATGACGTCGGAAAGGGGATTTATCATCGACGGAAATAAGAGGAATGAAAGAACTTTAATTTTGACGGTGTTGGCAGTGTTCCTTTGAGAGCGCAATGATTTCAAGCTTCCACCATGCTATTACAAACACCATTGAACTTGTTGTTTGCAAGGTATTGACGTCACAAGGGGGAACCACAGGAGGGCGCCACCAATACATCTCGCCGCTAATTGTTTGTGCCCGATCGAGGGAGAGGACATATAAAGACTCCGGTCCACAGGTCTTCTATTGGGAAAACACCCAACTCCGTGGAAGACAAACTGGGCGGTTAGAACCAGATGCCAAAGTTTCAGAACTATACTCTGTTTCACCTTATGATGTACCGCAGGAAAGGCTACAAGCGCGAGCTCCTTGCTCTAGGGCACATCTCGGCGGCACAAGCTCTCGTGCATCAAGAGCAGCTCCCAACGCTATGAGCTCGCGCTTCTAGCCTTCTCTGCGGTACAACATAAGGTGAAACGGAGTATAGCCGTTATTTCATTCAAAAGCTAGTAAGTGATTTTCTACAAATTTCAGAAAAAAATAAATAGGACTGCTTTCGCCCGTTTTCGGTAACTGGAGTCATTCAGCTCCATGTATTTGAGAGCTCCATTGGCCGCCAGTTTTCTCTTAAAAATTTATAAAAAAATTGCTTATAACTTTTGAATCAAATAACGGTTGCTTCTGAAATTGGCATCTATAGTTCGAACCGCTAGCGCTCCGTTCGGGTGGAGAATGAGCGCCCATCGATGCATAGTTTGCTTATCTTTACGGTGGAAACACCTCTGTAATTTTTAGGGGGACACCCCGTTTAGTTTGGTCTCCTCGCCAACAGACGAACCCCGGTCTTCGATTCTCAGGCCACGGCTGTGACGCTTTTCTGGCGTTTCACACAAAAATTGCGTACATTTCGGTTACTCTGTCCTTGTCACGCGTGTAGAAGGTGCAGGGTCCTCACTTACCACGTCATCACGGGTGTATGTATCAACAATAAATCGGTGTATACACGACCCCGAGTCAACAGGACAGCCGTGCGTTGTATGCGGCAAGTCAATCGATTCCAGGGGCACCCTGATGATGCACATGGCTTTTATCAAGCAGAGTGTCCCGCGGTAAGTCGCCGTCGTGCCTCGACGTAACTGGAGCCCCCTGGATAATCTGCGCTTCCGAGCAACGACACTTCAGCATATCTGGTGCCTAAAAGCAGCGTTCCCAATTATCTTGAACTTCGTCTAAATTCGCAGGAAACGGTATGCCGTCCTCCGCGAAAGTTAAAAGTGACCGCGACGGGGCAAAACGATATTAGAGAGTTTTAGGGAACCGGGTTTGCACATCCGATATGGTATACGATGGGCGCTCAGGTACACGAACTGCGCATGTGCGAGTCTTCTGCGATAGCGCATGCGCAGTTCGTACAAGAAAGCCAATCGCACCGTATCGGATGTGCAAAAACGGTTCCCTAAAAGTTCCTATTGGAGAGCTTTAGGTTAACCGTGTTTGCACATCCGGTACGGTACGTTGGCCCTCCGGTACGAACTGCGCATGTGGGGGCCTTCTGTGGTAGCGCATGCGCAGTTTGTAGCGGAGGCCCCACCGTACCGTACCGGATGCGCAAAAACGGTTAACCTAAAACTCTCTATTGCTCGAGCTTTCTGACACCCTATCATCTAGAGCGCAGAGAGGGGCGATTTCGCAACGGAACGATCGCCAAACGCACCGGCTCTACACAAAGCGCCAAAATGGCGGCGCCCACATGAATATCGGGTTAAAGCGTTCTGTGTGGCTCGAGACGCAACTCAACCAAGCGCTACGGTGTGAAGCGTCGCGTATCAAAGATCCGTCGTCCATACCTTGACCTGCGGACGTTGAGCCAACCACAGGCACGGGAGGACTACGCCTAGAGTCTGCACCGAGTTCCGCACTGATCGGGTTGAGGCCGCGGGGGGCTCGGGAAATGGAATTAGAGGAAGCCGCAGATGGGAAACAAGCGACTTGGGCTCCGTCGGGGCTTCGTGCCTCTGCGCCAAGGACACCTGCACGGATTCTGTGTCGTTCGTGGCGGCTGCTGCTTCTGTGTCCGTCTCAGTGTGTCACCGTGGATGTCGACCCGTTTCCTCTTGAACCACGACCTTGAGGACGCGGTCTCGAACCACCGTCACAGTGCTCGCGTACATCGTTCAAAAGACACGGTGGACGCTGAAGACATGGCGACAGAGTTATCATATGGACACGCCTCATGCATTTTCGAAGCATGTTTTATCACATAATATATATATATATATATATATATATATATATATATATATATATATATATATATATATATATATATATATATATATATATATATATATATATATATATGGGCGCGTAAAGTAGCGGCTCCCTCAGCTCCGAACGGAGTAAGTCGAGTCAGAGTTTTCGGAGAGGCTACTGAACGATAAATAAGCGCGGCTTTTCAGATGCTTCAATACGCAGTATCCGCTGCCTCCCCTGTGGCAGACGGTTTCCGAATAAAATGGAAGCAGGCGACGCCGAGCACGATCGCTTTATTTGACGCCGAGGTTGAAGAAGTCTCGACAAGGTCGTTAGAGAAAAAAGTGAGTGACTGTAGACATCAGCGCTGCTGTTTTAAGCTATCGAAAGCGATCAAGTCCTTCGCAGGGCTGCGCAAAGTCTGCATACTGTTACAAAAGCCGACAAAAATGTCGTCAACACTCGCAAAATATGGAGCTCGGTGTATCTACACCGCCGGGTACGACCATACGTTTGTTCTGCATCTTTAGGAACTTTCGATAAAATGTATTCGTATACACGAAGGAATTGGGTCGCGCTTGGCGATCAAGCTTTTGTCGGCTGAAGCGAGCGTCATTTGACGCCTCATACTCGCATACATCCCTATGTAGCTACGCAAAACTAAACATTGTTTCGGATCATGTTCTGTGCGAGTGTCTAACCGCGCACCAGGGTTACGTCCATTCCCTGCTCTGCTGTGTTGAGCATGAACAGGACCATCGTTGATAATCATCGAGTTCTCGTGCAGCGGCGATCGAAACATGGCGCCAAATAAACGTTTGCGTAGTTTGTTAGCATATCCAAAAATGAAAGACGTTTACAAATCTCTGTAACGCGAAATTAGAGCGCAGCTCTAGAGGAGCAGGAGAGAAGGGTACGGAGGGGAGGGTATGCCCCTCCTCCTCCTCCGTGCAACTCAGAGCGGTGTTGAGGTCACGTGACGTCAGTTTTCCCGCTAAATCTAGCGGAGAAACTGAACGTGTTTATGGGTTACGTGACACGGAGTCATGTGACGTCGTTTTCACTGCTAAATTTAGCAGAAAAACTGAATTGCTGTTGAGGTCACGTGGCGTCCATTTTGCCGCTGTATCTTGCGAAGATACTGAATTGGTTCATGCGTGACGTGACACAATCATGTGATGTCATTTACCCCGCTAAATTTAGCGGGAAAATTGACGTCACGTGACCTCAAGACCTATCCAGTTTCCCCGCTAAATCTAGCGGAGAAACTGAATTTGTTAATGGGTGACATGACATCAAGTCTTTGACGTCATTTTCCCCGCTAACTTTAGCGGGAAAATTGACGTCACGCGATTTCAACACCAATTCAATTTTCCGCTAAATTTAGCGGGGCGGTTATGCCGGCGCCAACGCCGCGAAATCCGGAAGCGGGCGCCTAAAAGCTGCGCAAAAAAAAAAAAAACAAAAAAAAAAAACAAAAAAACACGTTACATCATTTTTTTTTTTTTTTTTGGGAAAGAGCCTGAGCTGGTAACAAAACCCGAACGCGTTACTAGTCTTACCTTGAGCACTTTTCATGAACAAAGCGAACAAACCGCAGACCCCCGCCGCAGCCGACACAACTACTTCCGTCATTTTGCTTTTTTTTTTTTTTGCTTTTTTTGCTCGTGCACAGTCTGCGGACTCGGTGCACGGGACCTTGACTCCGAGAATTCAAAGTAACGTTCACCGGAAGTTATTTCTTGTTCTCTCTCTCTCTATATATATATGTATATATACAGTGGAAGGAGCGCTGGCCCCTTGACTCCCGCGGAGTCGCTGCTGAACGGGCCGTATGCTTCAAAAATGTCTGCAGACAATTTTTTCATATGACCAATGTTAGAGGACCGTCATTCAAGGAAGAAACACGCTTCAGAGAGTAGAGAGTTTTAGGGAACCATGTTTGCACATCCGATATACGGTACGATTTGCGCTCCGGTACACGGACTGCGCATATGCGAGTCTTCCGTGGTACAGCGCATGCGCAATGCGTATTGAAGGGCCCATTCTACTGTATCGAGTGCAAAAACGGTTCCCTAGAACTCTCTGTGACTGCAGACCCTCTCTTTTATAATGTATTAGCTGTGTGACACTCGCTTTACGGCTGGCTCAGACATTTGCATTCCATTGGGAAGCCGTGGGAACCTTTTCAGCAACGTATACACACCAACACAGTGTTTAGAAACAAGCCCGCTTTGCCCACACCAGGTGTGGGCACTGCGCGGGCGCAGAAACCGATTTCGGGAGAAGTGAAGCGTCTGCGCATGTGCAGTACCGACATCAGCGCCACACCAGTTGCGTGACGTCAGTTAGTTGAGTTGGTCTATACATCTTTATAACCTTCTTACGCATGGCTATTTCACCGTCGACTCGAAACCATTTTGACGGTGTTATAAATAGGCTGTGCACTTTCCTGTTTTAGCCGAAAAACACCGATAAACATCCGCCGGTGATGGAAATATAAAATCGGCTAAAACCGAAAAAAAGGTGGTTGAATACTGCTCGGTGTGGGCAGGCGCGGGCTTGTTTTGTTAACACTGTTTTGGTGCCTAATATGTGATGCGCTTTCTCACACGAAAAAAAAATCTGGAGCGTCTGTTTTCCTGCGAAGCTCTTAGGAGAGCCAATCGCTGCAATCTAAGGAGGGAGCACGGCCAATGATGAGGCAGAAAGTGTGTCTTGATCTAAGAAAAAAGTATTGTTTGTGGCAATGAACAGGGCGTTCATTATGCTCAGTGCCACAGCGCAAGCTGCATTTTTAGGTCTAAAAGTTATTTCAGCCTCGTCAGTCGCCGGGCTCCCTCCATAAAGGGGCACTAAGCCATTTTCTGCAATATGCTCTTTATGCTCATTAATCAATCTTTGGGCTCTAAGCATCCCGACAAGCCTAACATTACGTTCATGCGTGGCCGCTTTTTCCATTAAAATCGGGGTCGGAGGGCGACGAAATGATCTGGATTTGGCAGATCCCCATTGAGCTCCAAATTCGAGGCCCAATATTCCCTATTCTGGCTCCAGGGATCTACTGAAAAGCAGCAGGGAGGTCAATTAACAACGTCGTTGATCCGGGAGCCAGAACTCCAGTCACTGGTTGAGGCAGCTGCGCCGGTCTCCCGTAATTCTTTTGATGCTGTGTGTTGTTTTCGTCCTGCTCTACCTTAGACAGAGAATGACTGTCTCCGTGACGAAAGCTGCGGAGCTGGGAGGTACGTCCGGGGCAGCCGTCCGGGCCCATAACGACGAAAATTCGCTACATCGGCCCACTAGGACCAATATGTCCAACATGTTTCCGTGCTCTCTCTCATACTGCCCTCCGGTAACATCTGCTGCAACCCTGGGCCATTCCGCGTGCAGTGTTACAGCGCAAGAGGCCTGCTGAACAAAGTGCCTGAACTCCAAGCATATCTTGCCTGCTGTCAAGTTGATGACGTGTGCATATGCGAAACTTGGCACGACTCCGTTCCGGACTATAAAATATATGTGGCCCCGAGGATCGAAAAGGATCGAAAAGGTCTGGGTGGCGGTGTTCTGGTCGCTGTAACGCGCGATTTTTTTCCTGCACGACGTGCGGACTTCGAAACTGGCAGTTCCGAGCTGGTTTGGACGGAACTAAACTGCCGAGGCGGAAAGCTTCTCCTATAGGTTCTCTATACAGGTACCCCAATGGTGCCTACAATAGTTTTTCTCAGCTGTGTAAAGTATTCGATCCAATTAATTAGCGCGGAAAATGCTTTATGAACATTCTCTAAACTGGTGATTTTTACCTCCACATCAATTGTAGCTCCACGGACCCGACACCTTCCAACGTGACTGAGGCCAGACTTCTGGACTGGATGCAGTATGCAAACCTAACCCAGGTCGTTCGTTTTCCCACTCACATGCATGATAACGATCTGGGCTGTACCCTAGACCTAGATCTCTGCCGGAACCTGGCCCAAATTTTATCAGTGTCGGACACTCCTCCGCTTTCGAACTCTGATCATACTGTTTTATCTCCAAGCGAGCCATTCCTCTTAACAACGACGGTCAGGAAACGCTCAAGCGCCCTGTCGTTCTTGCCCCTTGGTTTCTCTGCACGGAATTTCTGACGGACTTCAACCTATCGGTCTTGCTCTACAATTTATTTTGGGATGCATGGAGAGGCTCCACCCAGACCAAGATCACCTCGAAAAACAAGAAGTACAAACCATAGATATCTGGCCCCATTGAGCAATCATCGAGCAAGACCAGGCGTCTTTTTAAAAAAGGGCTTTGGAGACACAGGAGGCTGCACACTGAACAACTTAAAGAAATCTTTTCACGAAACTGAAAAAAAAAGATGCTAATTTCCTATCGGAAATATTTTTGTGGCATAGCAGCTGTAGCAAGAACGTGCCCCAGATTTTTTTTTTCAGTTCTACGGTTCTACGGTTCCTTGAGAAGAAACAGTGTAGCAACCAGTTCCAGATAGGAGGTACCTACTCTGCCAATGCTCAGGTCCTCCCAGACTCATTTGGTCATCACTTCAATGATACGATTCCCACATAGCAACTCCTCTCTTTCTCCTCACATTGACAGTCCTGCCTCTAAGCAGCACACCTACGTAGAGACCACTCTTGTGCTCGTTCCCCCACCCATAAGCGCTGAGGATGTTGTTTCTGCCATCTCCAAGCTAACGACTGGTGCTTCACCTGGTTCTGAGGGTGTCCCTTCATCCCTGCTGAAAGACTGAGTAGTGCTCTTGACAGCTCCAAAGAAGCCGACATACTCTCTTAAGACGTTTTGAGTGCCTTCGACAGTGTGAGCCACAAATATTATCCGTGCCAAGTTCCCAAGCTTCGGTATCTCCGGATAAATTTAAATCGGATCTCTAACTTCCTTACTGATCGCCGCCAGCGAGTCAGCTACCGAGGTGCGTTTGGCCAGTAGCACAAGGTAAAAGCGGGAGTGCCACAAAGTTCTGCGATAGGGCCTCCTTTTTTAAACCTCTATATAAACTACCTTAGGTCCGGCATTAAATCTAACATCCTTCATTATGCTGACGATCATGTATCCTACAGAACCATTCACTCCGTCAAGGACTGGGAGGTTCTGATGTCTGACCTCCTCCGGATCTGTAAGTGTTCTGAACTCAGTGAACTGTCCCTTCCTCCGGATCTGTACGTGGTCTGAACTCAGTGAACTGTCCCTTCACCAGCAGGTCTGTGTTCCTCTGAAAAAGCCGAAACCGAAATCTGGACGACTTTATGTATTAATTTAGATTTATTTATGGTGCTCCCAAACATCACGTACACATAGTCTATAACTATAAAAGGAAAATAAACAAATATCGTCACAACCAATCAAACAATTACTGATCGTAAACATTTTTTCAACGTTTCGAAGGGCATAACTTGTCCTGTGAAATATCATTGAAATGAAAGGTCTTTGTTAAAAGGCATTTTAAAGGGCATGAATTGTGCGGAAGGGCTTTTGAAGGGGGTTGGGAGAACCGTCCGAAGGTAGAAGTTGAGGGGGAGGGGGTGCCTTTTTTTTAATGACTCACGGGTAAAGTTGCTGGTGTCTGATAAAATGTCTTTTTTTTTTGTCGTGGTGCCTCAGGGGTGGTCCTTTGAGAAGGCCAGAGAGGCGATGGTGAAGGATTTGGGGCCCCTGTTGGGGGTTGATTTAAAAAGAAGTTAAGGCGCGTGCTGTGCAGCTCTGTGGTGACATGGGCCGATATTCGCTAAGAAAGTCTGTGTCGGCGGTAAAAGATCTGTAGCGACCAACGAGGTAGAGGGGCTTTGAGTGATAAACCGGAAGTTCGGAAGTGGCACCCCCCCGGTTGCCGCCATGTTGTACGCAAATGTGACCACTCGTCACGTGACCTCCCAAGAGCCGTGACGTCATCGGGAAGATGGTAGCGCCCAGAGCTGGCGGATGCGAGTTTGTTCGGTGCGCGGTAGCCGTGATGTGCAGCTGCTTT
The DNA here is from genome assembly GCA_013358835.2 of Ixodes persulcatus. Taxonomy (NCBI): domain Eukaryota; kingdom Metazoa; phylum Arthropoda; class Arachnida; order Ixodida; family Ixodidae; genus Ixodes; species Ixodes persulcatus. The sequence continues at coordinate 253,353 of JABSTQ010011486.1, read as the reverse complement.
CCGACGACTTCGGGCTTCGTCGTGCTCGCTGACGCAGGTATAATGCGAAAATATGAAGGAATGAGACTTTATACCCTTTTTGCTCAAGATCGCTCGGGATCATCTGGGTATTAACACCTGTGAGACAGCATCAGCCGTATCGCCGTACCGGTGCTCGGATTCCCGGATGTGTTCGAGGATCGATAGAACTTTGAGTGCTTTTAGCATGAAAGTTTCGCATTCTCTTAGCTTTGTTTCAACGTTGGAATGTCTGAGAATTGACGCGAAGTGTATGCGTCGGACGTAGGGCCTATAGGAGAATTCGTTTCACCCCTAGGCAACTGCATAATAACAGCAACTTTTAGCGAGGAAGCTCCTGCGATCTTTACGTTTTGTACTAATCAACAATTTTACGATAAAACTTCTAGCATAAAATATTCGCATTTTTTAGCTTCGTTTGAACGTTGGAATGTCTCAGAATTGAAGCGTAAGGTGTACGTCGCGTTATACTTCGTCTCACCCTACGATGGACTAAAGGCAAAAGCTACGGACCGCCAGATCCAATCACGAGCCACTTAGAAATCGCGTATTGCGCTTTGATGCGCGTATCAGTGCCCGCGTCTCGGATCACTGATGGGGATGGGCGGACAGTGGTTCGAATCGAAATAGCACTGAGTGACTCAACAATTTTACATCGCAAAAAAGAGGCTGTTTGCAGTGTCGAAGCTATAGAAATGATGCAGTGTTTTTGGGTTCGGAGCATTATTCGTCCACCCCTAATCAATGCTAGGCATGTCATAGTGTAGCGTGGAACGTGATTGGACCTGGCGGCCCATGGCTTTGGCCCTTGTCCATCGTAGGATGAGACAAAGTATAAGGCCCAGGGAAAGTTGTTTCAGACCTGCGTCACCGAATAACCATAGCAACTTTTAGCGAGGAAGCTCTTACGATCTTTAACCTTTTGTGCTAATCGACAATTCTACATTCGATCGCAATACTTTTTTAAACTGAAACGCTGGCGTTTGCTTAATTGACTTGCACGGAAACTCTTACAAAGCATTCGAACCAATCATTCGGAAAAAAGTTCATTAGTTATGTTCATAAAGCAGTTTATTTGTCCCCTTGAGACTCAGAACACAGCAAGTCTTCACATTTTTTATTGATCAGTGCGCGAAATGTTGCATCCAATGTCCCTTAGAAATTAGTAATAGTAGGCTTTTTACCTTGCCGATCGGTATCAATAGTCCACAGTAACTTCCATGTGTACGATCATACTCCTCTTAGATGGCTGTCTAATCCATAATTCTAACATCTAGAATCTTTAAAAAAAATCCAGCCCCACTCTTTAGAGGTCCAGAGATAGAACCACACATATCAGCAATTCGTTAGATGTAATGCAACTCGGAAATAGAAGATTAACTGCACATTTTTCTTTTTCATAGGATTTATTGCAGCAATGATTTTTTTTCATCAAGAGTGCATTGTATTAGTCGATGAGTTATTTACTTGTTCTAATTACCTGGAGAAGATTATTCATATTTGTGTTCATCCCTTGCCCGAAGAGCATGCAGTCTTGTTGAAAAATGTTGACTACTATTTCTTTCCGTCTCTTCAATAGACTTTGTTTTTCAAAAGTGTGGGCTGCCTATACTTTGTTTCATCGTAACTTGGAAAAGGGCAACCGCCACAGCCCCCTCAAGCCAATCAGAGTGACGGAGTGAAGTTGTGTGACAGATATGTGCAGATGAGCACTCTGATGATATGTTGTCGTGTGCCTCTCGCCAACGTGCATACTGACTGACCGAGACTGTAGCCTTCGCTGTTTGCCAAATTGTGATGAAACGAATTACAGTAGCTACTACTTTAATTACCCAAGGCCTTCATACTTTGGGTATTTGTTCGACAAGAATGTTATGTCAGCCATCACTGTGAACTTGGCTCAGCGCCTATTAGACTCGAATGCTGCATTAGCGTTCGACGTGAACTGGGGCCCATTTGTGTGCTTTACACCGAAAACAAATTGGTGACAGTTGTGTTGCTTGATGGGGTTTTACAAAGGGTCTATTGTGTCATACGTATACATAGGTTGCACTGAGGTAATTTGGTCCTCCTTTCTGGTGGCCGAACTTCCCCGAGCGTAGCCTTTATTGTGCATATTCTACGAGCAGTACACGAGCGTCGCGAGCGAGCGGAAACGAGTGAGCACAGCTTTATTATACTTCGTTTCACTTTATCTGCGAGCGAAGCCAAAGCTAGAAGCGCGAGACCAGCGCTTTTTGCGTTTCTGCCCAGCTCGCGCGCTCGAGCAAAGCCTGAAGGCACGGAGCTTTCGTGCTCGCGCTTCCAGCTTTGCCTTAGCTCGCACATAAGGTGAAACGAAGTATAACAGCAGGTTTTGGCCACTCGAGAGGTGGAAGGATATTGCCGCGCGCGCAGCTTGCCAAGTAGGCAGCGCGCGCATGGCCGAACGGTTATCGCGCTTGTCTCCCACGCGAAAAGCCAGGGTTCGATTCCTGGCCGCAGCTACACATTTTTGTTGACACTGTAATGTGACGTTCTGGTAAATTCGAGAACCGTCTTGCTGATTCGAGGTTAGAATGTTCTAGGCACCGAACCTTCTACGCCGAATGCTCCAGAAGCCCACGCGTGTACAAAAGCGGCTCCGCGTGGCAAGCTGGAGTCACTTTCGCCTCAGCGTTCGATCCTGCTGCTTCGCCGCTTTCGACGCCCGCGACGCTCTGTTGTTATTTTCTTTTTTCCTTTTATTTCTGGACACAAGTTCGCCCCATTAAACGTTTCAGTTTTCTGACTTATTCCGTTGTTTTGTCACCTCGTCATTCGTGACATTTTGGTGGAGGTGCGGGGTACCGCATGCCCCTGCCGCGTACCCCTCCGAGGGCCCGCAGTGCAAGTCCGACGCCAAGCCCACGAAGAACCAACGAAAGCACTTCCGAGATCCGGTTCAGTCGTCGTACCCACGGCCTACACCCGGAATTTGGACCTCTGCCGCCCAAGGCTAAGCAGCCAACGAGGCCAACGATGGACAGCCAGTCGTCGCAGAACCCGTCCACCGCCACCGTCGTATACCTGCCCGTCGCACCCAAAACTCCGACGCCTTTCCACGGAGACGCCCACGAGGACATCGAGGACTGGCTGCAACATTATGAACGTGTGGCCCGACATAACGGGTGGTCAGCTGAGCACTGCTTGCAGAACCTTTACTTTTCGCTGGAAGGAACTGCGAGGCACTGGCTGGAAAACCACGAGGCTTCTTTGACGTCGTGGGAGCTGTGCAAGCAAGAACTGAAGAAGACGTTTGCCTGCCAACACCGACGTGAGAGTGCCGAAGATCTCCTGCGAACAAGAACCCAAGGCCTAAATGAGAGCATCACCAGCTTCGTCGAGGATGTTCTCCGCCTGAGCGCCCGCGCCAATCCTCAGGCTACCGAGGAGAAGAAGCTGCACCACCTGATGAGGGGTGTGAAAAGCGAGATTTTCGGCGGTCTCATCCGGAATCCCCCGACAACAGTCGACGAGTTCGTCACGGAGGCGACAAATATGGAACGGGCCCTGCTAGCCCGCGCCAGACACTACCAACGACACCCTGGCGTAACTACTCTGGCGACATCTGGATCCGACCTGGGCACCACCCTCCCCGGCATCCGTGACATTATCCGTGAAATCGTCCAGGAGGAATTGAGGAAGCTGCTGCCCGCTGCCGGACGCCCGGCCTCGCTCTCCATCGCCGAGGTTGTGCGGGAAGAAGTCCAGAGAGCCATCCAACCAGAGGCTCCCGTCGTCGTGGCAGCCACCGAGGAGCCCACGTTGACTTACGCCGCAGTGGCCCGACGCCCACCGCCTCCTCCTCGCACCTATGTCGCGCCGCCCCGACGTGAATCTCCTGCGCCGCAACACGACAGACGCCACGACGACCCGGTGCAGTACGCCCGCCCGGAGCCTCGCGCACCCCGGAAAACCGACGTGTGGCGAACGCCCGACCGACGCCCTCTGTGCTTCCATTGCGGGGAAGCAGACCATACCTACCGCCGATGCCCATACCGACGACTTGGGCTGCGCGGGTTCCACCCGAACGACCCGCGCCCCCGTTATGGTGAACGACCTCGGGAGATCGACGAGTACTTGCGACGACCTCAGTCCCCCGAGCCCGAGTCCCGCCGAGAGTTCCGGTCGCCGTCGCCGCGACGTCCAGCTTCGCCAATGCACCGACCCCGACGTGAAAGCCTGTCGCCCCTCGCTCCTCGCCGGGGAAACTAGGCGCGGCAACCCCTGGAGGTGGAGTTACCGAAGACGACCGACGCCAAGATCCTCCACGAACGTCGGAGGGCCCCCACTCGAACGCTACCAGAGTCCGAAACGACGCCCCTGCAACGGTGTCCAATAACTTAAACGTCGTCATCGACGGCCAGGACGCATCAGCACTCGTGGACACCGGAGCAGACTACTCGGTCTTGAGTGGGAGGCTCTCCCGCCGCCTTCGAAAAGTCATGACGCCGTGGGATGGACCGCAAATAAGAACCGCCGGAGGACACCTCATCACACCAGTCGGGAGATGCACTGCTCGCGTCGAGATCCACGGTGAGACGTGCCCTGTCAAGTTCGTCGTTCTGCAAGATTGTTCGAGGGACGTTATCCTCGGAATGGACTTTCTTTGCGAGTATGGCGCCGTCATCGACCTCGGGGCAAACCAGTTGACGCTGCGAAAGCCTGTCCTGCCCCCGGTGGAGGCCAACACGACGTCATCCGCGTTCCGAGTTATAGCCGACCATGTGAATCTGCCGCCGCGGTCGAGTGTTTTCGTCATCGTCATAACCGACGCAGCCATGCACGGTGAAGCTCTTCTGGAAGGCAGCGTTCAACTGCTCCTTGAAAAAGGAATTGGCGTCGCACGAGGCGTAACGGATCTTCAAGAAGGACGAACAACTGTTCTCGTGACAAACTTTCGAGAGGAACCGCAGCACCTAACGAAGGGTACCACCATGGGCTACGTCGAGGAGATTCAGACGCCAGCCGTGGTCACCGCAGTCTCAGAGGAAACCTCGTCGCCACAGCAGAAAAGCACGACGCCGCCGCCGCTCGACATCGACCCCGAGCTCCCAGCTTCGAAGCGCCGGCAACTGGTTGATCTCCTCGCCGAATACAGTGACTGTTTCGCCACGACATCGAAAGTTCGCCAAACACCAATGGCGAAACATCGCATTATTACCGACGACGACGCACTCCCTGTTCACCAGTCGCCGTATCGAGTCTCCTTAAAGGAAAGGAGAGTGATTCAAGATCAAGTTCAGGAGATGCTCGACGACGACATCATTCAACCCTCAAGAAGTCCATGGGCGTCCCCAGTAGTGCTTGTAAAGAAGAAGGACGGAACCCTGCGGTTCTGCGTGGACTATCGTCGACTGAACGCTGTGACGAAGAAGGACGTCTATCCGCTCCCCCGCATCGACGATACGTTAGACCGACTGCGCCACTCCCGATATTTTTCGTCGATGGACCTGAAATGTGGTTACTGGCAGATTGAAGTTGACGAACGTGACCGGGAGAAAACTGCCTTCGTCACTCCCGACGGACTGTACGAATTCAAAGTGATGCCGTTCGGACTTTGTACAGCACCAGCCACCTTCCAGCGCGTCATGGACACCGTGCTGGCAGGTCTGAAATGGCAGAGCTGCCTCGTCTACCTGGACGATGTCGTGGTATTCTCACGAGATTTCGACGAACACCTCAGACGACTTCGAGCCGTGCTTCAAGCCATCAAGACCGCCGGCCTGTCCCTCAAGCCAACAAAGTGTCGGTTCGCCTATGGAGAACTAAAGTTCCTTGGCCACGTCGTGAACAACGAAGGTGTTCTACCTGACCCCGAGAAGACCCGCGCCGTAGCTTCATTTACGCCGCCGTCTGACAAGAAGGCCCTGAGAAGATTTCTCGGACTCTGTGCCTACTACAGGCGCTTTGTTCGAGACTTCGCCAAGCTGTCCGCACCGCTGACACACCTCATGAAGGACGCCGTAAAGTTCGAGTGGACAGAAGAGCACCAGAGATCATTCGACGAGCTCAAACGAAGACTCCAGACGCCCCCGATTCTTGGCCACTACGACCAGTTTGCTGAAACTGAGATCCACACCGACGCCAGTAACTCCGGACTGGGTGCGGTACTAGTCCAAATGCAGGACGGCGCAGAGCGAGTCATCGCATACGCAAGTCGGACGCTGTCTAACGCGGAGAGGAACTTTCAACTACTGAAAAGGAGTGCCTCGCTGTCGTCTGGGCAATAACAAAGTTTCACCCATATTTGTATGGGAGTCCTTTTCGCGTGGTCACAGACCACCACTCGCTCTGCTGGCTGGCGAATCTGAAGGACCCTTCCGGACGCCTCGCCCGGTGGAGCCTACGACTGCAGGAGTTCGACATGACCGTGGTGTACAAGTCCGGCCGGAAGCACAATGACGCCGACTGCCTGTCAAGGGCTCCAGTCAAGGCCGCTCCTGCCTGCACCAAAGAGGACGACGATGAGTGTTTCCTCGGCGCTCTGGATGTCAGCGACATGGCAGCACTCCAACGAGACGACCCTGAGCTGCGAGCACTCATCGAGCTCCTAGAGGGACAAGGAAGCGCCGTTCCCCGCGGTTTTGTACGAACACTGCCAACCTTCTCCCTCCGACGAGGTGTGCTCTACAAGGAGAACTTCAGCGGCAACAACACTGCATGGCTGTTGGTGGTCCCTTCCAGTCTTCGAGAAGAAATGTTTCAAGCCTGCAACGATGACCCGACGGCGGGACACCTTGGCTACAGCAGAACTCTTGCCAGGATACGCGAAAAATACTACTGGCCCAAGCTTGCGAAGACAGTGCACCACTACACCCGATCTTGCCACGAGTGTCAACGACGAAAAAAACCACCGACGAGACCGGCAGGACTTCTTCAGCCTATTGCGCCACCATCTGCCCCATTCCAGCAAATCGGAATGGACTTACTTGGCCCCTTCCCACCCTCGACGCAAGGAAACCGATGGATAATCGTCGCAACCGATTATCTCACACGGTACGCCGAGACAAAAGCCCTTCCATCAGGAACGGCTGTTGAAGTCGCCAAGTTTTTCATCGAGTCTATTGTCCTCCGGCACGGCGCCCCCGAAGTCTTGATCTCAGACCGTGGATCCTCGTTCATGGCCCAGCTGACACAGGAAGTCCTTCGTCTCAGCCACACCAGCCATCGTCGCACCACGGCGTACCACCCGCAGACCAACGGGCTGACGGAAAGACTCAACAAAACCATCGCCGACATGATCTCCATGTACGTCGACGTGGAGCACAAGACATGGGACGAGGTGTTGCCGTACGTCACATTTGCCTACAACACGGCCGTGCAAGAGACCACAGGAGTAACACCATTTCAGCTAGCTGGTGCATGGCAGAAAAGTGTCGACCATGCTCGACGCTATGCTACCCCACGAACCAGCTGACGAGGGGATACCCGACGCCCAGGTGGTTGCTCAACGAGCCGAAGAAGTTCGCCAGCTCGCCCGACTCCGAATTCAAGATCAACAACGTGTCGACGCTACCCGGTACAACCTTCGCCGGATCGACGTTCGCTTCAAGCCCGGAGACCGTGTCTGGGTGTGGACCCCGATACGACGACGCGGTCTCAGCGAGAAACTCCTAAAACGGTACTTTGGACCCTACAAGGTACTTCGCCGACTTGGAGATCTGAACTACGAGGTGATGCCCGACGGAACACGGACTTCATCACGCCGCCCTCCACGACCATAAGTCGTCCACGTCGTGCGCATGAAGCCATACTACGCTCGATAGGACTGTGGACCTTATATGTTCTAAATGACTCTTTAGCTTACCGTTCTTTTTGTTTGCTTTGTTTTGTTCTGCATCGGGGTGATGCACTTTTTAACGGGGGGAGTAATGCCGCGCGCGCAGCTTGCCAAGTAGGCAGCGCGCGCATGGCCGAACGGTTATCGCGCCTGTCTCCCACGCGAAAAGCCAGGGTTCGATTCCTGGCCGCAGCTACACATTTTTGTTGACACTGTAATGTGACGTTCTGGTAAATTCGAGAACCGTCTTGCTGATTCGAGGTTAGAATGTTCTAGGCACCGAACCTTCTACGCCGAATGCTCCAGAAGCCCACGCGTGTACAAAAGCGGCTCCGCGTGGCAAGCTGGAGTCAGTTTCGCCTCAGCGTTCGATCCTGCTGCTTCGCCGCTTTCGACGCCCGCGACGCTCTGTTGTTATTTTCTTTTTTCCTTTTATTTCTTGGCACAAGTTCGCCCCATTAAACGTTTCAGTTTTCTGACTTATTCCGTTGTTTTGTCACCTTGTCATTCGTGACAATATGACGTCACGTGTGACCCATGTATAGTAAGTGAACTGCTATATAACAATGCATCAACACATACTATTAAACTAGATGCTGAGGGGTGTGTTTGTTTTTGCAATCAACAAGTTGCAGCAATAATTAGTTCTTACGAGTGTAATATTTATTTTCTGTAGCTGGGGCCGTTTTGTGCTCAATAATGTCAGTGTGCTTTGATGTTATTATATTGTGTGGAGTTTTAAGTATCCTCTTTGCAATGCCTACAGAGGACCTTGGAGGGAATAAATTAATAAACAACATTTTCACATCACTGGAGTTGGTTTCCTGATGCGCCACATGTTCAGGAGAAGTGGAACGAGCGCAGCCCAATGCAACCAGTCGGCCAGTCTGGTATGTCCCATCAATTATTATTGAGGGGTCAGAGATGCGAGTTTCTTCAAAAGGTTCAGCACGTGCGGTGAACACAATTCTTTGCGTATAGACTCTAAAGGCGTAAAGGCGAGGGGAAATATGTTCATTTTGTTAGTGTATCAAATATGTTAATTTCCACTTGATTACATAATTATTGGTTCTTTGCAAATGGTTCCTCCACGAGTTCTTTCTGCGACAGTCTCGTGTCAAGCGTTCAGTCGTAGTACCTGTGCTCCTTGTTGTCGAATGACGCCCATGGCAAGTCGGGGTTCAGTTTGGTCGAGTGGCAACTTTGACCGATTGATGCAGTGTTGTAATCATACGTCATGTGCGGCCACTGACATCTGATGCACTGAAGCTGCAGGGCTGGCTTCTAATCCGCAAATTTTCCTGGTAGTTTTCTGCATCAATGCAGCAAGCTCGGGCATGTATTGCTTACGTGGCTGTGCCCTTTGCTGTACCGTTGACGTGATGGCTGGCAACAGTGTGTTTGCAATCCAAGCCATTGCACTTCCATTTCATAATGGCGATTTTTTCTGCATCCCGCGACCACTGCAACTTGTCACAAGTATCTTGTGGCAAAGTGAAGTCGGGTGATGCTTGGTGTCCACTTTTGAGAACAACCAACCATTCTATTTCTTCAAGTCACTCAGCGGCATTCTCCCTCAAAGTTGGAAATTGTGTGCTTCGTTGCGTGGACACAGATGATTGGTGTCAGCAAATTATTAGGTATTGTTCTTGGACGACAACCGACACCAAATCAACTGTCCTTGCATTGCCGCTCACCTGCTTTGTCGTGCTTACCTCTCGTCGAGGTGATGGGGATCAGGAGCTTCGGGGTAATGCCGGCACCAGGGGCAAAGGCCGCCGAAGATAACCCTCAATGTCCCGCGGACGCTTCTCGAGACGTGATCAAGGGTTGTTCGGCACGCACCCTTGCAGGCCAATTCATTGGTACGGGCACCTCTAAAAGACATGGTCGGCCTCATGCAGTGGTAGCAGCAAGGACGTTTAAATATGGCAGGACCCGGCATGACGTCATACCCAGCGACGCCGGAAGAACAACCCAATCCAAGACTGCCCCGCGCACCGACGCTCTCTCATCCAAACTAAATTCAACCATGCTCCCATCGTCTGCTCTCAGGCTACGTCTGCTCCGTGCCTGCGGTCTGCTTCGTCTGCTCGCTGTCGCGGCTGGCTTTCGATTCGATCGGCGCACCAAAAGATGTTTCGATGCGAACCCGAATACTCATCACGGCGGAGTGAAACCAACATCTTCTCGAAGCAGAATTTGTACGGCTTTCTCAACCCGCGATGCCCTTCTCAGCGTTCGTGCCTACGATGACTGACTCGCGATCGCTTTCCAAAGCCGCGCTACGACGACTCGTTCGAGACGACGCTCCAGGCGCGGTCGCGCGGTGTCGAGAGCGTCCGCTACACGCCGACTTCCTAGTCCTACTGGTCAGGGAAGTGTTGGGCTCGAAATCTCGCCTGTTCGACACCGATTCAGTCGATGCGTCGTCTAGAGCGTCTCAACTCTAGTCACTTACTTTCTGCTGGGCAACCAGGCGTTCGTTTATAATAATCTCATCCAATTCCGTCCATACCGATTTAAAGTCTCCCGTTGAACGCTGTTTCAAATGACAGTGGGTGCCGCCATTACTTTCGGTGCACACAATCGCGTTGCCACGGAAATGTCATCGCAACGCGGCTGTTTGCACCGAAATTAATGGCGGCGCCCACTCACTAGGCTTCCCATTGGTCAAGAAATGCTCGTCGCGGCTCGTCGCCACGCCTACTTCCGTTACACTTCGCTCCATGCATTGGGGATAGGGACGCCGCCTCCTGCCCATTATAACCTCCTTGGGTAGCAGAGTGGTTTTCGGCCGACCATTCGCAGCACCTCTGTTTTCCTCGGTGTACTTTGTTGAGCGCAGACATACACTGGTTCTTCCCGGTGTCGGAAATGCTTCGGCGTTGGGGTGTCTCGTTGAATTGGCATTGAATACTAACGGGTAGCCGGTGGTGGTCGTCATGACTTTGTGGCATAAGTAGCCCTCGGTTTGTCAGAGACCGCTCCGCTCGAAGAAGTCTCCGTTTGAAATGCCTGTCGAACTTGTTCCGAAACAATCTTGACAATCAAAAAGCCGGGCAACTGATGGCAGGAAGTAGCTTCCTGATCTCCTCCCGGACAACGTCGTCGATATCGCGGATGCCTGGGAGGCTGGCGTCGAAGTTGCAGCTGGATCACTCGAGAGTCGAGACGCTGGGGAGTTGTTGATAGTGGCAGGCTCGGGCGTGCAGTGTACATTCAATGTTGGAAGCCTCGGTAATATGAACCCTTCGACTGTTGTCGTGGGGTTGCGGACAAGGCTGCCGAATGTGTTTTCCCTCACATGAGGGACATGGGATTCTTAGCTTCTTGTTTTCTGTAGCATCAGGGTTGGCGTGGGTGCTCGATCAGGCGCTAAACATGCTCCACGAAGGCGGCGACGCTCTTGTTGGGGCCGTGTCCTGGACAGAGTCAGGAATTCGGCTCTCTCTCGTCAACTTTGGCTGATGAACGTGCACTTCAGCTCGATCTTGCAAACTTCGCACGACTTTAAGGAGGATTCGTGGTTCTCAAACCAGTGCCTGGCAGTTTCTTCCACGAGAAGTATAGGCTCTGCAGGAGTTGTCTATCCACCCACTGTGGCGGGCGACACGGTCATATTGTTCAATTCAGCCTTCGACGTCTTCATACACCTTGCGTGAAAGGGCGTCGGAGTGTGAGGTGCGACGGGCATGCAAACAATGGTGGGAGCGGACGCGGTTTGTTGCTACAGGTTTGTCATTGTTGGCTTAGTCAGCTTCGGTTTTACTGGCACAAGACCGAATTCCGGTGGTTCTTGCTGGTAGCAGCGACTGGCTCGGATTTCAGGTTCTTTGTGGTGTATTTCTGAGGTTCGTTCTTGTGGTACTCAATCGTCTTGCGGTTTTTCTGCCGGGCTCAGGATAGGACTTGTTTCACGGCTCGCCGGGGGTTTAAGACGCAGGATAGTCTGCCACCCGTGTCGGTTATCGGGTAACTCGGCTGAGGAGCCGCCAGGGTGCACACAGAGTGAAGGGCTATGGGTAAAGTACCCAGCACCACCACCAGAACATACAATGACAGCTGATCATGGCCTGGAACTTTCCAGAATAGTAAATAATAATAGAAGATAGGACTGGAGCAAGCATCCGTGACAATATAACAACACTGACAGAAGAGAGTCTATCCTGACTACTAAAGAACCTGCATTGCTTTAGTGGCATTCTGTCCGAATAAATCCTCTCCTTCGGGGTTTGGCGACTGCCGTGGACGAACTGAACTGAAATGGATGTGGGACCACTTTTCTGGTAATGAGCCGCTGCAGGTAACACGGCAATGAAATGTCCATACAGCTTGCAATTCGCGTAACGATTGTTGATGAAACTTGTGTGTCGACGAAACGTGCGACACACCAGCGGAATCAATACCAACTGCAACAACTGTGCTCCGAGAAAGTGCACGTCTACGCCGGAACAATTTGGGAAGCAGCACAGCATCATTTAGCACGGCACGGGGACTACCATGCTTCAAGGCAGCTCTCCGGTGTGCCTCACAACCAAAGTGAGCCTTCGGTCATTTGAACAAAGCGACACCACGATTGCACACTGCCAAGCAGGACTCACGAAATTTCCGTCGCTAAACTGTGTATCCAAATATATTGCACACGCTTCACGGCAGACCTCGAAGATTCCGATGGTCAACGAGAGCACAGAAACGTCACCTTATTTTTTGTCCTAGCGGTATCCGAATCAATCTGAGGTCCCAGCAACGATGGGCAGATTGCCTCTTCCGTGACATATCCCCGTAGGTCACCAGCGAAATGCAAACCGTTCCTCCGTATTTTCACGTTATACCTACGTCAAACACCACGCTGAACTCTGAAGTCGCTTTCGACCGACCCGTTGCTCTCGGGCAGGGGGCGCGAGCGCGTCCGCAAGACGCGACCATGTTATGCTGGCAGCACTATCCAGGTGGCGCTGTAACGTTCGATTTTGCACGTGCCACGTTCGAATGCAAGCACCTGTCAGCATCTGTAGACGCGCGATAACAAAACGTCTAAAAACAGAAAATCTAACATAAAAACAAAATTATGCAGCTCGTGGCCTCAGCGTTCCATTCAGCTTTATTATTTTATTGCGTCCTTCCATAGCTTCCGTGAGCCCGTTTGTTTCACTTTACGTGATAGCGAAGCTGAAGCTACTTGCAAAAACATGTTCCCCTGAACGATGCTCGCACTGCACGAGCGCGCGTGCTTGGAAGGGACACTGCAAGCTCGGAGTTCGCTCTTCTAGCCTCTGCTACGCTGGCGCTTCGAATGGAACCAAGTATGAAAAACTGTAGTGGGGAAGCGTGATGACGCATTTTCGGAACGCGAGCCAAATATTCTATGTTGCTCGCCTGGAGCGCTGCTCAAAACTTGAGAGCAGAGCCGTTTATTGAGAGAGTTTGGCCATACATTGGTTTGAATAGGCGAGCATCTCGGGGCCAACCACAGGCCGCGAAACAGCCCCTAGCGGTGGTCGTGTGCTCTAAATTTGTGACACGAACTTCGTTTCACCTTATGTGCGAGCGAAGGCAAAACTGGAAGCGCGAGCACGGAAGCTCCGTGCGTTCAGGCTTTGCATGCTCGAGCGCGCGAGCTGGGGAGAAATGCAAAAAGCGCTGGTCTCGCGCTTCTAGCTTTGGCTTCGCTCGCAGATAAAGTGAAACGAATTATAATTTGAGCCGTGCCGAGCGGAACTCCGCGTCTCAAGACGCTCGCGCACCCCACCCTTTGCACTGCTTTCTTTCAGCCAGTCTCGGGACGCTGTTCTAGCAGTGCAGCTGCATGGGCACGAGCGCGTGGCTTTGGAAAGTGCCTCCTATGCACGAGCTCTCGTACAAACGAAAGCGTTTCGCTGAGCTAGGCTCACGCGCCTGTGCCTTTGTCTTCACTGCAGACATTTGTGAGATGGATTAGAGGTCTCCTGATTGGTCGACGCTGTGTCACAAATTTAGTTTACGCTCTAAGCGTGGGGGGAATATTCGGCGCTGGCGGCGGCCTTTGCTCCGCCTATTGTACAAACTCTCCTAATATACGGCTCTGCTTGAGAGCTACGGGCCAATAACGGCTTCCGCGTCTGAAATCAACTTGCCGAGACGGACGATAACGAACAAAGCATCCGACAATCTCCGGCCAATGCTCCGGCCCAGCTGGGGCCAGCCGCTGCCCTGGGCGCTGCCATCTTTCCTGTGACATCACGTATTTGGTTTGGTCACGTGACGAGTGGTCAAATATTCGTACAATGGCAGCGGCCTTATGAGGGTCACTTTCGAGTGCAGACCGGAACCCCGGTTTATCGCTCCAGAGCCGTTTATTGAGAGAGTTTGGCCATACATTGGTTTGAATAGGCGAGCATCTCGGGGCCAACCACAGGCCGCGAAACAGCCCCTAGCGGTGGTCGTGTGCTCTAAATTTCTGACACGACTATACTTCGTTTCACCTTATGTGCGAGCGAAGGCAAAACTAGAAGCGCGAGCACGGAAGCTCCGTGCGTTCAGGCTTTGCTCGAGTGCGCGAGCTGGGGAGAAATGCAAAAAGCGCTGATCTCGCGCTTCTATAGCTTTGGCTTCACTCGCAGATAAAGTGAAACGAAGTATAATTTGAGCCGTGCCGAGCGGAACTCCGCGTCTCAAGACGCTCGCGCACCCCACCCTTTGCACTGCTTTCTTTCAGCCAGTCTCAGGACGCTGTTCTAGCAGTGCAGACAAAGGCATGGGCACGAGCGCGTGGCTTTGGAAAGTGCCTCCTATGCACGAGGTCTCGTACAAACAAAAGCGTTTCGCTGAGCTAGGCTCACGCGCCTGTGCCTTTGTCTTCACTGCAGACATTTGTGAGATGGAGTAGAGGTCTCCTGATTGGTCGACGCTGTGTCACAAATTTAGTTTACGCTCTAAGCGTGGGGGGAATATTCGGCGCTGGCGGCGGCCTTTGCTCCGCCTATTGGCCAAACTCTCCTAATACACGGCTCTGTATCGCTCTAAGCCCCTCTACCTCGTTGGTAGCGACTAGGTGTCCGCGATAGCGATGTGGCTCACAGAAAGCGAGCCACGCGAAGAGACGCGCACCATTGCGCGGGTGAAAGAAAAAGAAGCTCCACGAGATATCGCTCGGGCAGATCGCTCGAGGAAGGCTTCCACGGCTACACCATCAGCAGGCTGGTTCCCGGTCCGGGCGGAATCTTCAAATACCTCCTGTAAATAAATGAAGGGCCACCTTGGCCACTTCAATTATTTATGGTCTAAGTTTGGAGGTGTTCTTCACGGTGGAGACTCACAATGAGTTGATGCTATTAACAGCCATAGTCACCCAGAAAGGTTCCTGGCAAGTACAGGGTGTCACAAAAGAAAATATATACAGTCTTTTTTTCCGCAAAAATAAACTAGTCATCGCCGAACGCTCATTCTCCACCCAAAGGTAGAGGTAGAGGTCACAACCAGATGCCAAAGTTTCAGCCCGATCCTATAACTTAATCAAAGGTTACAAGTGATTTTCTGAAAATTTCAATGGGAAAATGGAGCCCATTTTTGCCCGTTTTCGGTTTCTGGTGCCATAGAGCCCCATGTGTTTGTAAACTCCGTCGGCCGCCATTTTCCCATTGAAATTTTCAGAAAATCATTTATAACTTTTGATTAAGTCATCGGATCGGGCTGAAACTTTGGCATCTGGTTGTGACCTCTAGCGCTACCTTTGAGCGGAGAATGAGCGTTCGGCGATGCCTAGTTTATTTTTGCGGTAAAAAAGACCGTGTAAATTTTTTTTTTTGTGACACCCTGTAATGTGTCATGCTTTGTAAAGTGCGACCTGTCGTCACTTACGCTCGACGAAGCTTTTGTTGTGCGCAACTCGGATGCCTTAGTTGAAAATCTCCGAGAAGATAACCCTGGATCGTGTGACCTGGTGCCGTTTGATGTGGAGGATATGTTTTATTCCACTCCCCATTACAAGCACATGCGTGCCATGGAGGAGCGCATTGACACGTGCGGGTCTGTGGCTTCCTCAAGTTCCTCTGGGATTGCGAGTGATTCCTTCCTTGAGTTACTGCATTTTTACCCCATGTCCACCTTTGTTACTTTCGAAGGCGATATTTCTTTTTGCGGAAGAGCGGTATATGTGTTGGGTCGAACGTTGTGCTTGTCCTCGGTGACATGTGGTTTCCTCGATGTTGCGTATGTTCACGGAATGTTCTCTGGGCCTAAGGTTTAAGTGCGAGACCCTGACTGGGGGTGCCCTACAATGTTTGGACCTCAATCTTCGGTGTGAGCCCTCCCATATGTGTTGTTCGTATGAGCTGTTAAGAATGGAACCTTCGGCAACCTTTTCCGAGTTTCAACGCTGCGGAAACGAGTCCCGAAACGAGTCCCGACGTGTTCTGGACTGTCGCCCACCTGTCGATGCCTGCCCAAAACGAGTCTCAACGCGTCCGTGACGTCAACGGGACGTGTGTGTGTGTGCGTGTGGGTTCGTGCGCTCCGGAAGGGGAGAGAGGCCTGGCCTAACTGCGGAGAACCATGGCTACGACGCACTTCTGGCTACGACGCGGCGGGCTTTGCTGCAACGCACTTGGCGGTCGCACCTGCTGCCCTGGCGGAGAGTGAGGGAGAAAACGGACCCCTATATAAGGCGGGGCGTGAGGCTGTCCAGTTGTTCTCTCGGATTTGACGACTGTATCGCTACCATGTAATTAAACCGTTCGTTACGTTACCAATTCTCCCACCTCCACTGGACCCCTGGGTTCTTCACTTCGGGGAATGGTCGTCGTCACGAGCCAGGAAGCCTCCGGACGTGCGGCCTAAGCCCCGCCTCGAACAGAGCCTAGGTCTAAGAAGGGGTTCCTTATATATGAGTCCGCACACTCCAAGCTTGTGAAGAGAGCCGTTGTAGTGTCTAGTGTCCGCGCCGCCTTGTTGAAGTCGTGCCATCATAGATGTGGCGACACAGTTCTGATGCAGATTTAAAGGTTGTCCACTGCTGGCTTCCCTTTAGGAGTTGTCGTGGGTGTTGTGGAATCTTTGGTCAAGGTGTTTGGAGGGCCAAACACCTTGACCAAAGATTTTTGTGCCTATCCGGTTCTTTTTTCGTTTAAAAAGTAAATTTTTCAGTTGTAAGTCAGCGCTGTGTTTGTGTTGTCCTTCCACTGGTCCTCCTCTTTTTCACTGTTTTAAAACCATTTCAGCATGACCAACCAGCTAGTCCAGCTACACGTACACCTTGTTGCGTAAATTGCCCTTTAAAATGCTTTTGAAATAAATAAAAAAAATGCACACAGCGCTTATAGGACGCGGGTACAGGAGGCCACGGTCACAAAGCTACTTGGAGTTTGGTTTGACCAGAGTCCGAGCTCTCGATCGCATGTGGACTACGTCTGTATACGAGCCAACCGATTGAGAGGACTCATAACGAGGACATTAAGAGGGATGTCTCAACTTGCATTCTGCGCGCTTCCCCGCACCGCTGCAGTGTCCTAGAATACGAGCTAGATTTGGAGCCGGAGCGGATCGCGTGAGGCGTTCGTGTGGTGTAGATCGCGATAAGTGTCGACACCGGCGCAGTAGGTCACTATGGTGGTGGTTTTGTGCGTGCACCGCGTACACGCGCACGTGCGGCGCCACGTGCAGACTGCCGCGACTTTCTGCTGCCCTGTGGACTGCAGCGACGGGATTGTTATCTACACGCACAGCCTTACAAGTTCCTATTGTTGAGTCGCGCTTTTAAAACACTACACCGTATTCTATACTTCGTTTCACTTCATCTGCGAGCGAAGCCAAAGCTTGAAGCGCGAGACCAGAGCTTTTTGCGTTTCTCCCCAGCTCGCGCGCTCGAGCAAAGCCTGAACGCACAGAGTTTTCGTGCTCGCGCTTCCAGCTTTGCCTTCGCTCGCACATAAGGTGAAACGAAGGCCGTGTTCCAAATCTTACCCAAATGGATGTGAGTTACTCCGGCGGGTCGTGTCACGTGACAACACATATTGAAAAACGCTGGACGGGGGTAGGTTTTAGAACGCCAAGGTACAAAACCTTTACCCTAGAGTAAGATCGAGTAAATTTCGGAACACAGCCGAAGTATGTACTTTAGCTGCGTTCGACGTACTTGCACCTCCTGCACCGGTGCAGAAAAGTGTAGGGCGGCGTACTTCCGGAGGTATCTCAACACACAAACCGGAAGTACACGGCCCTACAACTTTTCTGCACTGGTGCAGGAGGTGCATGATAAATCGAACGAGCCTCCGGTCGGCCATCATGCATGTCAATCTTTTGGAACGTTGCAGAGGCTGGGCGGCAACGAGCTGAAGACACGTTTTCTGCTCGTTCACCGTCATTCGCCGAAGAAGTTTTTTAAGACGTTGTGTAGACGGTCGTAGTTTCATTTGAGTACACGTGTAAATTTTTACAAAAGCTCAGCACCGCAGGAAAAATTCACAATTCGTCGAACGCAAGTCTCGCCGGTTTTCCGGCGTGATCAAAGCTTCCTTGGCGCGCTCAAGTGCTGCGTTCTTGTGCCCTCGCACACTTGGATACTTACCAAGAATCGACACCGTGGCAAATTTGTGAAGGTGTGTCGCGCGCAGATGTCTTTGCGTCATATATCGCCTCGGGTATTAACCTTGGCTATGTTTCAGATCTACTGAAATGAATTACATGGCAGCACAAATAAAACAACGCCGCGGAGAAAGGTAGGTTTTCGAATGCAAAAAGTATGAAACCGCGAGATCACAATTTTTTGAAACGCAGCTCATATGGTCGTGTGGAATCTGTGTTGGGTAGTATCGCGATACTTGTATCGTGATACTGTAACTTTTTACTTTTTTGGTAGCTTTTAACTGTAACTAGATGAATATTTTTCGAAATAACTATTTAACGCCGAACGAGAGCCTCTGCCGTCGATGCCGCAGAAGTCACTGCGACAGCTTTCTTTGCGAAAGCTGTCGCCGCCAGTAGACGCTGTCTGACCGGGGCCACAAACGATGTTACTACTGGTCGACTTGTCCGTTCCCAGGGGCCGTGATTCCGTGATCCACGGTCGAGTCCTTTGTTCTGCGTTGCATAGAAAAAAAAAGAATTAAATAGAAAAGCGGAACGCATTCCGAGACGCCTTTGTGTTGTTTTTGTTCACTCCTTTCTTTACCTTGTTTCACACCAACGGTCTTTTCCACTTTGTTCAGTTCCAAATAATTTAGCCTTCTGCTCCCCTACTATTGTAACGCACCCGTCTGTTCATCGGTACCTTCCTCTCTTGTCAGCTAAGAAAGGCGAATAAGAGAGCGCTTAGGAGAAAAATGAAGGGAGAGAGCACGCCACAAGAAAAAAGAAAAATAGTCGGATGGTAATTAACCCCTATCGCTCAAACGAGAGGCAGTGATGAGTGACGAATGACAGGTGTTACCTTGGCCCGGCTATGAACTGCACTTTGATCGTGTCGAATATAGTGGCGATAACCTCACTGCTCGCTGCAAATACTGAAAAAGAGTATAGACAGCCGGGAGGTCCTTTTCCTCCAACCTCCAAGTTTCGACTTTCATTTCAGGACACTACCGCTAAGCATTGACGTCCGCAGGGGCTCAGAAAGTGAATTGATAGTCTTCTGAGAGTTCCAGATAAATATAAATCTTGGTCATTGTGCTAAATGTTAAAAAAAAAAACGGAAGAATTTTGAAAGTAATTTAGTTACTATGACGAAGTAAATGCAACTGCAACGCGTTACTTTTACTTTTAAGTAACTGTAACTGCAACTTAAACACAATTTTGACAAACTCTCTGTAACCGTAACTAATTACATTTTAAAAGTAACTCACCCAAGACTGGTGGAATCTGATGCTGTCCCCGCCGCCGTACCCCGCTCCCCCTCTTCCGTCGCCACTGCACTCTCAGAAGAAAAGGTGTATTATTACACCCTTTGTCCCCGTATAATACACCCCAAAACTTCAGCTGGACGTACAGCGCACTGACGTCGATCTGACAGTACTAACGTTCACGAAAGGCTTGATAGCCGTGTGGTATAACTTATTAAAATAGCTAATGTACGTGTTACTGAATAAAAAAAATAATATTAATCGGTTTTTTTTTTGGCTCTACTGCAAAACTTCAATGTTTTTCTTTCTGTGGTCTTTGATACGTATTTTAGCTATTTAATAAGTTATATCGCACCGTAAGCAAGCCTTTCGTAAAATTTGGGGCTGTTTGTTCGACTATAGGGCGCTGTACGTCGAATTGAAGTTTTGGGGTACATTAGATGGGACCAAAGGGTGTAATGTGACACCCTTTTTTTTAGAGTGTGAATCAAGCTCCTTTCTGTATCGGGAGTGCAGCAAGTTACAAATACAGTCGTCAGAGCAAAAGAAAAATGCTGCTCCGGAGGCACATACGTCTTCACGTCTGTTTTACTCGCGAAACACATCAACACGGCGTTGATTCTTGACCGGTATTGAAGCGTGCGAAGGCACAGAGACGAACACTTCGGCGTGCCGAGGAAGCTTTGATCACGCCGCAAGACCAGCGAGACTTGCGTGCGACGAGTTGCGCCTTTTTCCTGCGACCGTTTACACAAGGTATTAAAAAAAAAAAAATCTTCGGCGATTGACGGTGAACGAGCGAAAAAAACGTGCCTTTACAAGATGCCGCCCAGCCTCTGCAAAGCTCCAAAAGGTCGACTTTGGTACATGCAAGATGGCGGTCCGGTGGCCTCACTTGCGCTGCAGCGACCAAGCGGGGATGCGCGATTCATCAAATTGTCATAGAGATCAGTGCTCCTGCTTCTCTTCATCCGATGGCGCCACCTGGTGTCAGTGACAGTTCCGAGGTAATCGACCTTTGACACCGATTTTAAAAGCGAAATCGGCCATGCGTGAAGGAAATGTTTTGTTTATTATGATGCTTAGAGCCCCTAGATTGATTTATGACAATAAATACACTATAGCAGAAAGCTGTTTAGCGCCCCTTTATTATTGCAGCAATTGGCTCTCGCGAGTGTTTCGCGGAAAAGCAGACGCTCCAGATTTTTTAACCTGAGATCGAGGCTGCTTCAATAGCTTCCTGGTTTAGCCATTAGACGCCGCCGATATCACATAAGTCGACAATACTTTAGGCGGCGTTCCAGCTGTGACGTTATCTTAGTTGCAGTATACTCTGCCACGATTATCTGTTTGCACAGGCGTGTGCGTTTAGGTTCAACGTTGCATAGGGGGTCCCGGGTGGCGCCTGTGCAAACCACTGGTGTTCCACCTAGCTTTTAATGGTTTTATCAGTTGACGGTTTTTCACAGCTGCGTGGGCCTGCTCATGCTTTGATCTTTGTGAGCTATATGGGTTGTCACCATAAAACACCGCAAAATGGAAATTGAAGCCTGAAACTTCACTCTCTTCCGTGCATGGCGGGATTTCCTGCACATTTCAGAAGGGGTGGGGTTGGGGCGTTCTCGAAAATGCTTCGACACATATGCAAACACACCTCACTTCCCGTTACTTTCAATCGACCAAGTCCTTTCAAAGTTGAAAAGACAAATGTAATTAGTTAAAAAATTCTAGCATCCAGTTGGTCGATCAGAATATTTTCTCGAAAATTAATTATCTTAGACTGAACCGCCGGGACAGTATCCTTCTTTTTTAATTGTCCAGCCTCATTATAGTAGATTTTTCAGTTCCGAAGTCAAAAACACATTGATAGGAAATACAAACATGAGCCGTTAACTGTCAGTTCAACTGTTTTTGGTGATTCAGCAGAATGTTAGTCATGTTGTCGACCTGCTTTTTCACTATGCACTCATGCATAAGGTTAACAGTAGCAGCTCTGACTTGAGCGCGAGCTATTTAGATTCCGTACCGCTAGGTGCACGCGCAGCCAATGCACGGCGGCAGGCAACGAGCGCGTGCTGCAGGCGGAGCTCGTCTTGCTCTTTATTTTTTTTTTTCCTGAAAACTAGTGTCCGCCGGTACGGCCGTGGACAATGGTAACCCTCCCTGTGCATCAAAGCAGTTATTTCACCGCCGAACCTGGCCGAAAATAACGATGGACCTAATCAGACGCATATGGTCTTCGTAAAAAAGATCGCCAAGTGGCTTAGTACTATTGTTTCATTCGTCGTACGCTACGACAAAGAAGGTTATATCGGAAAACTAAGCGAAAACGGCACGAAGCGGCAACACAATCGCATGCGCGTCGAAACCGAAACCAACCAAATTGAAGCAACCTAATGGCGGCGAGTGCGCCAGCGCCCTCTACCCGCCGGTCAGGCAACTACTGATATGAAAAGGTAGTTTTGGGGTACATTAGATGGAACCAAAGGCTGTAATGTGACACCCTTTTTTTTTAGAGTGTGAATCAAGCTCCTTTCTGTATCGGGAGTGCAGCAAGTTACAAATACAGTCGTCAGAGCAAACATAAAAAAAAAAATGCTGCTCCAGAGGCACATACGTCTTCACGTCGGTTTTACTCGCGAAACACATCAACACGGCGTTGATTCTTGATCGGTATTGAAGCGTGAGAAGGCACAGAGACGAACACTTCGGCGTGCCGAGGAAGCTTTGATCACGCCGCAAGACCAGCGAGACATGCGTGCGACGATTTGCGCCTTTTTCCTGCAACCGTTTACACAAAATATATAAAAAATCTTCTTCGGCGAATAACGGCGAACGAGCGAAAAAACGTGCCTTTAACACGCTGCCGCCCAGCCTCTGCAAGTCTCCAAAAGGTCGACTTTGGTACATGCAAGATGGCGGTCCGGTGGCCTCACTTTCGCTGCAGCGACCAAGCGGGGATGCGCGAATCATCAAATTGTAATAGAGATCAGTGCTCCTGCTTCTCTTCATCCGATGGCGCCACCTGGTGTCAGCGACAGTTCCGAGGTAATCGACCTTTGATACCAATTTTAATAGCAAAATCGGCCATGCGTGAAGGAAATGTTTGTTATATTATGATGCTTAGAGCCCCTAGATTGATTTATGACAATAAATACACTATAGCAGAAAGCTGTTTAGCGCCCCTTTATTATTGAGTTTTAGAATAACGTACGCAATTTTAGCGCACGCTAGCGCTAAATTTTGCGCTTGCTTTAGCGCACGCGAGGCAAGAGAGTTTTAGAATAGCGTTTCTTCGCCGCGACGCAAAAGCCCAAGCATCTCGCGCTTGCAACGCCATCAAGATACAGTCACGATTTTTATTTCACACAAGAAATGCTGCAACTTTAGAAAAAACAAGATTTTTGGTCCAGAGTAACAATTTTACATTTGTTTAAACGTGAGAGTGCGACGCGAGCGGTCGACCGGTGGTGTCCGCCGCATGCGTCGCCTCGGCAAGAGTGTACTGACCTTCGCCGATAAATGTTCACTCGTCGCAAGCATCAAGTTGCCGGTGATCGTTGCCCACCCTACTGGGTTTTCCAAACCGAGTGCACTGTCGTGAAAATCGCAGTCACGAGGATGCCGCCGACGTCGCGCTCACGACGCCGCCAAAGCGACCGCGGCCATGGCCCTGGGGGCCGCCATTTTTTTTAACTGTGCTCGTCTTGGCTTTAGTCAACTTCTCATCACATATCCTCCTTAGAGGAGCGCAAAGACCCTTTGCGTACGCACGCTATTTCCGAGAAATAGCGCACGCTAAAATTGTGCACGCAAAGCGCAAAACCTGGTTTGCGTTCGGAACATGCGCAGTGGCGACGACGCTATTCTTTGCGTACGCAAAGCTTTAGCGTGCGCTATTTTAAAACTCCCTATTATTGCAGCGATTGGCTCTCGCGAGTGCTTCGCGGAAATGCAGACCCTCCGGATTTTTTAGATTATACTTATCTGAGATCAAGACTGCTTCAATACCTTCCTGGTTTAGCCATTAGACGCCGCCGGTATCACATAAGTCGACAATACTTTAGGCGGCGTTCCAGCTGCGACGTTATCTTAGTTGCAGTATACCATGCCACGGTTATCTGTTTGCACAGGCGTGTGCGTTTAGATTCAATGTTGCATAGGGGGTCCCGGGTGGCGCCGTGCACACACCTACTTTTAATATGTTTTATCTAGACGGTTTTCACCGCTGCCGTGGGCTGCTCATGCTTATCTATGTGTGCGTTGGAGTTTCACCATATAAAACCGCAATGTGAAAATTGTAGCCAACTTCATCTCTTTCCGTGAATTGCGGAATTTCTGGACATCAGAACGTTCGTCGAAAATTGCTTCGACACAATGCAAACCACCCTCACTTCACGTACTTCACTCTTTCCTCTCAGAGCGGAAAAGACAAATGTAATCGTAACTTTGTTTTTGTTTTTCTTCTTTTATTATCCAGTTTGCAGTTATTTTACTCTCGAACATAACCATAATATATAATAGGACTCCTTGAGAGGCCCAGGGGCGGGAAAAAATGGTGAAGATATTTCACCTGACAACGCCTCACCGCCCTTGTTACAATGCTCAACACGGAGTAAAAAAACAACAACATAAAAACAAGGTACATAAAGTACTCTAAAGCCGGGGTCACACTGCTTATACATCATACAAAAGACAGTCTGCAACGCGAGTCACCGCGAGATCCGCGTGCTTCGAAGGCCGCATGGCAACGAGTTCGAGGAGAAAACTTGGCAGGCGGCATTCAAACCACGGATATTGAGGTGACTCGTGTTTGCAAGTTGTCTTTTGTGTGGTGTACGAGGAGTTTGACCCCCAGTTAACCGACAACACAACAGTCTTAGACACTCAAAAGGGAAATCATAAAAGCATATAACTGGCGTAACCACTCATAACAATATATTTTGCAAGTCATCTTTCTCTATATCTCATAACTGGCAATAACCCTTATCCATAAACCGAGTCCATGGATGAATTTTTTTTTTATTTATTCCATCAGAACACGACTGTCAATAATCTATATTATAGCTCTGCAACCAATCAGGTTGCGGCGTTATCCGACGAGGACAAAGCCGAATAACCAATCACGAAACGAGATGCCTGGCGATAAGAAGCCACGCCCTCAAGAACCGTAGTTAAAAAAAGTCCGGCTGTTCGCGGAGCGTTACTAATTTTGCCTTTTACAGGGACAATGAAGAAGTATGTAGATGCACTTTAGATTAGACATTTGTTATCTTATCAAGTCGAACACGTCTCAGACGCGGAAAGCATCGCTCCTTCTTCCGACAACCAAATCTTGTAAGAACTACTTCGCGCGGCGTATGAACAGTGCACAAAACTTTCCTTTTCTTGAAGTGAAAACAAGTCCAGACGTGCAACGCATTGACCTGTGATAAAAAAAACCAAAAACAACAAGGTTAAGAAGGTGTTTAATTTAAAAAAAAAATAATAATAAGGAACGTTCGAGTTGTAATTTGTAGTCAGCTCTATCTTTTCGCGCTGATGTGGTTAACATCATAAGCTGGACCATATAGCCCTCGAAACAACCTAAACTAAGGAAGAAAAAATCCCGTATCAAGATAGTGGTGTTACGAATCACCCGTAAAACAACATACGAAAGCTTTTTTTTTCTTTCCCCCTTTGGTATGAGCATACCGTGCGTATTTGCCAAGGTCGCTGTGTGGACGCTCAGCGGCATTTGCGGCTGTCTGCGATAACCTCTAAAGAGCGGCGGTCAGGCGATTCGCGACCGCTTACGGAAAGGAAAACAAGCGGTCGGCGATAGGATGCCGCGCGATTCCAGTAATGCACGCTTGACCGTTGAGCGGCGGCGTAGCAAAGTGAATCTGTTCTCGGGATCGCACACAGCAAAACAACACCACTCTCCCCCAAACAAACAGGACCCCAAACGTGCTCTTCTTTTTTTGTTTCTTCATTTTTTTTTTTTTGCGTTTCGGCAAGTTTAATTTGATACGACGCTTATCCCCCTTCAAATAATTTGGCGCCTATTCATATCTACAGCGTGTCCCTCCAAAAATAATCTACGGTGTTAATTTTTCGCCGCAAAAATAAACTGGGAGTCAGCGCGTAGACAAAGGAAGGGAACACGCATCGCAGGACGAGCGCTCGTTCTGCGGTGTGTGTGTTGCTTTTCATTGTCTTCGTTGTTACGCTCTGTTACAGCTACACCATGTTTAACTTACGCCACAACCCGGCTTTCTACATGAACTCCGCGTCACCGAAAGTTCAAGCTCCGCCCAAATATGACGCTAGCTGAAAACGTTTTGTTGTTCGAAAGTTATTAGTGATTTTCTGAAGGTTTGAATGGGGCAATTGAGCCCCCAGTAGCTGACACCGCTCATCTCCGCGTCTTTCTGGGTTACGTCGGCCGCCGTGTTCCCATTGATAACTTCCATAAATCGCATTCAACTTTGAAATTCGACAACGGCACGATCTGACACTTTGGAATCTGGTTCTAATCAATAGCTCTACATTTCTGCCGCAGACTGAGTGTACGGCCATGCATATTTTATTTCGCGGTAAAAATAAAAATACTATAAATTATTTTAGGGGGCACCCGGTATTTTGAGCGGTCATGACTAAGGCTCTGTTTTTTGGGGGGTTTATTATCCTTCGAATTCGGGGGTGGCATTTCGGGGTTTATATTTTCCCTCAAACTCAGTTTTTTTTTTATCAAGTTTTTGGTGTTGGTTAAAAATCCAGGTTCATCGGGGTTTGTGTTCAAGAACATAGGACACGGGCATGGGATTCCCCAACATTAAGGGGCACATGTGTGACCCTAACAATTGAAAAACGCCACTTAACAAAAAAAAAAAAAACGAAAAAAAAAAAAAAAAAAAAAAAAAAAACGAGCAAGATGAGTGGTTCCGAAGCAAGAAGAGGCCTTGCGGGCAGTTCACCGGGGGTTGTTTTGGGTCACCACGAAACAAAGCTGCAGACAAGTATTTTGTTCCCTCGAAGGTTGTAAGTGGAGCCCCTGGTTTCCCCACGAGCAGGCGTAAGCAGCGGACGTTCCGGCCAGAGTCGTCTGGCTTCGATCCTGCTCGTTCCGTATCGAGTTGGGAAAGTTCGCCACAAGTCATATAAGCCCCTTGCACTCGTCCGCGTGTCTCCCGTTTTCGGGGGAGCCGCGACAGATCGCGCGACACAGTCGAGAGTCCTGGACTGCATGGACTCCGGGCGACGTGTCGAGTCGCGGCGTGAGCTCGTCCGACCGGCGACGACTCCACTCGGCACCCCCTTTGGCTCTCAGGTCGGCGAGCGCTGTGGGCACCCTGAGTCCACGGCTCACACGACCGTAGTGTCTTATTGGGGACCCATTGTTGTTGGCATGGCGTTGGCGAACCCGGCGCGACGACCACCTTCGCTGGTATCCGTCGGCCGCGCGGTGGGACGGGCATCGTCCCATCGCGCGGCCGACGTCCAGGGTCGTGCCCTTTCACGTTTATGTCCAGGGTCGGTGCCCTTTGAGCTCCGAGCCTGGACGTAAAGGTACGTAATCCCCAGATGCTTGGGATTTTCTTATTCAAAGAAAACTATTTCAGGGGTTTTCGGTTCTCCTAGAATTTGATAAAATGGGATCGGGGGTTAATTTGCGGGGTTCATGAATATTTACCGAAAACACGGAAGCCTAGTTATGACCATCAAAGGGGCCCTGAATGCTTTTTTGTAGAAGCTTGTTCTTGATGGCATATTGTTTGTTGGGCTTTAGTCAATAAAGGTGACTCTAGTAGCTCTAGACGGCAAGCTCACAGCAAGAAAAATACACGGTTACTATTAGGGGTGTCGCGAACTTTTGTCGAACCAGATTTTTAGGTCGAACTTTTGGGGTTCGACTGTGTCGAACCGGTTCGACGAACCTTCGAACTTTTCACCAGATTCGACCGGTTCGACTTTGTGGACAGTGTGGCCAGACCTTGATACAAGCATGTCTAGGTTTGGCAATTTTTTTTTTTATGAAAAGGGTTATTTTATTTTATAAACAATTGTAATTAAAAGAAACTAATTCTAATCACTGAAGAAGTTAATAACTTAATTTTTTTTTTGTACTGTATTAACTGAAATAACCAATCAGCGCTGCCCTTAATTTATCCCTTAGCCATTACCATCCAATCCGAAGCCAACTGGCCAGCCTGTCGCGCATGCGCACACGAGTCGAACCTCAATACAAGGTTCGTCGAATTTTTCACAAAAAGTTCGAAAAAGTCGAACCTGGTCGAACTCGAACCTCGGCCGGTTCGCGACACCCCTAGACTTACTATTTCCTCTTGGGGGGTTCATCTTCGGGTCTCCACCATCTCCATGAAATTTGACCAACGAAAATAGTTGATAGCGTGGAGATTCGAAACGTTAGTATTTTGTTCTTTTTGGGTGCCTTATGCCTTGTATTCTGACAAAAAAAAAAGTAAAAATGTTGGGCGTAGAAGACGTCATACAGCAATTATTGTTTGAAAACGCCGTCCGACGGCGCCCCCTGGTTTCTACTCCAGGGCCCAGAAAGAGCAGCGTGTCCTCACGATCTTTGATAGCATTTTTGATAAGAAAATCGGCCGCCCGCGTGAGTGTAATTTCAGGTTTTTTAGAGCCCGTAGATTAAGCTATCACCATAAATAGGCAATCTCAAAATTCAATTGAGTGCCCCTTTAGGCCGCTGTTCACATTGCTCATAACTAGTAGAGAAGACACGGTGTTTGCTACAAATATGATGCCAGAATCATCTGCGTACACGCCCCTAAGCGTGTTCGAATCCTGTTAGCTTCGTGCATATACGTATGCTTCGAACATGACCACGGCATTCGAAGCCGGGGTCACACTGCGTCATACAAAATACAGTCTGCATACAGATTGGAACGCTAGTCGCCGCGAGATCCGTGCTTCGAATGCAGCATATGGCAATGAGCTCGAGGGGAAAACCTGGGATCGCGGCATTCAAACCACGCATGCTGCTGCGAATCGTGTTTCCAGACGTCTTTTTGTACGATGTACGGGCAGTGTGACCACGGCTTCGAATGCCGCGTACCGTGTTTTCTCCTTAAACTCATTGCCGTATACTGCATCCGAAGCGCGGATTTCGCGGCGACTCGCGTTCGAATCTGTATGCAGACAGGTTTTTGTATGATGCATAAGCAGGGTGACCCCGGCTTTTGGGGGTACCCATAGCGTGGCGAGCAAATGGTTGTCGCAATTCTGTCCTCCCTTCGAATGCTAAAGTCTGACTCCGCGCGCAGAAAAGGGTGAAGAGGCTTGAAATGTAAGTGAAATATATTGCATTCGTGTAGTTTATAAACGATAAAGTTATTTTTAAAAAATCGTGCTTAGCAAAAAAAGGAAAAAAATGACGACATTTTTATTATATTGATTAATGCTACAATCTGAGTAACCCTGCAGCAAAAATTTGATTATGTAGACTCGCAAAGTCCGGCGCTCTGTAAACTGGCAATGACTCTACTAGAGCCCCGTCAATCTTAAAGTCGCGAACAATTCACGCGCCTCAACACAATTGTAACGCACGCGTAGCAACAAGTAACTTTACAGAGTCAGAAGATCTATTCTCGCAGTCTGATTTCATAAACAGGAGCAATCTGGTGATTGCATATTTATTTATTGATCGATTAGGATTCTGACGTCGCTTTAAGAGGCATTGTAATAAGGAGGGAACGTACACAAAACAAGATAACTGAACATTACAGCAGGATGCCTAAATAGTTATAGATAAAACAGAACAGTTCTAAAAATATAAATATTACAGTAGTCATAATAATAAAAAGCTGACACGTACATTAGCACTTCGTCAAAAAACAGCTTTGTCAATCCTACTTTCAAGACATGACTGGGCAGCCTACTCCAGTCTTCAATTGACCGCAAAAATAAAACATTGGAACAGGCGAGTTGTGCATTTAAACAGAAAAAAAAAGTTTTCTTTTAAATATATAGTTGTCTTTCCTACATCGTGGATAGGTAGGCTGAAAATATATATTTGTATTCAGAAACACCACAATAAATATAAAAATATGCAAAAGCTTTGAGACGGATGCACTGATGTCTCTGACGCAGGAGTCGCCAGTGTAGTGATGAATAGACCGATCTCACCGGCCAGTTTGACTACGTGCGACAACCCCGCTGGAGCTATGCGCGTGTGGAGCACGAGACAGCACGAGCCCTATCGTGCATTGCCGTTTGCCTCCTGTGAACTAAAGTTATGGCGGCGCCACGCATGCGCCAAACGCTTGGTGAGATCGGTCTATTGATGAACTTCAGTTATACTGACTAAAATTATCATGTTCTTTTTTTGTAATAAATCTAGCGGCGCGATTCTGCAAATTTATTTTTAATCCGATCACTCAGGTTTTGTCCGAAGGGGCTCCGAATTCCACTTGCATTTTCAAGTATAGGTAGCTCTGGCGAAGAATCCAAGGTATCTTTCAATGCTGACCGGGGAGGGGGGGGGGGGGGGGGGGTGAAGTTTAAAGGTTCGCTCTCTATATAATAATGATCGACTAGTTTTTGTCGCGCGAGGTTACCTTGCCCTTGGTAAAAAAAAAAGAAAAGAATGCAAAGGGACTGTGCTAATCTCGCACTTCTATAAAACGAAAAATAGACCTGTGTGCACTCCGAATGCTGACGAAGCGCTCGTGTTCAAAGCGTGTTTAGAGTGCATGACCAACCAATGTCGGCCGCACATAATCTACGCATCATTTCGAAAAGCGTCCATTAGTGCATAATGACATAATCAGCTAAATATTATATTATGCTATATTTTGAACTGCCTTACTCGCAAGTTTGTTATTCTCGTGAAGGTTTTCTATTGATACACCTTGGATTCACTACTCTTAATTTGTTTCCACTTCGATTTTTTTTGTATTTAAATCCGTATTATAGGTTTATTTATGCAGTTTTTTTTTCTTTCATTCATACTTGCTTGTTTATTTTCTGGCCCTCGAGCCTGCGACAGACACCTAATCCGGCACTCTAGCTATAACGCTTGGAGGCCCCTGCACTAAACGGACAGGAGCGCCGCGCCGACTGACACTCGAGCGAGCACCTCTTTGTACGCCGAGTATTTCTCGAAGAGCGAGTGACTTCTTCGCGCTCCGTGACGTCACGTCCGCAAGCAAAATGGCTGCGCTGACCGAAACGTTGTCGAGACGAAGGGCGCTTCCGGACCGCTGCCCCTTTATTTCGTTTGAAAGCCAAGACAGCAATTAGCGTTCCGTAAAACGTTTGTTCGTGCATCTCAATTGAAAACGAATTCATATATCAAACGGTAGCGAGCCGATAACACAGCACCAAAAGAGTTGTCGAGATGAGAAGACAGTCGGACCGCTGCCCTTTTTAGAATGCTTAGCCCAGAGAATAAAGATACCTCGATTGTAAAGCCGAAACGGGAAAAGGTTTGTTCAGGCATCTCTCCTGAAAACAAATCGACATTCTCTCTGTTTAGGCGGGGGTGCGCCGGTATCGGCGTAGCACATTGACGGGTTTCGTCTCGCGCTGCTAGATGGAGCCACGGAACATCTGACAAGTTTGACAGATTCCTGCGTCGACAAACGAGTTCAAGAATGTTGTCTTCCATTTAAATATGAACTGCATGCGTGGTCGATAAATAGATCGGTCAAGGTAACTTTCCGCATATGTGCTCGAAGCGAGTTTTCAAACCTTTCACGAATTTTAAAACATTCATGGAAACTTGTAATATGTATTATTGTAGTATATGTTTCATCCAGTGTTTATGAGCAATAAATATGTAAGAACAGATGCCAATTTTTGCAGCTTCTTTTATCAAATATTGCATGATCCTGACAACGTTATATGGGCAGGAATGACACAAAAGATACAGGCAAGCTGTTGGACTTACAACATCGTGAAAACCCGACATCAAGGAACAAGAAAGGAGGACACAAACAACAATTTAGATTGTCGATTGTGTCACTCTTTTTTCCTTGATCACGGGTTTCTACTGTTTTAAACTTCGCCTTGACGTCGCTTGGCCTCTATGCAGTCTACACTAATTTTGGCTATCACCGTTCGATTTCTAGCATTGAAAGACTCAACGGGATGATGGTGAAACAAGCCTATACTACGACACAAACTTATACCCGTACCACACGGGCAACTCGAATGCCATTTACAACGAATGACATTTGTGTGATCGGCGAATCAGCTCGCAATCTGTCTCGCGTGGAATGCGCTACGCCCGGAGTGTCGCGCGCTGATCGGCCGTCCGCTCAAATGTCATTCGTTGTACATGGCATTCGAGTCGCCCATGTGGCACGGGTATTAGACTAAACAGAATTACGAGCACAGATCATATCATGGTACGGTACTAGCACTGTCAAGTGATTCGCGAATACAGTTAAATGACACCTAATCGTATAATGAAATGTCGTCGCATATACTCATTCATCCATAATCTGAGACTGTGGTGGAAGATATATATGTCCTCGGACCAGTCATACGCCTCTCTTTCGCCATGTGATCATGCTCTCGCCCACACCCAGGCGCAGAGAGCAGGGTCAGGTGATGAAAGGGACGCGGATGATTGATCCCGCCGGCACGTAGCTCCCACCGCAGTCTCAGCTTATGGATGAAAGGAGTGTAGTGAAAGTGACGAACGAATTGTATTTCAGATTGACAAAGAAACATCAAAATGACGCCTGACTGTATAATGAAATTACGTTAAAATGGATAAATGACGGCTCAATTGTATTTCAGTTTGACGATTAGGACGTCAAAATGACGTCGGACCGTATGATGAAATGACGATAGAATGTTGAATTGACGGCTGAACTGTTTTTCCGGTTGACAAATGGGGCGTCAAAATGACACAAAACACCGTCATTTAAAAATGACTGTTTGCCGTCATTTTGACGGTCAAAAGCTTGGAAATAGAGCTGCCAAGTCATTTCCCGTCATTTTGACGGAAACGTGTTTACAGTATAACTTCACCGTCTTTTATTTTCTTTACTTTACACTCAATCACTCCACAGAGTCCTTAATTAATTTACCTTCGAAATAATTTCGGCTTCTGCGACCCGCATCCACGAGATGGCGAGTTCGTCGTAACAAGTGCGGTCGGAAGTGGCTCACGCGGCTCGTCGATATATAGTTCCGGTGTGTCACGCTCCTGTACGATGTTCGGTTTAGTTGCTGCGCTCGGAGTATGACGCTCGGAGCGTCGGAGTAGGAGTGAAGGAGCGCGGACTTAAAGGGGCACTGACACACCAAAATCATATTTTTTTTAATTATCCGAAACGATCGAAAACGATGCCGGGACATTACCCTCAAAATTTGAAACTTTAAAATTCAGTATTTGTGAATTAAAAAAAAACAATTTCCAAATGCCGAATTTGAAGTTCCCGCGCGATCCGCGCCAGTGCAGTGAGTCAAATTTTGCGGTCTCCTGCGACTCGACTTTCTTTCGGACCTCCGCCGTTGCCACGGCAACCCCAAGCGATGAAGAGGTGAGGGATACAAGGGCGCCGGCGGGAAAAAACCGGTTTTTCTCCGACTCGCCAAGCTCGCCAACGAGCGTCGCCAAGTTTTCCGAGGGAGGGTACAAATCTAGGAAGCAACATCACACCGAACTCTGATTTCTGGTATTTCAAAAAGAGGGGCCGTATGTGCGTTCGCAATTGCGTTAAAAAACATGTTTTACTATTGCCGTTATTAAATATTATAGAAATGTCACCTACAAAGCTTCTAAATTTCCTGATTTTTGACGTCAGCGATCAAAAGAAGCAAGGAGGTGGCGGCGGGAGATTTAAACGCCAAAACTAAAAAGGCGCGCGCGCGCGCGAAAAATTTTTTTTTCTCGATGCGGTTTTTTTTGCGTGATCGAACAGTCACGCCTCTAGCGCTGCGCTTCAGCTGTGGGGACAACAAACCGTATTTTCTTGTTTGTTTTTGATCCGAGAAATCGAAGATGACGATTCGAAGGCCACTCCTCGTGCGACCAAAGCACTGGTCAGAGCGAAGCGCTCGTGCCCAGACCGTGCTCGGCCAGGTTCAATTTCTTTGTTATGCTGTGTTGGTAAACACCGGGCTGTGGGGACAACAAGCTCGATAAAGCGCCCCCTATAGTTCGATCTCCTGCCCAATACTCCGTTTCACCTTATGCTGTACCGCAGCGAAGGCTAGAAGCGCGAGCTCATAGCGTTGGCAGCTGTCCTTAATGCACGAGAGCTTGTGCCGCCGAGATGTGCCCTAGAGCAAAGAGGTCGCGCTTCTAGCCTTTCCTGCGGTACATCATAAGGTGAAATGGAGTATACAAGTTGCATCGTTTTAGACAATAAAAAAAAATACGACCTTTGGGTTGTCAGTGCCCTTAACGCGCTTAATCAATGCCTCGGCGGACACTCGGGTAGTGGCTCGTGTAAAACCACTGCGGTGATGAGAATAGCCGAACTCTAACAATGCCTGGAGTTCAGCGCGCGTTTTCTACTATGCCACGTGGCACGTGGCTTTCTACACGTGGCCGCTTGATTTTTTTTTTTTTTTGGCCACTGCTATTTTTTAGAAAGTAAAACTAAGGGAAGTTTATTCGGTTATTGACGTTAGGGAGCGATTCCAAGTAGTATTCATCGAAAGTAGAAAAATCGTTTCAAGCCCCTTTAAGTCGCGGGCACACCGCTTTTATACGTGATGGGGATAAACAGCTTAAAACACGCGGACAGCGATAAAGAAACGCTCACGACACGGTGGAGCCTTGTCCTGTCATGTGCGTTTATCGCTCTCCGTGTGCTTTGAGCTGATTATCCCCATCGTGCACAACGAGTCAACGACTACCGAAACTGGCCCAATATGTCGATCTCACCAGCCAGTTTGGTTACGCCACCGCTGCTCCAATGCATCGAGAGAACTCGAGTGTTTCTGCCCTTGCGACAACATCGCTCTAGGTCTGCGCGTACAAAGCCCGAGACGGCACGAGTCGTCTCGGGCACTGTCGCCTGCCTCCTGCAGTGAACTAAAGTTATGGAGGCTTCAAGCATGCGCCCAACGCTTAGTGAGGTCTGTCTATTCATCACCACACTGCTATTATACATCGTACAAAGGACAGTCCGCTTACACAGTCTGAAGCGTGCTTCTTCCTTGCATGGCGGTCCCGTCACCTTGGTCATATACACAGACTGTCGGCAGACATGTTCCAAGCATACGTATGAATGAAGCAAACATGCCTACGCTCGAGACTTCTTCTGTCCTCATGCCTGCGGGAACATCGCGCCTCTTGCATGATGTATACGAGAAGCAACGAGCTTGAGTAAACTTAGAGCGGTAAACCAGCGGCCAAAAATGGCACCCCCCCGGTTCCCGCCATCTTGACCGTTTGCCACATTAGTGATCACGTGACTTTAAGATGGCTGCGTCCATAGGTGCGCCAGATCAGATTGGCCAGATTACGGTAAGCAAGGCCGCGGTCCAAAATTTACTTGATCTCACTCTAGGGTAAATGTTCTGTACCTTGGAGTTCGAAAACCTACCCGCGTCCAGTTACTCTATCAGTCTTGTCACGTTACATGACCCACCGGAGTAACGCGGATCCACTCGAGTAAGATTGGAACGCATCCCCAGAGGGCCGCTCTGCTTACCGTGATCTGGCCAGTCTGATCTGGCCCACCTCTGGGCGCAGCCATCTTGACGTCACGTGATCACTAATGTGGCAAACGGGCAAGATGGCAGCAACCGGGGGGGTGCCATTTCCTCTGCAGGCCCTGGGTTGCGGTTTACCGCTATAAGTCATACTCAAGCTCGTTGACGAGAAGTAGGACTGCGCCTTGAGCTGCACGCTCGAGGAAACAGGCTTAGCCGAGTTTTGACGCCTACTCCGCACCGCAAAGAGTTTTTAAAATGAAAATGGCCCCACTTCGGTCGAATTCCTCCAGACCATTAATTTTGACTTTTTTATTATTTTTTATTTTCCAATTTTTTTCCCGTGTCTTAAAACTACAACAAATATATATATATATATATATATATATATATATATATATATAGGGTGTTTTTTTTAAGCTTAACAGAATTTTTTTCAAAAACCATGAAAGCTAGATTAATGCGGTCTGCGCAGGTGCGTTATACGGCCTGGGGGACATAATATAGGAGGCTAATCGCAACGATCAGTCGGCTAATTAGTTAAAAATCGTTAACAAACTTTTTAATTATTGAAAATAGACATATAGTTCCAATTAAAAACTTGCTCAGCGTCATCGAAAACCACTAAATCAGCAATTTTCAGAAAGACTTTGAGCGCGTGAGAAGCGTAGTAGTGCACTAAAGTTAGCACTCGTGGATGTCGATTAATTACCAGCTCGCCTGCACTCTATCACTGCTTACAAGTCTAGTGGTTGCGGCAAGGCACCCGCGCAATTTTTCCGTCTCTTATCTAGCCTTGTACCTGCTCCACGAGCGGTAACTTTAGTGCACTACTACGCTTCTCACGCGTTCAAAGTCTTTCTGAAAATTACTGATTTAGTAGCTTTCGATGACGCTGAGCAAGTTTCTAATTGGAACTATATGTCTATTTTCATTATTTAAAAAGGTAATTAACCAATTTTAACTAATTAGCCGACTGATCGTTACGATTAGCCCCCTATACCATGTCCCCCTGGCCGTATAACTCACTTGCGCAGACCGCATTAACCTAGTTTTCATGGTTTGTTTTTAAAAATTCTGTTAAGCTTAAAAAAAAACACCCTGGATATATATATGATGATGATACCGTGTCTCTAAAGCTCATAAACAAAGAAGACTACTACATGTACACGTGACGAGGCAAACAGTGGGAGGATTTCTGGAGCACAAACGAGCACGTACCACGTGACACCATGCGTCGTACCGCGTTCCACGCGGCGGCGTGTGTTTCCAGAACACCTCCGATTGGATATATTTCGTTTCTTGTGCATTAATAAGACAGATAGGAAACGCCAGAAAGACAAGGTGGAGTGGTTAGCACACCCGACCGGACATTGGGAGGCCCAGAGTTCAAATCCTGGCTCCGCCGTTATTTTGGCTTTCGGCGGGTTCCTGAAAACTTTGATTCTTTGATTCATTGGATTGAGTACGGTTCATTCATCTGCATACGTTCGTTTATATAAATATATATAAAGAGGTGTGTCGGGTTGGGTTCACTGAATATACCCTTTTCAAAAACGTCCACGCCATCTAGTGGCTGCTTCTCCGATTACCCGAGTCCGCCATTGTTTGGGTATGTACTCTGAGCATGTATCGAACTCGAGGGTCGCGTCAGCTCTCGGTGTGAACTCGGCTCAGCTCGTATCGGGAACGAGTGCCTTGGTTCGAGGGTCGCGTCAGCGTTGGTTGCGGACTCGGACCCAATCACACGTTTCGTGCCCAAAGATGGATGGACGAATGCTAACGACTGTACCATTTATAACAGGCGGTAGCTTGCGCCACCTAGCCTAACAATTGAAAACTAAAAGTATAATTTCTCGCTTCGCCTGGTGATATTGACAATCTTGTAACTATCACCAGGCGTTGTGGGATATCACCAGGAAGACCTTTGACCCCAAAAAATGGCGATCGCCAGTGTTGCTTAATGAAGTTTTCGAAAGGGGCCTATTAGAATTTCTGTTATCAAAACTAGCCTCTCCCCCCCCCCCCCCCCCCTTCTTTTTAAGAAAAAGAAAAGGAAACACATTTGCGAATTATTAGCGGTTGATCGGATGTATTACGAAGGAAAGGCAACCAGCTTGTCAACAGCAGCACACACGTTACACAGCTATGTTTGTCACGATACACCTTATACTTCATTAAATACCGTAGTCTTCTCACTTTCTCCAAAGAGGAACGCCTATAGATCGGAAAACGAAAGTCGAACGATGGTCTTCGCCCCGAAGCACCTCGTCCATTCTACCCACGTAACACTCACATTTGCAAACAAGAACACTATAGTAATGCCATTTATCGCACTTCCCACCCCCTTCGAAAACAAATCGCTGAATTGGCGATTATACCAACCAGGTCGTCTGGGAATTCCGCCGTCGAAGACAACGCCGACTCGGCGTCTCTGTGTAGCGTCACAGGCAAATGATACAACAACAGGCAAGGGCGGTCGACGATAAGAGACCCGCTGTGTTTTTCTCTTTACTCGTACAAGACAGGTAAAAAAGGGACTCTGCTATCGATAACTGGGCTCAAAGAAACAAAAGGGAGGGCCTCCACGATAAACGTCACTCGCAGGCAGCGAGCGCGTCACTCAGTTGAGCAGACGGGGCGTCAAAACGGACTGAGCTGCGAAAGCTGGCAGAACAGGTGAGGCGCTCTCTCGCTCTCTCTCACTGTCTTTCTGTGACTGTGAACGCGAGGTGAGTTTCGCACATCCCGGGTTTGTCTCCGCGGGACCTCGAGATCGTCGCTTGCATCATTTGCTCCGTGTCGCGTGCGCGCGTCGTAGTATAACTACTCTTCCGCGGGAACTGTTCGCTGTTCTTCTATACTTCGGTGAACTGAACTGGGAGAGACCGTGTTCCGAGAGGAGTTCCCCTTTGTAAACGTGAGCAGTCGAGATTTGTTTCATTCTCAAATTTGGAAACAGGGGACGGGGAGGGGAAGGGGGGGGGGGGGGGGGCGGGGGGCATCGCCGAACACTCACTCTCCGTTCAAATGTAGCGTTAGCGCTTCGAACCAGATTCCAAAGTTTCAGGACTAACCGTTATCTCATTGAAAGGTAACAAGTAATTTTTCAAAATGTTTATTGGAAACATGCGTTATCGATGGCAGGAGTTCGCGCTAAAGGCGGGACGACTGGAAAAACCTCCCTGCCGTTATTATTCTGTCAGTGTCTCTAGCAGTATTGACAAGTACCATATTTTCCAGGCTATAGTCCGCGGACTATACATGTTTAAAAGTTGAAATTTTGGGCAGTGCGGACTATCTACGCGTGCGGACTATACAGGATTTTTGTTTTTCAATATCATTGATTATACCGAGACGTGACAGATTTTGTGAATGAAAAAGTATGTTAATGATGATTTATGTATATTATAGGCTTCTTTGTGAGTTAAAAAAGCATACATTTGTCAAGGGGTGCCGTCCATGAGAAGATTTTCGTGTCGACTAAGCACCAGGTGCGTAATATGCACCACGTGCGGATTATGCACCGGGTGCGGACTATCTAAGCAAAAACTTTAATTTTTGACCCCAAATTTGTCCCTGCGGACTATACACCGGGTGCGGACTATAGTCCGGAAAATACGGTACTTTAAGTAAATTGTACTTAAAGTACTGAATCGAGTAGATTTAGAAAACTTTTACTTTACTTGAAGTGCATTCCATGAGTATGTATACTTGTAGATCACTTAAAGCGGTTTTTTTTTTCGGGTACTTTCCGAGGAAAGTACCACTCCCGACTTTAAAGTACATTCCCCATATTTGGTCTCGGTGAAATTCAGCTCTTTCGAGGACAACTCGCGCGCGTCCTTGGCTTTCCCAGTACTATACGCAATTTGAGATGATGAGTATGGGGTTTCTAACAAAACAAGAAAAAAAAAAGTATTGTCAAGTGAAAACGCGCTCTCGTCTTTCGAGAGGTCATCCGGTCATTTCTCTGAGTGAAGTAATGGCGGCTATAAGACAGATACAAATAGGTGCCTCACAAGTTGATTGCGTTAGCCTGAATAGTTTGTTTGTGAGAGTAAAACGATTACTCTATAGCCGCTTGATTTTATTCGCCGCCATTTTCAAATATAACTGCAGTGCACCCTCGATCACCTATCGGGCAAGGCATACTGGTAAATAAAAAAAACTGTATAAAGGAATTAAAGGGCATCATAAAAATTGTGTTAAAAAGTACTTGCACTTTATTTCAGAAGTACATTGCATTTATAGTAATTTAGTTGAAGCACGTTTTGCCTAGCGTACTTACTGCTTCACTCAAAGTACATAATCTCTCATTTCCTTTTTTCTTTACTTCAAGTACTTTTTAGATGCGCATTACACAACACTGGTCAATAGTGACGTCCGAGTGTAAACAAAAGGCTGATAACAGGTTTTATGCGTGGCTTTTGCGCAGTCTTGCACACGTTACTGGAAAAATGTAATCGAATTACAATTACAAGTACTCTTAGTTAAAAAGCATTCAATTAGGTTACTTGATTACTTGAAAAAAGGTAACCCCCACCTTTCCGATTGAAAACATGGTAGCGCTTTAGACGAGGACAAAGAAGGACACTCGACAACACAGAGCGCTGACTTCAACCGTTTAATCGTCGTGAATTGGGAACTGTATAGGCTGCGCTCATTTCCCTTTCAGCCAATCCCAGGCCTCGCAGCCGCTCGCAAGAACGCTACTTCCCTATCTATCAGGTCAATGGAGGCAATGCTGACACAACCTTCACCGGAACCTATAATCATGTCTGCTTCGATTATCTCTCTTACGGTCTTAACCTTGTGTTTGGCAAGAACAGTGCACGTGTCGAAGAGAGGCCTGAGGCCGCAGTCTTGACAGTGAACCGAGAGAACCTAAACATTAAGAGCTATCGAGATGGCCATCTCTCAGTTCACTGTCAAGACCGCGGCTGCAGGCCTCTGTTCAACAACTGCACCGTTCTCGCCAAACACAAGGTTAAGACCGCACGACAGATAACCGAAGCAGGCCTGATCCTCCATTAATCTAATCGATGGGTGTGTGTGTGTTTAGGCGTTGTAAGAGAGCAGGAAGAAAAAGCGAAAGCCAGTCGTGTACGCGCACAGTGCGCATTTGTCACTGGGGAGGTAGCATTCTTGCGATTGGAGGCGAGGATCGGGGTTGGTTAAGGCCTGAAAGAGATCGCAGTGTATATACATCCCAATTCACGAAGATTAAACAGTTGACGTCAGCGCTCTGTGTGGTCCAGTATCCTCCTTTGTACCTTCGATTCAAACGCTACCATGTTTTTGAACACCCAGTACCAACTCGCCCAACAATCTGCACCAAACAGTTTTCGATTACTTCAGGTTCTCAAAACATTTTTTTTCTGCAGGTTTGCAAACAATAGAATCTTTCGTAGAGTCCATTACTGGATTAGAATTACCGAATTATAAACTACTTCTCAATTTACGATTTTTTTAAAAGCATCTTCCTATCGGGGTATTGGTAACAGGATTCCTTGGTAGGAAACTTGTACAAACTAAGGGCAAAGAAAGAAAAACATAGTTACGGCTGCAAGTAATGTTAGTCGTTCCAAAAGTAATAAGATTACTCTCGTGAATACTTCCTAATAATCGTAATCAAATGATTACTAAATTACGCCACAAATTAATAGATTACAAGTAATTTAATTACTTGTAACGAGTACCGCACACGTCTGCTTTCAGATGACGTCATTGCCGGTGGTCCTTCTCACTTGTTGTTGCCGAGAAAATACAAATTTGATGGAGGGAAATGTATGCAGCAGCATAGGTATACGCCCTCAGCAACAAGGCCGCCACAATGGTATCTGCCGCGACGTCAATGCTAGCCGTGTCTTGGATATTGAGAGTAGCGTTTGTTGTCTTTCGCTTTATTATTGTCGTTTTGTATCTGAGGCCTCGCTCATACGTGTCCCCGCTTTATCTGTATGCTGATTAAGTTCGGGGATCGCGGCGGTCTCGTGAAGTGAACGTTGTGTGTTGCCTGGCTGCGTGTACCGTTTTTGTGCTCGACCTTCGGGTCCCGGGCGGTATAAGGACCGCGGCCTGCGGTTACTGATCCGCAGTACCACGGGTGCGATTTCGGACAAATTGTGTTGAAGTTCTAAAGCAGCAGCTATCGAAACACAACGTTAAACGGCGACACACTAGATCGCCTAGGTGTTGGGGAAACACATGGAGAACGGCGGGAATAACGCGACCTTTTACGTCCAAACATTGAGCTGTGAAGAATATTGCACGACATAATTCTAAACGTGCGAAATCTAACTATTCGTTGTTGTTTTTTCTTAATTTTGGAGCACGAACGTTAGATTGGTAAGGAAAATTTGTAAATGCGTTACCTTCAGGTAATGTTTTGTGTTTTCGAAGTTTTTTTTGCGTTAAAATCAAAGGGTGTTCAGAGTTTATGCTCTGCCGAAAATGCAAAATTTATCGGAGTTTATTTATGATAGATTCCAAGTTTTCCAAAATCGGAAGCTTATTCTTAATGCGTGCCCATTTTTTGTTTCAAAATTAAATATGAAAAAAAAAAATTATCCAGAAACAAAACCTTCCCTAAATTCATAACAACTCACCTGTGTCGAATGATAGTATTTCTTCAGCTGGTTTGTGCATTTGCGCCCTTGCACTCGGCAATACTAACTGTAACATTACAAAACTTCCAAGCTAGTGTGTCTTTAATAAACGTCGATACTTTAGAATCCCTGAAATTTCTGACGTAATTTCTGGAGAGCTCGTTTTCTACCCATCCTATTTCGCCGCTCCACCGGCGACTGCGCGGGATGGAATGGTGGGATCGATGCAGAAGCTAGGAAGCGTCAACTGCGCTAATTCATATATGGATTCCGCGCTTTGGTGCAGTTCACAGGTTTTTTTTTTTTTTTCTTTTGGAGTATGTCGTAACGTCATTGGAAAAAAAAAAGCCTTCTCGAGCGTTTTGTTTTTGCCAATCAAAATGCTAACCAATTATACTTGGTGAAAGGAAGCGCTCGCGAAGGCATTTGTAGAGTACAAGTGTTGTGCTTATTGACTGCCATGCTCTGTGTGGAAAGGCTGATGGAGCGACTACGGCAATTTAGAAATGTAGGGTTTGAGTGACGTTTGCTTCGGTTGTGGCTACAGTGCTCGCTTCAGCAGCACATTCATGGCGCGAGCCTAACATGAGTGGTATTTTAGAATTTGTCACTGAATAAAACTATTTAACCAAAAATTAAAAAATAAAACGTTATAATTGACCTGTTTGACACCATAAAACTATCACGTACCACGAAAATGGTTAATCTTTTCTTTTATTAAGTTAGTTGGGTTACATAATATTAGAAAAAATTATAGAGCTTAAAAATACTTTGTTGAAGTAGTAAGTATCTCGAGGAACCGATCACAGTTTTTTATACAGTACAGTTATTTATTTACTCTACGCAACTTTCTTTTTCTGCAATCGGTATATTTCGTTAATTTTGTGAAGTGTGGGTTTGGGAAATATTTTACGGACTAAAAACGTAGCAACTGGAAAGGTATATAAATTCTTTACTAAAGAATGATGTATTCGCGTGATAAGTTTTTTTTAAATATTTTCAAAGTATATATTTCACGATAACTTGGGACATCGTAAACATGAACTCGTACAGTATTTATTCATTTACAGGTATTCACGTTTTTTTATAGAAAATCTTGTAGACTGAAAATGTTAAACCAGAAAAAAAAAATGCAATGTAAAATATTTATTTATTTAGAAGATACTACCAGCCAACTTTTTAAGGCCAAGGGAAGATGTACGAAGAACAATAAAAAAAGTCAGCAAAGCAGGTGAATATACAATCAGTAAAACGAGTGAGCAGTTCAGTACATTCTAACGAAGAAAAGTCAATCAATTGGGCTCGAAAATGCGGCACAAAAGACAATACCCGTCATGCTGCGGGGCTAGTCGTTCCATTCGCAAACAATACACGGAAAAAAAAAAAAAACATTTTACAAAGTTTTTACTGGAACAAAATTCACGAATCAGTTTCTTATGCTTCTGCCTTGTGTCACTGCTCACCCTATACTAAAGATTGTCATCATGACTTTAAAACAAGTTTTGTTAGGTAAAATGCTATGTAAAAAAAAAAAAAAAATAAAGCGCTTTACTTGCGTTCGACA
Organism: Ixodes persulcatus; assembly: GCA_013358835.2. Classification (NCBI taxonomy): domain Eukaryota; kingdom Metazoa; phylum Arthropoda; class Arachnida; order Ixodida; family Ixodidae; genus Ixodes; species Ixodes persulcatus. The sequence continues at coordinate 209,901 of JABSTQ010011486.1, read as the reverse complement.
TGACAACTCAGGCAGTTCGGACGCACCATACAACGGTGAAACATGTGATTCTTTGCCATATAAATTATAAATGAACCTAAGAACCATTTTTGAACTCTTTCCAACTGGTTCACACACGATTGTGAATGAGGGTCCCATAACATGTCAGCATAATCTAAGTTATCATCTAAACATTTTGATAAGAAACGCAAGCTATTTGGGAAACCAGTATACAGTCATCTGCGAAAAATCTACACTGTATCGAGCGTTTATCTACCATCAAATCATAGATAAAAAAACTAAAAAAAAACAATAGTCCGAGTGTTAAGCCCTGGTGTGCTCCATATAGAACGGGTAAATCAATGGATTCTGCTTTGCCCACAAACACGAACCGTTCACGGTTGGTAAGGGAAGAGAACCATTTCAAGAGGCAATCGTTATTCAGTAGATGATTCAGCTTGTGGAATAACTTGCGATGCGAAACCATTTCGAACGCCTTTGCGAAATCAAAGAAAACAGCATCGACTTGACCATCATTATCGATTACTGTTGCAAAGTTATCGACCGCGTGAAGCAGTTGTATCGCTAGAGAGCTTTTAGGAAACCGTGTTTGAACATCCGATACGGTATACGATGGGCCCTCCGGTACGAACTGCGCATGCGCGAGTCTTCTGCGGTAGCGCATGCGCAGTTCGCATCGGAGGGCTCATCGTATACCGTATCGGATCTGCAAAAACGGTTCCCTAAAACGTTATATTATCGAGCACCATCTACGGAGCCCGTGTTGCTCATCTATTTGGAACGCTGTAGACTCTATAGAAACGTTATGATGTGCTTCAAAAGGAAATGTTCAAGAGCCTTACTACATGTACTCAACCGAGACACTGGTCTGTAATTGCAAACAATTTTTTTTTCTCTGTCTACTCGTATATATAGTCGCTACTTTGGCTGCTTTACAATCATGTGGCATCTTGCCAGTTTTTAAACTGCAAGAGTAAACCACGTAAAAAAATTAGAACAGATTTCGGCATACTTTTTTAGGAAAGCGCTAGGAATTCTATCCTGGCCACACGAGTTTCTACTGTCGATGCAAGGATGTCAAGGATATCCTTTCCGTCGAGACTACTAAGTCGCTGGTCCCACGATTGTCATAATAAAATGATGGCAACACAGTTCTCAATAGTGTGCACAAATAAAGAAAAGAATTGATTAAACGCTCTAGCGACGCACTGCTCATCGACAAGCGTCTGCCCGTTATGAATAAACTATTTAATTGCTACACTTTTATTGTTCGTGAAATGCGCCCAAAATTTTCTTTTATTTTCTTTGAGGAAGTTGTGCCTTTTGATGTTGCAGTAATTATATTTGGATATGCGCACTAGGGCTCATAACAGATGTCAGAGAAAAAGAAGCAAAATATTTAAACTTGGTTGGAATCTTTCTACTCGATTTATATTTCGTTTTAATAGTAAAATTTCACGCGGCACCCATAGACTAGCTGTTTCTTTCTTTTGATTGATCTCGCATGAACGAACTTGTCGAAACGCGTCAAAACGACTTAAAAAAAAAAAATCTACCGACTCCCCATTCTTCTAGGAAACACACAAAAAATCTCTCAATGGCCTCTTCCAAGAAATCAAGAATATCGATATCATTTGCCCGAGTGAAATCACGATAGCGTTTCCCTTCGGTTTCTAGGTACACGTACCGCGGAGAAGAGAGGTCGCAGACAACTAGTGCATGGTCAAATATGCCTTCTGCGATCGATTCATCAGGTACAACTTTAGTAATTATATTAGTTGACGTTTGGCAATACATTTTTAGATAATGATAATGAAAAATTAGATAATAATAAATAAATAATGAAGAAATTAGATAATGATAAATTAGCTAATGACAATATGGACAAAACAGAGATTAGACAATAGGGACCTTTAACAAACCGTTGCCGTGCTCCGCGTTCCGCATTAACGGAGCCTTTGAAGCATGCTTTTAAGCGCACGCCCGGTCCCTAATGATAATGATATATCTTCGTCAGCGCTAGAAAACAACAAGAACTAAGAATAAAAAAGTCAGCGTCATGGCTAGAGGTTTAAGCGTTGAATAAGCTTTTTTATGTAGTACACACAATTTTCAAGAGCGAGGTCTTTGCAACCGTTCTTGTGGAGCTTCGGTTTGGTTCGTGTATTGCGAATTTTGTGTCCGCTTAGAGACAACCAATGTATTCGTTTTATCGAAGTTTCTTTTGTACTAGCCTTTCTCCTAATATTCTCCCTGAAGATTAACGCGTATCTTAAGAAAATCATCCTACACAACCATTTAGTATGTTTTACTTTTTTCCACTGTCGTGCAACTTCGGAAAGTCATATTACAAAGTGGTAGTGAAATTCATAGCATTTATAGCACTTCCTAGTTCTGAATGCCGATGGATGTGTAGCCAAGCAGGGAAAGGCGTTGTGCCTGGGCCGGTTTGCTGATGAACGCGGCTGTCTCTCCATGGTGGTTAAAATAGCTACAAGAGGGGTTTTGATGTCACGTGACTGGTTCCAAGGGGACAAGAAAACTTACAAATGTATTTCTGGGAAAGGTCGTATTAAGCGAGCATTAAAGAAAACGACAGGTAAGGCTTACGTCTGCTGAGTGGAATCGGCTGAAACGCTAGGTACTTTCTTTCCACGGAGCCGGCAACGTGACTTTAAAATCCGTCTCGCGGCTATTTTAACCGCCGGGAGAGATAGCCGCATTCACCATGGAAACCGGCCCTGGCACAACCGAGTGGCGTATTCGGAAATGCTTTTGGAGTAAGACCACAGGGCCAATTCCGGCACGATGATTGGTGCGTTTTTATAAAGGTCACATTGTCTGGTTTGCGAGGGAAGGGAAGGGGGCATTTTTTTTTGACACAGGATAAACGGAAAACTGAAAACTCGTCGGAATCGATATTATGCTGCGGGTTACCATCAACAGTGACTGCATGTCGGCAATCTCTCGTCTTCACGTACTGTGCACACTTAGATCGTGTTTAACTTGGTCAAATCAAAAAACGACGAAGGTTGACAAATCTGGTATGAAAACTATAAGGAACCTTTTGAAAGCCTTGTAGACGTTTCGGCAAGAAGTCACTTCTGCTGCAACTCTGAGGCTTCTAGACTGTACCTTTCAAGTTGAACTTGGTCATGGTGGTCCTAAGCGCCTAAGAATCAGTGCTCATGGTGTGTTGCTCTCAGCAACTGATCATGGCTAGAGGTTTAAGCGTTGAATAAGCTTTTTTATGTAGTACACACAATTTTCAAGAGCGAGGTCTTTGCAACCGTTCTTGTGGAGCTTCGGTTTGGTTCGTGTATTGCGAATTTTGTGTCCGCTTAGAGACAACCAATACGCCTCGCAAGTGGGTTCATTTTCGTCCTCTGCGTATGAGAAAGGAGGTAGCGGTGACGTCAGAACGCCGAGCCCTGATTGGCTGATCGCGACCCCCCTATCTGAGCGTCGTCTGCTCCTTTGCAACGTCGTCTGCTCGCAACGTCGTCTGCGTCTGTCTTGCCTTTCCTGCGACTTTCGGAAGTGCAGGTCTTTACGAGCGAGCTCGACTTCGCCTTTCAGAGAGGGGAGACGAAATAACTCGAGCGGTACGTTGTTTTTGTCGAACAACTAGCAGACGAGCATCAAGGGGGGAAGTCAAGGGACTCGCTGGCGAGGTGTCCCGAGGCGCCGAGGTTTGTCTGCTAAGAAGCGAGAGTGTCCGCAAGTTCCCTCCCAAATACTTTTTCCCTCCTTGCGTGTGCGCGAGACTCCTCACTCTTAAACGGCGTCGGCGGGTTGGTGCAGTTAACGTCGTCTGCTTTACGTCTGCTAGTCAAAGCGATGGCTGCTTTACCTTTCCTGCGTCTGTCGGAGATTCACCGCTTTTTCACCGGCGAGAGTCGCCGCTGCCTCGGAAAACGAGGCGATGACAAGAGGAAGAGATTGAAGGGTTCACAAGGGTCGCGCGGGCATATTCCATTCAGCACGCCAGCCGGTCGTGGGCAGACGGTCTTGGCCAAGGACCGTCGGAGCACCGCTGCGCCGCTGCTAGGCCTATCTGCCGAGCTCGCTTGGACGGGGTCAGTGGAATCGTGGCCGTTGGAGCATTTCCCGGGTGTTTGTGGATCCAGCGTTCTTGTTCGTCGTGGTGCATTTCAAGTGCTTTTTACTTTTTTTCTTGCTGCTTGTAGTCGTGACGCGTGAGAATAGCACGTACAAAAATAAACGTCCGTTGGTCGTCGCGACCAAGTAACTGAGCGACGCTGTCGGCCATGCTGAGTTGATCGTCGTAGGATTCCGTCGTAACCTGAGCAAAACTTACGATAATTTCGTTTCGTGAATACGAATTTGTTCTCACGTTTTGTCTTACGCACTCTTTCGGCGTAACATGGTTTTATGAATCTCGCCTCTGCACTTCCGAAAGTCGCAGGAAAGGTAAGACAGACGCAGACGACGTTGCAAAGGAGCAGACGACGCTCAGATAGGGGGGCCGCGATCAGCCAATCAGGGCACGGCGTTCTGACGTCACCGGTACCCCCTGCGCGAGAAGCAGACGAACTTGCCCTCCGCATTTATTCGTTTTCTCGAAGTTTCTTTCGTACTAGCTTTTCTCCTAATATTCTCCCTGAAGATTAGCGCGTATCTTAAGAAAAGCATCCTACACAACCATTTAGTATGTTTTACTTTTTTCCACTGTCGTGCAACTTCGGAAAGTCATATTACAAAGTGGTAGTGAAATTCATAGCATTTATAGCACTTCCTAGTTCTGAATGCCGATGGATGTGTAACCGAGCAGGGAAAGGCGTTGGGCCCATACACGTCAAGTGCCTGGGCCGGTTTGCTGATGAACGCGGCTGTCTCTCCATGGTGGTTAAAATAGCTACAAGAGGGGTTTTGATGTCACGTGACTGGTTCCAAGGGGACAAGAAAACTTACAAATGTATTTCTGGGAAAGGTCGTATTAAGCGAGCATTAAAGAAAACGACAGGTAAGGCTTACGTCTGCTGAGTGGAATCGGCTGAAACGCTAGGTACTTTCTTTCCACGGAGCTGGCAACGTTACTTTAAAATCCGTCTCGCGGCTATTTTAACCGCCGGGAGAGATAGCCGCATTCACCATGGAAACCGGCCCTGGCACAACCGAGTGGCGTATTCGGAAATGCTTTTGGAGTAAGACCACAGGGCCAATTCCGGCACGATGATTGGTGCGTTTTATAAAGGTCACATTGTCTGGTTTGCGATGGGTAAGGGAAGGGGGCATTTTTTTCTGACACAGGATAAACGGAAAACTGAAAACTCGTCGGAATCGATATTATGCTGGGCGTTACCATCAACAGTGACTGCATGTCGGCAATCTCTCGTCTTCACGTACTGTGCACCACCTTTAGATCGTGTTTACTTGGTCAAAATCCCAAAAAACACGACGGTTGACAAATCTGGTATGAAAACTATAGGGACTTTTGAAAGCCTTGTAGACGTTCGGCAAGAAGTTCACTCTGTGGCAAATCTGAGGCTTCATAGACCTTTCAAGTTGAACTTGGTCATGGTGGTCCTAAGCGCCTAAGAATCAGTGCTCATGGTGTGTTGCTCTCAGCAACTCAGAAGCAGACAAAAGCTCTGTAGGAATCATTGAAATATATTTTGAATAACCTGAAATTGGCATCGGTTGTGTCGCAGAAGGGAAACCCCTTGACAAGACGAAGAACAAGCCTGACCAACGCCATGTCCAAGGCGGCGGTGAACAAGACCATCACCTTCAGCGCGTGCTCTATCCCCATGACGGACCTGGACAAGAGCCCGACCAGGAACACCGAGTTCCGACCTCACAGCTCCAGTTGTTCAGGGAGGCTTGGAGAAGCAGACCGACCCAGGAAAAACCTGCTGGGAAGCAAGCGTTCGGGAAGCCTTTCTGCAGTTGGACAGGTACGGGAATCTTGAAAGGGAGCCGTCAGCCAGATGGGCCTCTTATGCGGACTCAACTGGTTATAAGTTATAACAGACGACGCCGCTGTGCTTGTCGGGTTATAACTTATTACATGACAAGCACAGTGACGTCGTCTGCTTCTCGCCTAGCAGAGAACCAAGTGAAAGGCGTCTGCTAGGCGCAAACTGAAAGAGCATGACCGCCACCCCGCGCATGCACTGTGCAATCTCAGTGCTACGCATACGTGGCGCTGAGAGTATACAGAATAGCCAGCTGTGTTCACGACAGTACTCGAGATTCGCGAGGTTTGACATGGGCCTTGTGATGTGAGTTTGAACAGAGACGCAGTAACTCTGTAACAAGGCAGAGGTCTAAACTACGTGTGGCTGATGTTTTGTTTCAATCACGTCATGTGTTTGACTTCAAGTGAAGTTGCTGGCGACCTCTGAGGAATGGGTTCCTACACCTGGGCAGTGGACATAGCTTTCTTAAAGAAATGCTCTATTGTGTATAATTAATGAGTTGGTCGATACAATTCGTGCTCTTGTTTTAATCCGAGGTAACCTTAAATTGGTTTATGGTATTTTGCAATCTCTGAGCTTTTAGAACGGTCTGCATAAAACCGATCATGAATAAAAAAAAAACAGAAAGTGGGACATCTTATGACATCAGAGCACCGAACTTTGTATTGAATAGTTCGCACTATCGCATAGATTAACCTTGGTGCAGCCTCTGGTGGAGAGTGGAGACCCAACAGCTAAAGGATTTGGTTTGTCTCTCCCTGATGCATTAGTTATTGAAAAAGCGGTTTGATGTTGTATATTTTAAACAAAATGTTGTATTTAGCACGTTGGATGTTGTACTTTTAGACAAAGTAATGCACGTTCCAGATTTCTGTAAGTCGTGAATAATAGTTATACTACCGAAGGGCCCCACACTGGGTAAACATCGATGGCACCAAAGTTGCTTTACAGTGTTCGAGTCTGTTCTGAATGCCATCAAACTTATGACCCAGGCATAGGTTAACACCAAGATGGAGGATAACGGTACTAAGGTATAACCTTATGCGTTTACATCACGCAAAAAGGGCACACAAAATCGTAGTTCAACAATACTAAACCCAGCCGCTTTCCTGCGCTCTCGTCAACATGACCTAACGAGAAACTATTGTTGAAGCGAGAAGTTCGTATGCCTTCAAAAAAAAAAAAAATGTCTCATTTCTTTGTTCCAAACCATTCACAGAGATACACAGCCTTGAGCTATCGCTCGTGTCTGTGTGGCGTTGACACGCGAGCCACGATACATGGAATGCGAAACTTTCCGTTTCGCACAACCGCACCAAATACCAAAGACGAAAAAAAAAAAAAGAAACCGCTTGACATCAACTATGAACACTAGCTCTACTGTAGTAGTGCGCAGAATGTTACAACAGTGCAGTGCTCTCGAGAGTCGGACATAAAAATGCGTCTTCCTCAAAATATAACTGTTAAAAAAAAGTTATTTGCACGGAAACATTAAAAAAGAAAACAAAAACTTCTATCGTCCCCGACCTTACTTGAAAACGCATATCCCCGCATCTCCGGTGTTCGGTTCAACCGGGATTTCTAATTGAACCGACGAATCTGGTTCGAGCTCGCGGAGCGCATCAACACAATGACACAACTGAGAACGTCGATAGACTTTGGTGTAAACCTTCGCGTCAAGTACTCTATCGAAACGATACTCCGCCTCGAGCGCTAGCTTTCTGGATTTAATGACTCTCCGTGGCACGCGCAGTCAACGCACGTTGGGAGGCAGCGTGCACGTACCGAAGGCCAAGTTTCAGCAGGATTCTGTTCAAGTTCAAGCATGTTCGTCTGCTTCTTGCGCAGGGGTGGCGGTGACGTCAGGACGCAGAGCTTTGATTGGCTCCGATTCGAAGGACAGCGGGCAGACTTCAAGACAGCTAGCATTTAGGTCCATCCACTATCCTTCAATCAGAGCCAATCGGAGCTCGACCTTCTGAATTCACCGGAACCCTTGGGCAAGAAGCAGACGAACTTGCGTTACGTATAAAGACGTGCACGCCATCGACACGAAGGAAGCATCGATCCCTGTGCCAGTTGCATCCATGGTCTCTGCCAGCTTAAGAAACGCAGGGGGTCTCCTATTATGTTCACGGTCCTTGGTTGGTGATTCGCCCTTCGGCGTTCTTGTCGGAGAATGCCTGAATCTGATTGGCTCTGGAGCGATAATGAGGTGCACGGAATTCGGCACGCCCTGCGTTTGTGGAACTGTCGGCGACTATAGACGTTTGCAAGTACGGCCTCTTGGCGCCGCCATCTTGCTGCTCTCATAGTCAAACATTGATGCATCATGCATCAGCGTCTCATTGCATCAAGAATCAGCGTGTCATAGTCAAGCCTTGATGAGGCGTGCCCACGGTTTCCAGACTGGCGCCTGAACAAAGCGGTTTCTATCCACGGTGGCCAGACTATAGCTCTACGAGCGTGGCTGCTTGCAAACGACTATTCAGCGTGCATGTTTGTCTGCTCCTGGCACACCTCGTGTGTTTTTCCCCCCAAATGCGCCCACATGCGTATGTTTACCCCCGACCTTAACCAATGATGGCACGAGCTTGGCCGCCTCGTCATCGCGCGTTCTCTATGTTGCCTTTCGATTGGCGTGCCACTCTTTACGTTCCGATGCGCCAAATACGCATTTCGGAACACTAGCTCGTCTAATAGGCTATGGCCAGTAGCCAGGTTTGGACACTAAGTGTCAGGGGATAGCTGGTAACTAAACGAATACAGTATCTTGTAACTATACAAGGGAAATCACCGTCGATTGACACACAAAAACTTTGAAGAGATACAAGCTTTCCTTGGAATGTTGCGGTTATAAACCTTGGCCCTGGCTGAACCTGCAATATGAAGTCGGTTGAGGCTATGGTGATGTCAAGGATGTAAGCAGGGTCTTTAATAGAGCATCGGCCAAGCGTTTTGTACAAGAAATAGGCATCGATGGGTATCATATTAGCCAGCCTCAAGCAACATTTATATTGACGTACGTATCATTTAAATAAATTGAGGCCTTAGCTTACTTTTGTATATTTTTCCCTTTAGTTAGTTATAAATATGATCCTTCTTTTTCGGTTATATATATATATATATATATATATATATATATATATATATATATATATGTCTGTGTGTGTGTGTGTGTGTGTGTGTGTGTGTGTGTGTGTGTGTGTGTGTGTGTGTGTGTGTGTGTGTGTGTGTGTGTGTGACTTTTAAATTGGGGGGCTGAAATTGGGCGACTTGATCCAAGGTAATAATCGGGGATAAATATGTTTAAAAGATATTCTGGAATCCGGGGTTATCCGATTATACGATATTTAAAAAGGTATAAGAATAATTAACAATAGAAATCATCGATTGGTTTCAATATATTTTTATTTCCAAAATCAAGTAACTAAAGTACAGAAGATAGTATTAGAATAAGGGCTCACTGGGCTTTCGATTTTTCATAATCCATGTTGCTTACATAATCTTCATTACATAATCAACATATTTGGAAGGAGCACATTGTAGTTTTCCGGGATCCGAAAACGCACTAAACTTTGACGTAGATTTTTCTCTATCTTATCATCCGTACTCTGGCTCCGAGAGCCTCACTCCTGTGTCACAATCGGTAACATGCGCGCACCACCGCACAATTCCCGCGCGCTTCAATTAAAAAAAATTAAATTTCCCCGTTTTAGTGGATGGTAATTACGGGAAAAAGTTCCTAACTGGAATCACACGTTTATTTTTACTAATTCAAAAATTAATTATGCAAAATATAATTGAAGATTTTATCATACACACGGTGCACCTCCGCAGATTGGGAACCTGTTGGCAGTCTCTGTAGCTATCACCGGGGCCGCACTGGTAATACGTCACACAAAAGAAACAAACAAATACTCTGCAGTAACTGTCAGCAGATTTACTTGAAGCCTGCAAACGTACAAAGCAAAATATGTTTCGACGAACACGCTTAAGTCGCGTCCGCTGATAAGTTCTGTTATCATAGTCTGCGGCAAACACCGTGTTTTTTTGTGTATGGTGCACGAACACTGTGACTGCTGCTTAAATGCGGCACACATTGTTGCTTATCTGCGATGTGTACTTTTCGCGGGGAAAGTTCGGCATGTTGTTCGGTGAAGCACCGATATAGACCGACTCGGCTTTCTGACGTCACACCACTGTGGTGGCGCTGCTATCGGCACCGCGCATGCGCAGACCCATACAAAAAAATTCTCAACGAGTTTTATGTGAGTTTTCTAATGTACTCTATGGGAATTCATTAGAAGCTCAGGTGAAACTCATGAATGCTTTCTTTTTGTAAGGGAATGCTTCGCCTCACGCAAATCTCCTGGTTTGGGCAAACACGGGATTGGTTGTAAACAGTGTGTTAGTGTATATACTCGAAGCTACTTCTTCAACTAGTAATAGACGAGCGCCTTGCTGGCCTTAGTTCAAGTTAGCAAATCAAAATCAAAATCAATTTGTATTTAGCAAATTGTATAACAAGCTTTTTTTTTTTGCATAGAAAGTTGAGTCTTAGTGCCATGAAAACCAATTTATGCGGACCGCTCAACTAACGGAATTATAAAATATTAATCATGGTAGTGGTCAAAGGTTTCACCCTGCGTTCTAGTCTCACAGGGTGAACGGGTGACCAACACAGCTTTCCCACAGACAGAACAAACTCGGCTTTTTCGCTACCATTTAATTCACAAACATTCGTTTTTGTTCACAAGGATGTAGCTACCCGATTGTTGACAAACGAATCGTTTGTCAACAATCGGGTAGCTACATGTTTGAGAACCAGCAGCAGTATAGTGCTTGTATGCCAGCAGTTGTTCTAGGTTGACGATGATCAGGGGTAAGAAAGTTTGACGACAAGGTGTTTTTGGGACCGTCTGCAAATCATGTTCGTTGAATGTTCCTCTGCTGAAACTAGAGGCCATAGCGGAACGACCGCATGCAAAATAAAAATGTTAAAAATAAAAAAACTTCCCGTCATTACTTAAATAGCGCATTAGTACGCGCCTTAGCCAAGCCTGTAGCCTTTAGTAAGTTTAAAGAATCGAAGGACTTTTTGCGATACTTCAGTTGCAATTGTGAGGCTCGGTGAACGTTTGTTTTCTAGTTTTCATTTGTGAAGATAATGATCAGGAGGACGACTAGAATACGAAACTTTAGCGGCCGGTGCAGACAAGGAGCATGATGCGTCGGTAGAGATAGCTCCGCTTGTATCGGTCAAGACGGACAGCTAGAAATCCCAAGAATTCTGGTCCCCATTTGATTAGCAATAAGGGACCCGCATAACGGACTCGCTATCTCTGTTTACGTCAGTTTTGAGCTCAGCGGTAGTTGAGACGCGCGACACTCCGCACTCTTGCGAACACAACAATTAACCACTTCATATTGCAATCTTTCTATCAAGCGCTCCCCTTACCACTGTTTTCTAACGACTTTAGATAGCGCCAGCGGTGTAATCTTGTCCGCGCTATCCAGCCAGACCGAATACAGGAGTTGCTTTCGCCGGAAGTGCGCTAAGCTGAAACCGAAGACGTAATCATCTGAGCCCATTGTCTCGATAATTGACGTCTGCGCTTTGCAAAGAGGTCCCGATTACGGTCGGGGGGCAAAGAGGTAGCGTTCTTTACGAACACGTGAATTACACAATAAACGAATTTCACTAAGCGTTTGGCGTATGCGCGACGCCGCCATTATCGTTTAGTCCAAATGTAGTGACCTTAATTTAGTGCAGGGGATGATGGCGGTGTGCGTGAGACGGCTCCTCCCGACTTCCAACTTGTTTGTAAACAGCAAAAAGAAAAGGCAAGAAAGAGCCAACGATGCTTCTCTATAGATTCGCATCACAGCCCACGCCAATGGTCTCGTGAGGAGAGTGCGACCTGGTCTCAATTGTTAGGCTTTCCGCCCGGATGCTTTTCCGCCGCCGCGGTTCGTGTCTTGAGACCGCTTCTTAGAACCCATCGGTGACATGGGTGAGGACCGTGGCGCAAGGCGATGCCCCTCGCGTGTCCTCGCTGCGGCGCCGAGTGGACGCTACCCGCGCTGCTCTTTGCTCTCGCTCAAGACAAAAGTCGGAGGACGCCCGAAAGACGTTGCCCGAGGGTACGATCACCACTTTGCGATCCTGTGAGTTTCTTCAGAGTGTCTCAATGTTCGCCATCATGTGTGCCCATCGTGTGCATCGACTTTACACATGATTCTCCATCATGTTGTATATGATAGGGAATTATCCCCATCATGAACAACGACTACCAACTGGCCAAATTCACCACCACACTGCTAATACATCATACAAAATACAGACACTGTCTGAGACGTGTTTCTTTCTTGTATGACAGTCATTAGTTAAACACAAACTACTGTCAAACAAACACAAACTACTGACCGACACACAAACACACTAATGTGTGTTTGCTGTCGGACGAAGTTATCCTTGCGGTTCATCTGTCACGAGCCGTCGCTCTTCGCCAAACAGTTGAGACCATTGATGTACGCTTGTGTTTGTCGTATTCTCAAACTTTCAGGTGGTTTCATTGGCTCTTTCATCAAAAAGTTTACTTGGGAACTCTGCTCCAAAGCTGGGAACGCATTGGTCGCCGCCATGATAGCGGGAACTGCTGCGCATTCGAGAAATACGTCATTTCGGGCGCAGGGTATGTAAAGATTAAGTCAGCGTTCTTCGCAAGTTTCAACCAGCTATACTTGCCCGTCGATTTCTCGCATTGAACCTTGAACGACCCTTGTAACACCGGGCCCTTTTGAAACTTATTTTCTAAAGCGAGAAATGCTTTTTAACGATTCCCCCATTCTTCGAATTTTGTCCGTTCGTCTGTACGTCCATCCGTCCGTCCGTCCGTGCATTTCCCGCTGAATTTAGTGGGGAAATCGATGTCACGTAACCTTTACATGAATTGAGTTCCCCCTTTAAATTTAGCGGGAAAGTCGACGTGAGATGACCTACACACCGAGTCAGTTTCCCCGCTAAATTTGGCGAGAAATTTGCTGCCACGTAACCTGATAACGCGCGAACTATACGCCGCTGTAATTTCCCCGCTAAATTTATCGGGAAAATCGACGTCACGTGACTTTACGTCACCTGACCTTTACTTTTATATATATATATATATATATATATATATATATATATATATATATATATATATTGATGCCACGTGACCGATACTATACAAGACTGTATATAGTCTTCTGAACAAATTAAAATGATCACTTCTTAAATACAGCATTTCGTTCATTATAGAATTTTAAAAGTAAAGGTCGCTGCCTTTTTTTCTTTTTGAAGAATGAAAAACATTGTCGCTTGGCTCATGACAAGGCAGTCGTCAAAGTATCCTAGACCAAATGGGAGACAAAAGCATATAATTTCATTTGTAATTTCACACATGCGTCAGAATTGAAATATGAAGTCGGTATATCCTGAGAGCTACGTCAGTTCCTCTTGAGACGCGGAGCAGTACTCTATGTGGAATTATATGTAAAGCAGTGAACATTTCGTTGAATCAGCTAGTGCCACCGGAAAATTTGCAATTTGCGTTCTGCTCACACATTGGTGAGCAGGCTGCGACTTCTGAGCTTACATATCAGCAGCATGCAGAAGCACAGAAATGTAACGTACTGGATGCCTGGGAAAGCGCTCCTGTATCTGGAAAGCAGTGTTGTACGGAACGGCGTTCCAAGGAACGGCGTTCCTGGAACGCGTTCCTTTTAGGAGGAACGAAGGAACGCCGCCGTTCCATTTTGCATCGCTGGAACTGGAACGGGAACGCGTTACATTTTTACTGGAACGGAAAGAGTAACGGCGTTCCTTTTTTTTCTTCCGGTGGGGTAATTTTTATTTTATTTCGAACAGGGAAATTTTGAAAGCACAAAGTGCAGGATCTCGTTACCTTTTTGGCTACTAATCTTATGGATTATTTTGTGTGGTCCTCGCTTGCTAACTGTTTCGGGTGCAGGAGAGCTGGTGGAGATTGATTTTTTTTTGAGTGCCCGAAACTTCGGTACAAAAAGCAAGGCTTTTAGTCGTAGGAAAAGACAAAAAAAGAGGGTTGTTTCAAACTCAGCTACTTTCTTTGATTCTGCGAATCCTCATACACCCAGAAATCTAAGGCCGACTACAGCCATCACTGAAGTTCCATAACGAGACCTATAGTTGCAACGAGATCACAGATTGCCAGACATCGAACGCACCCTTGTATCCCGAACATTGGTCACTTAAAAGATACACAAAAAAAAAACACCTTTATTTCTTCTCTTGTCCCCCACCTTCAAAATAAACAACAAAGCCAACCTTACAAAGAAGTATTTTGTAGTTTTTAATAATGACCTTCCAAAATCCCTACCCTCTCCTCGACTTGCTCGTCTTGCGGACAGCAACATCGAGAAGCAACTGTTGTTAATTTCGAACAGGGAACTTTGTTCAATTGAAACGTGTGAGGTTGTTGTAAAACGCTCGTACAATGTTGGGTAAAAGTACATTCGGCTCGTCTGAATCGTCCACTACAAACATGAATATGGTTAAAAGTTGAGATTTTTAACTTGAATATATCAACAAATCAAACCCTGCTTCCGCTTGTTTTCTTCTCCTGTTGCCCTTCCATAACGACATACAAACTCGTATGTTGACTACTAATGGGATAGATAAAAAAAAAAAAAAACTCTGCTTGATTTAACTAAGTATAGTAATTAGCAAAATACAAATGTAACGTATATGTAACGATACGTTTCATTTTTTTAACTGTAACGGGAACGAGTTCCTTTTTCACAGATGTAACTTGTAACGGGAACGCGTTCCAAAAATTAGAAGGAACGAGGAACGAGCTTTCGTTCCTTTTTTCGAGGAACGCGTACAACACTGCTGGAAAGTAGGCTTCAAATTTGGTGAGCCCAATACGTTTTTTTTTTTTGATGATTTTTGTTTTTACCGTTTGGCTGTTGGGATTTTTGTGACCATTTACGCCCACTTTACACTACCTACGATGTCTTCGACAGGCTACCAAAGCCATCGGTTTGGCTAGTTTGGTGCAATTAGCCAAGCCACAAGCTCACTTGTTCTAATATATGAGTAATGGTTTTATAAAAAGAATGGAGTGCAACGTCCAATCAAATAAAGGTTGCGAGTCTAAGCATTAATCATACGAGAAAGATAAAGAAAAAGAAATACTAAATCGCGTTTTCAAGAGCGCTGAACCAGGAACAAGATCTCAATCGACCTCAATGTCCACCATTCAAGTTTTTCCAAAGCGATGCTACTTGTGATTATACCTCACGTGAGTAATCTTCACTGCGCCATAAGGAGTGTCGATATAGGTTATCTTTAGTACGTTATCTTTAGGTTGTAATCTAGTAGAAGACAAATGGACAATTCCGGATATACGCAGCGCCTCCCATCACTTTTTCGACTCACTATACGGCAATCCGATGTACGGCGCACACAGACGAATAGAAGAAGCAGCACATGTCGGTTTAGCATTTTGTGATTTCAGAACGCAACGAAAGCAGCTCGATAACAAAACGGGGTATTTCTCGAATTTGTGATGTGTTCGCTCTGTGGTTACGAGAAGGGAATGCGCAGTTTTTAGAATGTATGGAGCATACGTTGCGCTGCAGGTGGTGTCAATGAGAGGCCTTGCGGGATTTTCTAGAAAGGTAGATTACGTACAATGTAACTATCCATCCAAAGTGACAATTTTTTTGTTGCTGTATTAAAAAAAACGTATGTAGCTTAATCTTACACAAGACATGGTCGAATGAACAAGTTCTTTTTTTCCGCAGGCTCGATGTTGTTGCCGATAACTATCTTGTCATTCGAGCTTGAGAAGTCACTTAGCTAACAAGACGAACAGTGCCCGATTTGTTTTCAGAATGAGTGGGATATTGGTGTAGAGATGTTCAGTCGCCAAAAGGAAGGGACAAAGGCCTCGAAGGTTTAGCTATGTTTATATATACGATGGCATCTTGAAGATAACTGGAATCCAGCATGGTAGAGACCATAACAAATATCATTCCATTTGTACGCAGTGTGCGGTAAAAATCATCAAACTACATATGTTAAAAATATAAAAAAATTAACAATGAAGGGATTTCGATTAGAATTAAGGGAAGTGAGGAATCCTATGTTAAGCTTTCTCTTCTTGTACGCCGTCAGTTCTCGGACAGGTAACCGTTAGCCATTGCTCTTGCCGAGGATTGAGTGCGCGGTAGTTCGCTGTCCCGTATACCAGAACGGAAACTCTCAGCCGAAAAAGAAAAAAAAAAAGAAAAGAAGAATTCCGCGCGATCTTTTGGACAGAGCACGTCCTGCGCAAGCTGTCAGCTCCGCAAACCGGAAAGGCTGACTGCCACGGCCTGTATACCGCTGCACTGGCAAGTGCGCTCGCTCAAAGTCACGTCCGCACGCGGGGGATTGTCTTCTGGGAGGTCCTGACAAGGTCGACGTAGAGGGCGACGCGTTGTTACCCCCGATGTTTACCCCGTCCACGCCTCCAGCAGCCACCCTCCTCCCTCCCTCCCCCGCCCCCACCCGCGTTAGGTAAGTTGAGGGTACGCTAGTGTGCCTCGTTTACAGCATCTGCCCTCGTTTCTTTGGAGTGTTGCTGTTTCGTTGCGAGTTTGGCTCAATGCGTCTACTCTCGACTTTTCGAACGAGGTTCATGCATCTGCTAGAGCGATACCTGGAGGAGGTTGCGACTTTTTTTCTTTTTCGCATCGTATTTGGTGTTTGTGTAACTTTCGGTACTGTTTAACGTGCACATATCGCGTGGTCTTTTGTGTTCAGTCCCTGTGTTAGTTCTTGAGACTATTCCGCTATTTTAACTATTTCAATTGTTTCGTCGAATGTAGAGCGTTCTTGCGACTCGGCGAATGTAAGGTGTTCTGCTCAGAAAAAGTGATGAGAGGAAACCATGTAAACAATCTAGTGTCCCACCATGGAAATTATACTGGTAAGGACGCGCTACTGGACAGCCAGACTTCTCGTGTGGGTTGCTCGTCCTTGATGAAGACGCCGTGCTGAGATTGCTTTCTTGCGTGGACTTCGTGTAAGTTTTTGCTAGGTTCATTCCGAATGTTTCACGGTGCACTTTTTTCTGTATGTGCAGGCAAAGCCTCCAGCTTCATCGACTACGACGATGGACGAAAATCTCAACTCGCTGCCGGACATACGCGTCGGCACTGAGAACATGACGTCTGACGATAGGCCTAATGGAAACGTGTTTACCATCACTCAACCGGTGTCCAGCGGTAGGAACTCTCCATCCAACATGAGTTTCCGAATGAAGAACCTCCAGCCAGACAGCATATCCAGGGACAACGTTAGGCCAGGATCGTCGGATGAGAGCCTAGAGTCCAACGGAGCCGCCATACGGTAAGCGCTTTTTGTCTTGGGTGGTATGCAAAGTGACTTTCAGCTTTTGCGACTTCAATAGTCATAGGTGCATTTTAGAACAGCAAAGAAGTTGGAAACTAGCCGTGCAACGTTGATTTTTAGGAAGGGGGCCAGTGGCGTATCCAGGAACTTTCTTTGGGGGAGGTGGGGGGGTAGCTTCCTGGGGTGTCTTTCACTTGAGGTGCGGGGAGGGGGGGGGGGCATGTCAAATGCATGTCTATGTTTTTGGTGGGCTAGATTACGGGGGGGGGGGGGAGGTGCAAAAGGAAGCGGAAGTTATTTTGACAAAATCGTGTATAGATTTTTACTTGCTCAAATTTTAGTCACCTTCAAATTACTCTCTGCCTGGAGTTATAAGTGTCGAGACGTTTCTTTCAATTATCAAGACAGCCTTTAAACTCGTCGATTTGAATACCCTTCAATGCTTCTGTCGTTTTTTTTTTAATTTTTGTTTTACATTTTTCTTATTTTTTATCCGGGGAAACATTAATAAAAGTCACATGGTGCGAGGTCGGGTGAATAGGAAGGTTAGGGTATGGAGGCCACGCCGTTTTCGGTCAAAACCTGCTGAACATTCAGCCCGGTGTTGGCGGGCGCGTGGTTATTGTGGAAGTACCAGTCTCGCCACAACTCGGGTTGTCATTCTGCTTACCCCGCGCGGAGTGTTGAGCAGTTTTTGACCAAAAACGGCATGACCCCCGTACCGCACCCTCTCTATTCACCCGACCTCGCCCGTGACTTTTTTCGTTTCACCGGATGAAGAAAGTTATTAAAGGGAAATGGTTTGCCGCGACGTATAAGAAGTGAAACAAAAAACCGGAGGAAACACTGAAAGACATACACATCGACGAGTTTACATTTTGAGCATTGGAAGAAACGTATCGACAAGTGCATTAGACTCGGCGGAGAGTGCTTTGAAAGTAACTGAAATTTGAACATGGTGTATGTGTACCAGCGCGTAACAACAAGGACCAAGAAAAGGGATACGGAACACAGGACGAGCGCTCGTCCTGTGTTGTGTTCTTTTCTTAGTCCTCGTTGTTGCGCGCTGTTAGACCTACACCATGTTTAACTTTCACCAAATAGTCCAGCTCTCCACTTTGTTAAAATTTGAACGTTTTGAAAATACACGGTTTTGTAAACATAAAGGCCAGATTCTTTTGGGTCCCTCCTTGTATAGATGATAGGAAAAGCGTTTTTGTTTTTCGGTTTTCGGAGTTTATCATGGACAGGACTGACCGCAATAAAGCGGCATTTATTGAAACAGGACGTAGTTGGCGATTATCGATTTTTAATTTTATTATTTTCAGCGCGACATCAGTATATATCTTGGAGTAAAGATCATATAAAACAAACATGCAAAGCTTGCAAAAGGGTGCAACGCAAGAAATATTCTTTATGTGATGCGATCAGAAGTGCTATACAAGAAATATACTTATAATTGCAAATCTTCAGAAGTACAGCGCTCCGTGTCTAAAGATACAACCGTGCAGTATCTGTGGACTAGTAAAATAGTAAGAAAAAAATAAACTCCCCGTTTTGTCAAATAACATTTACAACAGGCTTTGTTAAGTTTTAGGTAGCTATTTATAACTAGAAAACCTATATGTATATTAATGTTTTATGCACCCAGAAAACAGAAACGATTGTGTCAAAGGGTATTAAGGTAAAAGGCATCCAATTTAATAAGTTGCTTGACATTCTGTGTCTCTCATGGCCTTCCAACTTAGTTGGCGCTTTCTATTCAACTTAAAAAAAACAGCGATGTAGCTATAAATTTAAAGTTACAGTCAATTTCACATAACCCACAGAAATAAGTATGCAGTGAAAAGTCCAGAGAAATCATGCTCACCTTATACTTTCCTGGATAAGAGCGCATTAAGCCCGAAAAGAATTTGCAAGCCAGTAAGCATAGGCAACTTCGTTTTGTGTGTATGTATGCCCTACAACTTTAGGATGGAACATACAAGCCTGACACTGCTACGGGTTTCTTCGTGAACGCAGGAGAAACTTGACAACGCTGCTGAGTCTCATCTACGCCATCTTTGTCGTCACACTGGGATGCATCTTTACCTCGACATACCACGGGAAGCTGTTCAACATGAAGGAGTACAATGAGGTACTTCTGTCTCTATCAACTGATACTTCACTGGTTCTGTCATTTGATCCTGGTTAGCATTGGGGGCAAAGATTAGGATAGAGTGCTGAGCTTTCGTTTGTCTAAGGCTAGTGTTCATCGGGTGCTTCACTGATTGAACACAAGCCCCAGCAAAACGCTGACGGAGCATTCGGCTACGTCAATCGAGCGCTGCCGTTTATATTGTCGTTGTGCCCATGGCTTTAGTTCTTAACTTAAGGGGGCGACGGTTGGATCTAGTGTCCCAACCGCGGGTAACGCGGGTAACGCAGTAAGGAGAGCCTTACGTCCGCTGTGTATACAAACTGTGTTTAAACCTCATTATACTCTGGCGACTGTGTTCGCGAAGCCAAAGTACCGCACCCCTGCAGACGTCCAGAGTAGGGTAGTGTACAAAGTGCAGTGCGGTGATTGTGATGCTATGCACACCCGTGAGTGATATGAAGGTGAACAGCCCTCTTCTTGTTTTTGACGCTCCTGCAAGTTTTGGAACAAGCTCTGTTGCAGAAGAGGGCTAGAACGCAAAGTTTAGACCCCCAAGCCACGTACCATTTGAGACGTTGAGAGTTAATATAGCTTTAGGGAGCCGTAAAACAGGCAACAAACCAGGTAAGGCGTTCACCTTCATATTGCCGGCGGGTGTACATTGGCGAGACAGGAAGGAAGAGGGCAACGAGACTGAGGAACACAAAAAAGATGTTACCAAAGCCACGCACGCGACACGATCAAACACGGAACTTTTCGACCATTTCTGGATGACGGGACACAAGTTTGACCCGGACAATGCAGCGACGTTGCGACGAGAACTACGATGGGGGCCAAGGAAGCTGTTTAAACATGGTTCATTCGTCGTGACTCATCCGTGTGCAACACTAACCGTGGCCCCCTGCTAGACATCTACGGAAAAGTTTGTGATATATATATAGGGTGGTCCAAGTCACCAGGCTCGATCTAAAATGGACCGTAAAAATCGACGCCTGCACGTAGCAATCTAAACTTTTCGTCAAAGGTGTATTTCACAGGTCGGTTTTTTCTTGTAAAATTACAAAGCGTAGTTCTCTTTCTGTAAAAAAATAATGACAATAAACTTGCCAGGGTCTACGGCGGGCAGCGACGCAGGCGACAGGGGGTTCA
This sequence comes from Ixodes persulcatus, assembly GCA_013358835.2. Taxonomy (NCBI): domain Eukaryota; kingdom Metazoa; phylum Arthropoda; class Arachnida; order Ixodida; family Ixodidae; genus Ixodes; species Ixodes persulcatus. The sequence continues at coordinate 189,239 of JABSTQ010011486.1, read as the reverse complement.
GTAGCGGGGTGTGTTTGGCGTTCGTATTGATAGATGGCGTCGGGAGCAGCGTCCGAAGGTGCAGCCGACCAGCGAAAGAAAGCAGCGACACGCAGACGAAATCCGTTGGCAGCAAAAGCGCCGCCGTTATGTAGTCACGTTTTTTTTTTTTACTTTAAGTTTTGCTTTTATTGTCTGCATTTAGTTTTTAACCGAAGGTACATTTCAAAAAGATTATGTTCATTTTAATAAACCACGGTGGTCGCGAACCGTCGCGATAAGGAGGTAGCGCCATTTATCAATACGAACGCCAAACACACCCCGCTACTGAACCCCCTGACGTCTGCGTCGCTGCCCGCCGTAGACCCTGGCAAGTTTCTTGGCTTTATTTTTTACAGAAAGAGAACTACGCTTTGTAATTTTACAAGAAAAAACCGACCTGTGAAATACACCTTTGACAAAAAGTTTGGATTGCTACGTGCAGGCGTTGATTTTTACGGTCCATTTTAGATCGAGCCTGGTGGCTTGAACCACCCTATATAGTAACTGGTTGACCGCTCGCCTCAGTTGTGTCAGTATGTACCGAAGATGCCACCTGTATAAGTGGCGAAACGTCTAAACATTTTGGGTACCATCGTTGTGTTAAGCTAGAGTAAACGTTTTTGATCATGAATCCACCCGGCTTTTGGAACATTATTTTGTATTGTGAACAGATCTTCGGCTGCGTGGTGTGCGTGATCGGCGTCGCCTGGCTGGTGTTCCTCCACGTCGACCTGACCCGGTACAAGCTGCTCATCCTGGAGCGCATCAAAAAGACGCTCAAGGAATATGAGGACCTGGCCGACAGGATCTCTCTGACCACCGAGTGCGTCATCAACGGCCAGTACGCCTGGTCCCCCAAGGCACCCGAGGACGAAAACACCGAGGACCTCGTGCCCCACTACAGATTCCTCAAGGGACGACACAGCGGAAGCTTCTTCCTCAAGACCGGCATGGCGGGTGAGAACTTCCAGGTCATTCGTCGAAGTTAAATTCATAACACACAACACGAGTGCATAGGAATGCCCTCTTAAAGCCGTCGTCACACTGCTTCGTGCATCGTTCGAAAGGCACGGCGTTTCGATACGGACATGATAACAGAAGTATCTCCGAACACGCCCCAAGCATGATCGAAGCTTGCTTGCTTCGTACATGCTTCGTACATGTCTGCAGAAAGTTTTTATATGCCCGACGTGACCGTCATACGAGAAAAAAACGCGACTCAGACGGTGTCTGCAGGTTGTCTTGTGTATCCATGGCTTAGTGCTGATTCACACACTTTCGTTTGGTATACAATTGATTGCACTGTGCAGTCTTGTGCTCTCTGGTTTGCGCTTACGACGAGCGAACACACACTGACACGCTAACGCCATCTATGAGGTAGCCCTGGAACTACATTTGAGTGGAAGTTGAAGTACTTTACGAGAGATCTGAGTTTGGAATGGACTTCTCTGACGTTTTTGTCCCGTCAATTTGGTTATCGCACTTATCTTGAGCAAAAATAAACGTAAACCGCATTTATTGAAAAAAGAAATACCTGCAGCGATTGCCGTTGGGCATATGGCGATCTCTCTGCCGCTTGTTATCTGTCCAGAGCGTCCTGACGTCATTGACGGCATCCCCAAGCCAGCTTAGTGGCGAGCAAGGGTCATCTGACCCTACTGATGACGTCACTTTTGCTGGTTTTTCCTTGCGCTTTAGCACTTTCTTACCGTCAGTGCGCCGCAACAGGCGGGTCTACGTCGAACTTTTATTTGGCTATTACGACGCTCCCAGTTTTTCGAACTCCCAGTTTTTCGAACTCATGGACCTCTTCAGCTTCCCCTTAAGTAGATTGAAGGGTTTTCGGTACTTGCGCGATCAAATGTATACGTGCTATCGATGATATACGGTCGTTTTAAACGTTGTCAATAGTTTTGTTTTACAAGTCCAGGTTAAAAGAACGATGCGCAGAAATGGGAGGACATAATACGCAAATCGCAAGTGTTCCGGGGCTGCCCGATAGATGGCGCCAGTGTGCTCTCTCGTCGTATAAGTAGGGTTGTTCGTTTTCAGGTAAAACCCGATTTTACCCGATTTTTACACCCCGAACGTGTTTCAGGAGAATCGGGTTAAACCCGATTTCTCCCCGAATTCCAAAACCACATAACCAACCTATTTATTTTTACGCCGCACGGAGTTTGCGGTGCACACATGCTAGCTACCCTACATCGGGACAGCAGTGACCTATAGGAGCTATTCACTGGCCGCCATATTTGATCACTGTTTAGAGCGCATGCTCAGAACGAGCTCGCATTAATAGGCTGCCAAGACCGGCAATCTTGGTGGTGTGGAATGCACGTGGCGAAAGAACTGTGGAAGCTCGCGTTCAGCACGCGCTCCGCAGCCGAGCACACAGCTATGGCCGCCAGTGAATACTCCCTATAGACCTTTCCAATGTTTACAAAATCACAGTCCAGCGTGCGATCTTCACAGCCCAGCACGTGCGTGTTCGTCGCTTCGGAAAGCGAGCAAAGCACGCGCCATACGCACGAACGCTCAAAATGGCACCGGCCACAAGCTCGTTTTTGGAAAGGTCTATAGTTCGTTTCGCAGGCTGCGTGCAGCACTGTGGACGTTACACGGCTCTCAACCAATTGCCCAACGGGCGTGCCTAACTCACCGTGGCATTCTACGGGGGCCGGCTGAAGAAAAGCGACAATAGGCGTTGGGGCCTCGGAGGGACATTTCCGCCCACCCGCTGTGCAGGTGGAACCGTCTCGGCACGCCACATTGCTTCGGCCCTGCTGCACGCAATTTGTGAAATGCACTATCAATCCCCCTTCGACTGCTGTTAGATCTCGACGCCCAGCCTGGTCTCTCGGGTAGCATGGCCATCTCGCTGGCGGTCTGCCTTTCTCACGAACAATGTCCGAACCAGTTAGTCGGGGTGAGCAGATCGGGGAAACTTAACAGGTTTATTCCATAGCAAATTATCTGGTCGAAGACGACCGTGCCTCAAACGGTCCTGGTTTTTGTTGACACCTGAGGGAGAGGAGGATTCCCTAAGCGATGCTTCCCCCCGAAGCGACCGACGGCAAACGGACCAACGGAGCTTAACGTTCGGGAATGGCAAAACGACAATTACCCCCACACTTGAATACTATAAGGTAAAAAAAGCTCGTAATACCCCCCCCCCCCCCCACCCCCCACCCCCAGAAAAAAACAAAAAAAACGTATGTATTATTTAGTACATTTGCAAATTTAACCCGAAAGTACCCGAATTTCGGAATGTTTCCACAAAAAACCCGATTTCTCACCGATTATCAGCTTGAAAAATAGCACCCGATTTTTACCCCCCGAATTTAGAAAAATATAAAACCCGAAAACGAACAACCCTACGTATAAGCCACCACAAGGGGAACCCAAGGATGCACAACGCACTCGGTTGAACCCAAGCGCAAGCGTGTGAAGCAGCCTTTAAAGATCTTGCCGAAGCAATACCACCCTGGAGACACTCAGGCCTGAACTTTTCTCCCCAAACGTCATCGCTAGTGGACCGACGAAATGCCGCCTATGCGGAGCGCAAGTTCGTCTGCTTCTTGCACAGGGGTTGCATGTCGCGTCAGAGCGCAGAGCTTCGATTGGTTCTGTTGCAAGAATAGTGGGTAGACCTCAATGCTATAATTGCCTCGAGATCTACCTGCTATCCTTCCAATCGGAGCCAATCAGAGCTCGACATTCTGACGTCACTGAAACCTTCATGTCTCACTAAATTGCTGACTAGGTTGGTGAAGATTGCCACGTCTCACTAGATTTCTGAAGATTGCAGCGTCTAGCACACGGCAAACTTCAGCTTTCCGGCATGCTCTCGTTGATCTTCAGCGTTCCTGCCGATTGGGGCCGGTCGAGGATACTCTAACGATGACTCATCATTTGCACGCCTTGTCTTCTATGTGGCAGGGTGGCCGAAGGCTTTTCTAAGATCAAAAGGTTCTCGGCTAGTTAAAGACAGTCCTTTTTGTGGATAAGCCTTCCTTGTGCGCTCTAATTTGAATTTTTTTTTCTTCACCAGTGTTCTGCTCTGGACACATCATCCACGAAGGCTTGATGCTGTCCAAGGGAATCATCGACTGGAATAACGACCCGGAAAACTGCAGGGATGTAACGAACGTCCTTCTTCACACCTTGAGGCCCGTCTTTTCCTTCTACCAGCTCTTCATTGTCTTCAAGTACTCCAACGTAAGTGCGCCATATACAAAGTAAATCAAGAAATAAGAGACGCGGGCGGGTGGCAGAAGGGCTCACAAACTCGCGTTGACGTGATACATCGCGACAAATCAGTACATATCTACTGACGCATCTGAAGCATGTTAAACATAAACCTCAGAGCTATTCTATGACAGTATTGAAGAAAGTACTGCAAGACCTGCTTCAAATTTTCGATCTAAAAATAGCAACAAACAAAATTGAAACTTTGAAAAGTATAGCAACACTGAATACTGACATTTATAGTGCCTGGATACAACTATTTATTGCTCCGTATTTCGCATCAGAATTCAAAGAAGAGGGGAGAAAGAGAAAGTGTTAAAAAAGGTGGCAAACAAAAGCACCAGTAACGTGAAAACCGCAAAGGCTTCTAGCTGTCTACTTTATATTATGTATTTATTTACAAATACTGTTGATCCCTATCAGGGATCGTTGCAGGGTGGAAAGTAACATAAAACGAAGCGATAAAGTACCAAAGAGTGACTCATTCAGAACACAAAGCGGTGACAAATGCACTTAGAGAGTCTTGGTTAATAATTTCGTAAGGAAGCCCATTCCATTCTACAATCGTTGGAGGAAAAAAAGAAGAATTTGAAATTGTTGATGCGCGGTTGGTAAGGTGTAATGGTAAGTGAGGCTCTTCCTCGGGTGGCGTAACCAGTCGAGAAAGTGATGCATTCGTCAACGTTAATTTTATATTGTCCCTTAATTAATTGAAATAAAAAAAAGCGAAGTCTGCATACACGGGTTTGTTCTTGAACCGGGACAAACCCAAGCTGTTTGCTAAGCTCGGAAATGGACGCCTTCCTATAGGCGTTAAAAATGAATCTGACAGCTTTATTTTGTAGTCGTTGTATGCGATTCATTCCTACCTGTGTAAATGGGTCCCAAATAATGTTCGCATATTCTAGGGTCGGTCGGATCAGTGTCTTGGACGCCAGGAGTCGAGTATCTGAAGTGGCTGATTTTAGTGTTCGTCTGAGAAAAAATAATCTACAGGAGGGCGTTAGAGGAAATTAAATTGATCTGTTTATCTCAACTGTAATCGGAACTGATCCAGAGACCCAGATATTTGGATTCAGTAACTTCTCTTAGGATATGTTCGTTCATGCGATAGGAGAATGAAAGTGGCTTCTTTTTATTAGTGACGGACATACAAACACTTTTCTCATAATTTATACACATTTGCCATGTGTCACACCATTTCAAAATCTTGTTCAAATTATCATTAAGCTTAATTTGGTCATCAACACTCTTGACTTCGTTATACATCACACAATCGTCAGCATAAAGACTATTTTGACAGAAATCTCGTCGGGAATATCGTTGATAAATAGCAAGAACAACAAAGGCGCAAGTACCGATCCCTGGGGGACGCCGGAGTCCACTGAAAGTATGCAAGAACCCTCATTATTCAATTATACATATTGGTAGCGGTTTGTTAGGTAAGCTTGGATCCAACCAATAACTAGATTATTTTTTAAGTAGTTATTCAATTTTTTTAGGAGCTTTGCATGCGATATTTTATCGAACGCTTTCGCGAAATCGATAAAGATGATATCTACCTGACTTTTCTTGTTCAGGGCGGAGGTAAGGTCATGAACTGTCTCAAGCAATTGAGTCATTGTGGAAAATCCTCGTCTGAAGCCATGTTGGCTGCTCGACAGTACGTTATGTGTATCAAGAAATTCAAAAATTTGTTTATTAATAATGTGTTCAAGGAGTTTACAGACATAATAAGTTAAGGAGGTAGGTCTATAATTAGTAATCGGCTCTTTGTTTCCGGTTCTATGTAGCGGTTCAACTCTGGCCATCCTCCAATCAATCGGCACGTCGCCTTCATTTAGTGACCTGTTGAATATAATGACTAGATATTTCGACACAAGCTCTGCATATCGTTTTAGAAACGCGTTTGGCAAGCCATCTGACCCACTAAACTTCCGTGGGTCTATGTTTAAGAGTAAGTTAAAAAATTTCCTGTTCAGTCACACACATGGCATTCTCAGGGGCTGGTAAGTGCTCAAACTTGGTAAAAGGGGTCACGATGCCATCATCACGTGTGAACACAGATTTAAACTGTGTGTTGAAATGATCAGCTATTTTTCTGGAGTCTGTTTCAAGAACGCCATCAACTGTAAACGCATTTGTGTTTGTAGTGGTTGGTAAGATATGATTCCAAAACTTTCTAGGTGACGATTTTATAAAGTTGGGAAGAGAGATGTTAAAAAACTTGTGTTTATCTGCCCTCATTTGTTTTTTTAACTTGTCGGAAAGATCTTTAACGCTGTCTTTTAGGGACTGATTAATATGGGTTTTACATTTCGCTTTTAAACGTCGCAGTCGACGTTCTAAATGAATAGATTCACGTGAGATCTATGGATTGTTACGGCTTCGGTTTATAGTTTGAACTGGCACATACATTTTAATACAATGGTTCACAATATTCTTAAACCTAAGCCACAGTTGGTGAACATCAGAACAGGAATCGGATGAAAGTAAGAAAAACTCATCAAACCTGTAAATCAAGCGTGTCTAAGATTGATGTATCATCAGCGTGAGTGAAGTCCAGCACAATGGTGACCTTAATGTTATCTTTGACAACCTCGTTTGAGAGCGATAATTGTACAGCATTGTGGTCGGAAATTCCCTCAACCACTTCACAAGAAGATAACTTTGCCACGGAATTTCCAATAAAAACAAGATCTAAAATAGACTGCGAGTTCCCGTGCACTCTTGTGAAAGATTTTACTTCTTGAGATAAGTCAAATGTAAAAGCTAGGTCCAGCAATTCTTCGTTATGTTCAAAGTCAACACTGCCTGGAAAATAATTAAGCCAATCTGTTAGGTAAGTTGAAGTCTCCGCACAAGATAACTCTGGTTTTACTCGTTATATACTGCGCGAGATAAGCTTTTAGATTTTGAAGAACAGAAATGGGCGAATTCGGAGGCCTATACACGACTCCAAGGAGATACGTTGTCCCATTTATCGTCGCTTTACAGAATACGCCCTCGACACCGGAGATATCGTCTAGTTTCACGACTGGTAATGTTTTCCTATACAGTATGGCCACCCCACCTCCTCTAGTATCTCGGTCTTTCCTAATTACAATGAAATCATTAGGAACGAATTCACAATCAAAAATGTTATTGTTAAGCCAAGTTTCAGTTAAGCAAACAATTTCCGCCAAGTTGACAGCGATAATATGTTCGAGTTCAAGAGATTTGTTGACCACACTACGGCAATTTATGTTAAGCAACCTAAACCCACTGACGTCCAATGGTTTGGTCATTGTTTCTTAATTGCTTTGATGTCAAGTCTTTCGCTCTTTTTTTTTGTCCCAAATGTAGTCGTGCCGTCAATAATCATCTTATCGTAACGAAGCTTTACTTCTTGATTTTGGTCACGTTCATTAGCCGCACTATATTCCACAGTTTTCTCCTGGCCTCACGAACTTTAAGCGAGAAATCTTCTGTAATGTACAGATTTGAGCCTTTCAGCTTCGCGCAGTTGTTCAAGACCATATTTTTTCACGATAATCAAGAAATCTGACAACGACAGGCCGTATTTTTCTTTCTGAAAGTCTGCCTATTCTATGACAGCGCTCAATTCCAGTCACAGTCGTACCGAGGCGGGTTTTGAATATTTGGTTCGTGATAAGGTTGGTTAAATTATCTGAAGTTTCTGCGGGTAGTTCTTTCACGCCGTGAATGATAAGATTGTTTCTGCGGCCTCTGTTCTCGAGATCGTCAACTTTGTTCAGCAAGAACTTTACTTGATCTTCAAGCATCACTACGTTTGCATCTATCGAATTCAAATGGTCGTTGACTTCTTTCATTTTACCATTGAGGTTTGTATCGAGAGTATCCAGACGATCGTTGAATTTATTAAGTTTGTCTTCTAGTAACGTTTGCATAGTTTTGATTTCCTTTTGGCCTTCTAACAGTTGTAATATAATTTCGCGATCTGTCGGGCCAGGGTTTGGTTCGACATCACCGCTAAGCAGAAGCAGTTGCACAAATACATGCAAGAATTCAAATAAACAAAGACGGGCTCATCGTGGGCAGGGTAGCAGCACGATAAAACGGCTGTTACTACGAAAACAGGGGAAGTTGTAACAAGGAACAATCTGCAGTGCAGCATGGTAGCAGTTGTGCTGCCACGCTGCCCACTGAAGATCCAGTCTGTCGTTTTTTTTTATAGCCGGCGTCTCAGGTTCACTATGTGACGTCACCGTTGAAGGTTGCTGCCATTGGATGAGGTCCAGATGCCAAAGAGTCGATGTCATGCTTGAGGGAAGACTCCCATTCGGTGTAGCGAGATGATCAGCATGACCGCGCACGTCGACGTTCGAAGGGAGTTTGGGGCGTCCGTGGACAGATAGCACGTTGAAGATAATGCAGCCAAGAATCTGCACTGCAAGAGTACGTTGTTTAAGCATAGTAGAAGTTGTGCTCCCACGCTGCCCACTAGCTTTTGATTCACTAGCCTTACACTAGCCTTTGATTCCTTCGGTCTAGATACTGTGTAGGTAGCCCTCCAAACTCTGCAAAAACTGGGCAAATCCAGACAGGCATTTTGGCCGTCGCCATCTTAATGCTGATACCCTGTTTTGATGCGTTCACTATTTTGCAGAAATGTCAATTCCCCTTGCTGTATTTTTTTTTCTCACAATGGTAGTCGTTAGTGCTTTGTCCCGGCAAAAAATGTCCATGTACGAACGCGAAACCCCACTATACAGCAGTGGCACTGACCTCCCTCTCCTCATCTTTCCTCATACATACACGCCAACTGCGGCAAGGCTGTCTCTCACTCCTCGCCCTCCCGCCGCCTTTCGAGTGTAGGCCGCCACTGTTCTTTTAAATCCACTGATCACGAAGAGAGCACTTTCCACCCCCCCCCCCCCATATCGTTTCCACTACATCCACTTTCCAAAAAAAATAAGAGACGTTTACAAATTTCTGTAACGCGGAATTAGAGCACGGCGCTTGAGGATACGGAGGGGAGGGTATGCTCCTTCTCCTCTGTACCCTCTCCTCCTCCTCACCTTTCCTGCTCCTTTCCCCTCTTCCCCCTCCTCCTCTTCCCCTTCTCCTCCTCCTCTCCCCTCCTGCTCCTCTTCTCCTCCTCCTCCTACTCCTTTCTTCCTCCTCCGTACCCTCCCCTCCTCCTCCTGCGTACCCTCCCATCCTCCGTTTCCGTACCCTGCACTCCTCCTCCTCCATATACTCCCTCCTCCCAGCAGTTTCCCCGCTAAATTTAGCTGAAAAAATTGACGTCATGTGACCTCAGCACCAATTCAGTTTCCCCGCTAAATTTTGCGGGGAATTGAATAGCTGCTGAGGTCGCGTGACGTAAATTCTCCCGCTAAATCTAGCGAAGAAACTGAATTTGTTTATAAGTGACGTGACAGCAAGTCATGGGACGTCATTTTCCCCGCCAAATTTAGCGGAGAATTAACTTGTTGTTAAGGTCTCGTTACGTCAATTTTCTCTCTAAATCTAATGGAGAAACAAATTTGTTCATAGGATACGTAACACCAAGTCATGTGACATCAGTTTCCCCGCTAAATCTAGCGCGGTTACGCCGACGCCGCGAAACACTGAAACGGGCCCCGAAGAGCTGCTCTCTAAAAGGGCGACGTTGCGCGTATGGTGCTATACGCTAACTTATTGCAAAACCTTCTATGCAGCCGCTGCACCATTTTTTTTCATGTTTTAGTTTGATTCCCACTCAGAAATACACACAGCATTTCCTAAAGTCATTGTGCTGATTACATTTTGAGTTTTGACGCAACAATTTTCTTGTCTCTCCGCAGATCGTGATAAACCGGTTCAAGGAAGTGGCCAGGTTTGGAGTGATGCATCTTATAGCGACGTCTCTCCATGCCTGGTTCAGCACAATTGTAGACGACGCAGTGAGCGCCCACGGTCATCACTCGGACCATGATCACCACCACCCAAGCAATCTCACAAACCGTGAGTTATATTCCCGATTACTGTTTGCGACGTCTAGATTGTCCAGTAATATTGATTAATCTTTAAGAAATTAAATAAAAACTAAAAAAATCAGTCATGAGCTGAACATTTTTTTTTGTTTTACTCCTTTAGAGTGAAAGTACTAGCCAATACCCTTTTCTTTTTTTATATACTATTATGTATTAAAAATAAGAAGCCTTTAGCAAAACAGTAATTTAAAACCATGCCGCAGTACATATTTGTAAAATCACAAAGTAAGCTAAGACCTACGCCGCTGCGCACTGCAGGTCTGTTTCGTGAACCCTGACCTGAAAGTTGAAATCTTGATCGAGGTTTAAACATCCAAGCAAGATCGCGTATACCCGTCATTCTAACTTACGTATTGTTATGAATTTATTTTTTAAACGTAAATATTGCTGATAACAATATCACTGTTTTTTTAATGAATGAATATTTTTGTACTGTTGAAAACACAATTAATACTTTTTTTTTTAAAAATTAAGAAAACCTAACGCTGCCAATGCTCTTCTCTGCAGACACCGTGGAGCCGGGATGTGTTGGACAACAAAGCCCAATGTTCAGCTCAGCAGCATACCTCTATCCGTGCACCATCGAGTTCAACATTATCCTGGCCGGTGTGTGGTTCGTCGTTTGGCAGAACATCGGGAACATCCACCTCCACTCCAAGTCCCACCATCTGGAGCAAAAGATCGATGGGCCTGAAGGCAGCCACGAAATCACCTACGAAAGCAACCTGGTCATCAGCGCCGACTGCCACGCCGCGAACAAAGGCCTGTTTGCGGGAATTTTGGTTCTTCTGACGTCAATCATAACGGTCATCATCTTCTTCGTGGTCCTCCACAGCAGCAGCTTCCTAGTAGTAGGGAGCACCATCTACAACTGCCAAGAGGGCATCCTGACCGCCCTCGGACTGGCCGCGAGCATCGTGGCTTACTTCAAGGTCGTTCAGCTCGACCAGAACGCCCATCCTGTCACTTTTCTAGACAACTTCTTGCTCTTCATCCCTCTCCCTTTCTACTTCATCAACGCCATCCTGTGCATTATGGCGGAGCTGGACATGTTCGAAACCACCAGGATTGTTCTTCGGGTGGCTTCGCTCCTCCAGATCATCATCCAGACGCCCCTGCTTGTTGACGGACTGCGGCGTTGCAGCAACAGCCACGTACTCCGGTACCAGAAGCCTGGTCGCGAGATCATCACTTTCCTGCTCATCTTGAACGTAACTCAGTGGGTTGTCTTCACGGTTCAGCAAAAACACATTGACGATCTTATCGCTGCCAAGGTCGTCTACGGTGACCTGTGGGCCTTCATCGGGCATGCCACTATTCCAGTCATGCTCTTTTACAGGTTTCATTCCGCTGTTTGCCTTGCAGATATTTGGCAGTCCGCGTACTTCAAGGGAGAGTGATAATACTCTAGATCTAATTACGAAGAAAATTTGTTTTATTTTTTCCTTTTGAGCTCTCCGCTCGTGATCTTGTCCTGTGACAGGGACAACGGATATCCCCGGCTTAGGGATGAGACTTTGTATCGAAACCAAGCAGGCATGCTGCCAGATACAAACCAAGAAACTCGGATAAAACGCCGACGCAAGTACGAGTCTCCAAAGAGCTCAAGAGAACAGGCACTGAAGCCAGTGTGGAAATGTACCGAATGGTTACGAAGATGCTGCAACGGTCAGCTGCCGACAGAAGATACCCACAACAGATGACTGGTCAATACGTTCGGTTTCTAGATGACATGAGATGGATGCTCCATGAACTTTCTGAAAGAACCATCACGTGTGTGGGTAGGCGGAATACGTATCAGAGTTTCCGCAAGAGAGTACATTTTTGTCGTCCGAATGTTCACTATGTAGCGGAGGAATAATTTATTTATTGTATCGGAAGCGACTGCGAGGGCAGACATTTTGGTGCCGCCCTCTCCTATCATTTGAGCTAAAACGAGCCCATAGGCGTTGTGAATAAACATTGTACAGCGTTGCCAGATTCTATGCATTGAAGCATAGTAGTGCTACTGAGTTTGAAACCCAGCTCGATGGCCAGAAAACGCCCGCACTGTGAATAAACGGCGTAAAGATATATTTGCTTGATTTGTTGTCTTTCGTTGGCACAGTCTTTATTTATACCGAGCCCTGCCTGATGCAACGAACTTTCTTCCGCAACCACCCCTTGACTCTTGGCACGGGGTTTACTTCTGGAGTGCAAGCAGACATGCTGCACCTTTTCACCCTTTGAAGAATGGTCAGGGTATGGTAACGTGAGTGGCAAAATTGACATAATGTTGTCACCTCACGGCGTCATGTGCTATCATAATGTCACGTGACGGCGAATTCTCCGCTATATTTAGCGGGGAAATGCACGGACGAACGAGCGAACGAACAAACGAACGCATTTTTAGGATTAGGGGGTTCTGTCGAGAAGTACTTTATGCTTTTAAGATACCTTGTTTTCATGTTTCTGAAATAGTAATCTAAGCAGGTCGAAAGACCTGCTTATATTACTATTGGCTGACAACAAGCCGCCCACACACACGCAAAACAAATATCGGCAACAACAAAACGTAGCTTGATTGACATTCGAATTCTTACTCTTTCATTCCGCCCCTTTCAACGACTCGTGTAGCCTTGTCCCGACGGGCAGAGCTCGGCTGCGTTTCCTTTCTCTCAGTGGTCTGTCTTTATTTGAAATCGCTCTCGCGTGAAATTAAGTCGGATCCTGCTGAGTTTCATACAATCTCTCAAAGACGTGGATCACTCTATTGTAAGGTAAGGGCACGTCGCGGTCTCGTTGAACGCTCCTTTCATGTATTTATTTTTCTTCTCGAAGATCTGTCTACGCAAACGCGGCACGTGGCACATGTTAACATTGGAAAAGGTGTAGACATGCAGGTTAAAAAAAAAGAACAGCAACGGAGTGCATAACACAATTGAACATTTTGTGGTTTTTGTAGCATTATTAGGTACAGCTCGATCTTAGCACTTTGAAGTATTTTTACACAGCCCTTGAAAAGAAGGTGGCGCCATCTTTCAGAGCCCTAGTAAAATAGAGACCAGTTCAATTCGACCGCTTGATCAACGCATTCGACAAGCGTTCTCTCGGCTCCGCTCCACTCCCCTTGGGTTGCGTGCTTGGTGTGATGATTGCTGAACACAGACACGTTTTAGGTAAAGCTCCCATCCTCGGCGATTTATAGTACGTGTCAAAATAGAAGCGCCGAAGGACAGGGACAAAGTGAAGAAGGTAACGACAACACGGAGCGCTCCGTGTTGTTACCTTCTTCACTATGTCCCTGTCCTTTGGCGCTTCTATACTGTCATGAAGCAACTAGCCCAACTGAGAATTTTGTTATGCCACGGGACCAGCTAGTCAATGGCAAACATTAAACGATGCATTGGTAATATTGACGCAAGAGCGTTGTCTTTGGTTGTGGTATCAACCAAAGTTACTTTCCAAAAAAAGTGAACTTTTTCTTTGGTTGTAGTAACAAAAGTAGCTGGTCAAGTAGGTTCATCGGGGACTCAAGACAGACGCGCTCGAGTAGACCCAATAATGTGTACGCTCGAAACAAACAAAAAAAAATCGTAAACAAATTAAAAACAAACAAACAAACAAACAAACTGTGTACTGCGTTGTTTCAGTGCCTTCTATTTTCCCTGTAAAAGCATATTTTCTTATTATTAACGGTCAATAGTCGCTAACAAACATACATGTGAACATCCTCCGACTCAATTTCATATGCTTCTCAAGCTGATATTTCTCTTTGAGGTTTCTGCGGTGTTTTGCATTTCCATTTATCTCTGTAAATGTTGGGGTGCATGAAACGAAAAACTGTGCGCTTTACTTGAAAAAAAAAAATGTAATGGATTACAGCAACAAATTACCGAGCCTCAAATGTAATGAATTACCGCTACAAATTACTTTCTCTGAAAAGTAACAGATTTGCTTTACTCATTGTTACGTTGTCCTGCGTATGAATCCATCACTAGTGGATGCACGCGCTGCCGCCTATGCGGAGCGTAAGTGCGTCTGCTTCTTTTGCAGGAGTTGTCGCGACGTCAGAACGACGCCGAGCTCTGATTGGCTCCGACTGAAGGATAGTGGGTAAACCTGAAAGCAAGCTGCCTCGAGGACTACCCACTATCCTTCAATCAGAGCCAATCAGAGCTCGGCGTTCTGATGTCACCACAACCCCTGCAAAAGAAGCAGACGAACTTACGCTCCGCATAGCGTGCGTCAGCGTCGTCGCCAGCGGGTCTCGCAGGCGTCTCACACCGATCGCGACGCGAGCATGCGGCTCCACCAAGACGAAAGCGTCGGCCGCTCAGCGGCGACTCTCGGGGAGCTTCCGCGTGCTCGCGGCTTGGGACGGGTCGGAGTACCATTAACGATGACGCCACGCGCATGTCTTGGCTTCTTTATGATAGTGGCACAGGACGCTTCCCTACCAGACGCGTTCAAGCTCGCGTCTGGGGGAGAAGCATCCTGTCCTCCGTTCCGTATTTTTAGTTTTTTTTTGTTAGTTTGTTTTGCAGGTTTTCGCTGCCTAGCACATGGGGTTTTAACTTTAGAGCTTTGGTGCTGCGCCATGCTGGCGGCGACCTGCACCACTGTCGTAGCTACGGAGCTGTGAGGTCACATTTGTCTGTGACTTTATGGTTGTCTGCGATCGATCGACAAGGCGACTATTGGACGGCGGACGTCACGTGGCTTCGGTGAATTTTCGAATAATTGGCTGGCCTTTCCCCGAGGGCAAAGGAGCTCAGAGTTTTCAAAAGCCCATGCACGCGTGAGAAGAGGAAGGGGGGGGGGGGGGGGTTGTGATCTTGACCCCGTAACGGGTCAACCAACAATCTCCTACTTTGTATACAAAGATATCACGTACATTAATGTTTAAAGTAAACTTTTACGTATAAACGTAGTGAAAATAAACATATTATTACACAGTGCATTCCCGAGGCCTGCGTCGCACTGTCCAACTAAAAAAAAGGGACCTCATCGACCCGCACAACACCGCAATCTCGAGCAACATCATCAGCTCAGCAACAACAACGAAAGAACTTGCCTGTCCTTTTAGATTTAAGCTAGGTGGCGCAACCTACCGCCCGTTACAATGCATCCATACATACATACATCCAAGCCTCGGTCACACTGATACATCAAACAAAAAAGATTGCAGACGCTGTCCGAGGCATGTATAAAGGTACATTGGTCATACAATAAACTCTCTGCGGACATAGGTACCAAGTTACATACGTAAGAAGCAAACGTGCTTGTGGTGTGTCTGTGGGTGCTTCTATCATTATGCCTGCGGCGGAGAGCGTGTCTTGGGTATGATAGACTCGAGGCCAAAAGCGAGTCGGTACGCATTTGAAAAGTAAGAGCTCCTTCGCGTTTTATAATGGGGTAGAGAAAGTCGAGATGACTCAGTGCCTCTACCCTTTCTTGTTAAGGAGTCTGATGAATCGACCACTGCAATGCTCCCTACTTACAAAACCAGAAAAGAAAAAAAAAAAAAGGAGCGCGCGTTTTTCTTTTTTTTTTTTACTTTGGTGTTTGGCGGTCGTAGTCGATCTCTTTAAGGCCCTGACACACTGAGGCAACAGTTGGACAACTCTAGCCGGCAACACGGGAAAGTCGTGTTGGCGGCGACCCTGTCACATCGCGGCAACAACAGTCGGGCAACATGTTGCTGCCGCCCGGCAACCGTGTTGCCCGATTTGTTGTCCGATAACCCTGTCGCACCGCGCTGACGGCGAGGACAACACGGGGAACACTCCGCCATCTTGATTGTTTACCTTCGTTCGTGTGCGGCGCGGAATCGCTGGAAATGTGACTCTACAAAGTGCTAGTGCATTCGAAGGGCCGGGAATCACCACGGTACGACATCAACTAGTGACTGTGATTAGAAAACTTGACACGGGGAGTATTTACCGCTCTTTATTTTATCGAAATGTTCTTTATTTCGCTGACAAAGCAGATAGCCCTAACCGAGGAAAGTGACATCGCTGATATATTTTCGGGATTTACGCCGCCGTATGAAGTGTTTCTGTCCGGTTCTTTCATGAAATTCCTATGTCTACTGTAAAATTGAGTTAGCACCGGCAGTACCCCAAAGCGTCTTTTGTAGCGTGGTGTTGAGCTGAACTGACAGTGCTTCAAAACTGCGACACCGACACGATCGGCCTTCGTAACAATCGATGGAATAAATATTTTTCAACTCTGTCTACTTGCCTACCGTCTGCTATGTGATCGCTTCCTTCCCCCGAAACGTCCTGGCTGTTTTGAAAACAAATCAGGTGTCTGGTAGAGGCTGTTTCCAAGTTCCAAGCATCAACAATCATGATCAGAGTGGTCGTTTTAATGCTTCGATTTTTTAATCTTTGGTTTTCTGGGTTATTTTTATTATACTTCATCAGCGGGTGAGTAAGCATGCCATTTTATTTTACTATCAGTAATGTGAGCTGGTCTCTCGGCAGTTCTAATTTCAAAACCAGTCTGAACGTTCACGACCGTAGCTGTGACCATTTCGAAAATCGCTTTCCTTAACTACGCAGCAAAAACATTAATCGAAAATATTTTAGCTGCACGCCAGCCCTAATTATTGTTGAATAACGTTTTCCAAGCCTTTATTTGAGTAAGACGTTATTGATAGGGGACTAGCTCAGTGTGACAGGGCTTTTAAGGCCCTGTCACACTGAGGCAACACGACGGTAACAGCAACACAACACGTTGTCCAACAGCCGGGCAACTTGTTGCTCGCTCCCCATGTTGTCCGACAAACCTGTCACATCGTGGCAACAGCACGACAACATGGACGACAACTAAAATGTTGCCTCGGTATGACAGCTTTCGGCAACCAAAACAGCAGCAACTTGTGTTGGACAACGTGTGTTGCCCTGATCGCTGGCTGAGCGAATTTCGGGCCGGCAACACGACGACATAGATAGCTTCGATGGTAGAGCGTCCCCTATCAATAACGCCTGACTCAAATAAAGGCTTGGAAAACGTTATTTAAAAATAATTAGGGCTGGCGTGCAGCTAAAATATTTTCGATTAATGTTTTTGCTGCGTAGTTACGGAAGGCGATTTTCGAATGGTCACAGCTGGTCGTGAACGTTCGACTGGTTTTGAAATTAGAACTGCCTAGAGACCAGCTCACATTACTGATAGTGGAATAAAATGGCATACCTACTCACCCGCTAATAAAGTATAATAAAAATAATCCTGAGAACCAAAGATTAAAAAATCGAAGCATTAAAACGACCACTCTGATCATGATTGTTGAAGCTTGGAACTTGGAAACAGCCACTACCAGACACCTGATTTGTTTTAAAAATACCCAGGATACACCCAGGACGTTTTGGGGGAATGAAGCGATCACATAGCAGGCGGTAGGCAAGTAGACAGCGTTGAAAAATATTTATTCCACCGATTGTTATGAAGGCCGATCGTGTCCGTGTCGCAGTTTTGAAGCACTGTCAGTTCAGCTCAACACCACGCTACAAAAGACGCTTTGGCGTACTCCCGGTGCTAACTCAATTTTACAGTAGAAATAGGAATTGCATAAAAGCACCGGACAGAAACACTTCATACGGTAGCGTAAATCCCGAACATCAGCGATGTCACTTTCCTCGGTTAGGGCTATCTGCTTTGTCAGCGAATGAAGAACATTTCGATAAAATAAAGAGCGGAAAATACTCCCCGTGTCAAGTTTTCTAATCACAGTCACTGGTTGATGTCGTACCGTGGTAATTCCCGGCCCTTCGAACGCCCTGCCACTTTGTAGAGTCACATTTCCAGCGATTCCGCGCCGCACACGAACGAAGGTAAACAATCAAGATGGCGGAGTGTTCCCCGTGCAGAGGCGCTGCCCCGTGTTGTCCTCGCCGTCAGCGCGGTGTGGCAGGGTTGTCGGACAACAAATCGGGCAACACGGTTGCCGGGCGGCAGCCACATGTTGCCCGACTGTTGTTGTTGCCGCGATGTGACAGGGTCGCCGGCAACACGACTTCCCCGTGTTGCCGGATAGAGTTGTCCAACTGTTGCCTCATCGTGACAGGGCCTTTAGTGGCAACTTTCTATTTATACACATGTTTTCTCATCAATTTGGAGTTTATTGAAGCTTACCATCTTACGCGCGTACAGCGGATTGTCCTCATTAGGGATGTCGGAAATATGTATCGAAACGGTGGTTCGAATCGGCGAACCGTCGATCTGTTCGCAAAATTCGACAGAGATCGATTTACAAACAGCGTTGCCCCACTTCGTCGAAAAAGCTTCGGCTTATGGTGAAAAAAAAATTATATGATGATAAACTTCGCATCTTCCCTCCGTCAGGTGGCGTCGGTTCATTTTAGATTTCCGCTCATGCGCAAAACAGTCAATTTTGTTGAGAACTTGTTTTGTGTTTTTTTTTTTTTGCAATCTTTGCGCTAGGAGTTCGCAGAAGTCGAACCAGGTCGACCTCGAGCCTCGGTAAGTTCACTGCATCCTACTCCGTTTCCCTGTAAGTCCGACTAAAGTAACTGGTTTCTGGGAAAGTAGAGCCATTGCCTTCCTCGCCTGCTAGCCGGACACAAACAGATACTAACAAACAGACGACCAAAATCTCGCATGTGGCTTAGTTGCCACGACGATCACCATTTTGGTACAATAAAATTTTTGGAACTACGAAAAGGTCGTTCCAAACTAGTCGCGCCAGGATCGCCATGGCGTACCATCGCACTTAAAGCGTTCGCCGCCAATAGAGAGTTTTAGAATATCGTACGCAATTTTAGCGCACGCTAGCGCTAAAGTTAGCGCTTGCGTTAGCGCACGCTACGCGAGAGAGTTTTAGAAGAGCGTTTCCCCGCCGCGACGCAAACGCCCAAGCATCTCGCGCTTGGAACGCCACCAAGATACAGTCACAATTTTTATTTCACACACTAAATACTGTAACTTGAGAAAAAAACAAGCTTTTGGTCCAGAGTAACATTTTAGATTTGCTTAAACATGAGAATGCGACGCGAGCAGTCGACCGGTCCTGTCCGCTTGCGTCGCCTCGGCAAGAGAGGTCTCGTGTAGTGACCTTCGCTGCCTTCGACGAGAAATGTTCTCGCGTCGCAAGCATCAAGCTGCCGGTAATCGTTGCCAAACCGAGTGCAATGTAGTCCCGTATTGACAATCGCACTCGTGAGGATGCCACCAACGTCGCGCTCACGACTCCGCCAAAGCGGCCGCAGACATGGGAGCCGCCATTTTTTAACCGTGCTCGTCTTGGCTTTAGCCAACTTCTCATCACGAATTCTCCTTGGAGGAGCGCAAAGACTCTTTGCGTACGCACGCAATTTCCGAAAAATAGCGCACGCTAAAGCAGTGCACGCAAAGCGCAAAACGTGGTTAGCGTTCGGCGCATGTCCAGTGTCGACGACGCAATTCTTTGCGTACGCAAAGCTTTAGCGTGCGCTATCCTAAAACTCCCTAATATATAAATCTATTTGGCACCGTGCTTGCAACCAACTTATCAGTCCCGCTTATCTCCACAGATATTTTACAACGGTATTGTCGTTCATGCTTATCTCGAGATAGGCAAATTATTTTCCAATGCCATCAAGCACCGGCGCCGCGTGAGGTGGGTGCGACGATGTGCGTGCTTGTTTCGTTGGTGCGTTGATAACAAAAGTCTCGGTATTCAAGAAACGTCTCTACAAAAGCCACCCGTCACCGGGCAAGTTAGATCGGCTCATCGAGAAATGAGAGGTCGAGGAGAAACTGGTCATTCCACGAAGCGAAAATGATCACCGAGTAAACCAACGTTACTAGAACAACTCAGTTGGGAAATTGCCATAGAACCTGCTTTGAAAACGTGGCTCCGATCCGTACTCGACAACCGAATTAAAGGCGATCGCAGCGCCGCCATTTTTCCCGCAGCGGCCAACCCGGGAACCGCGCGGTTGCACGTATTGGTACAGGTAGAGTTGCGCAAGTTGCGGAAGGGCCGGTGGCGTCATCTCGCAGTGCCATTTAGCAGTAGTTATATAAATCAACTTTCATGTCTTGACTCGTCGCTAAAGGGTGGCGCTGTTTTCGTATTTAGTTTGGTCTCGGTGGACGTGAGCGGTTCGGGTTTCGAGTGTGAATTTCCCAACTGAGTGTTTTAATAACGTTGGACTAAACCAAATACGCCCATGTTGAACGCGCCGTCGTCATGCCCTTTTTCAGTGCGTGATCGGTTCAGCTGCTGACATCACACGCAAAAAGACGACGAGCACCATGGCGATGCACTTTTGGCTCTGCTCGATTGGCCCGATCGGATCGTATCGTCGACTGCGGTCCGACTTGAGGTGAAACGGACCGTAATGACCCATTGGGGGGTTTGAAACGCGCGGGTTTCGACGACCGATACAACGAACGATGCGCATCTGGCAACCACGGCGCGTTCCCATAGCAACCGCCCTCGACAGTCGCGACTCAACACATTCCCGAATCCGGCGTTTGTTTTGCTGTGCCACGAGTTCTTACTGCCTTTATCCGGTACTGCTGCCGGACGGGATCAAGTGCACGGTGAAAAGAAGAAGAAAAAAGAGTATTGTCAAGACCGTATCGTCTGGAAGCGTGCACATCAGGCGTCAGACGTTCGGGATGGAACTGGATTTAAACCGCGTAGATTACATTCAGGTGAGCTAAAGAACCCGTTTCATTTCTGCTCTATAATTAGGAGAATAGCGATATCGTCCAGATTGTTCACGGTTAACAGATTTCGTTGTTCCGTATACGGTTGTTTGACGCGTATAAATTTGGTGGATTAGGTACCTGTTAGTCAGCGCAGTATTTTTTTTTTCTTGTACTCGCTTAAAATGTGAATGTCTTGATGACGTCCATGCTTTGTGCCCCATGTTTACTAGGAACCATGAACTGCTCTCTGAACCCGTTATGTTAGCATCAAACATGTGAACAGTGCTACTGCTTCGAACTTAAGTTCTCTATAATAAACACCAGGGGGGAGAATAAAAAGCACGATGATTTGAATCGTGATTTCAATCGCGCCGGTTTTATTATGATGATTTAAATCAAGCCTCATCTACGAAGATAATCTCCAAAATAAATTTATGTACCTTTTGTTATTATTTGGTGCTCTGTATGTAGATTTGTTTTGTATTTAAATAAAAGAATCATCTTATTTGCTGCTCTTTGTGCGCATTGTTTGTATTTATATTAAAAATGATCAAACTAGAAATATTTATAGCACGCTGAGCACGAACGAAAGTGGCACTCTTCTGGGCAAATCACAGCCAACTTCCTTTCTACTTTCCACTTGGTTTGCCAGTTACGTAATATTCTATTGCAAACAAATCAGAATGCGAAAGAGAAAAAAGAAAGAAAGAAAGAAAGTAATGTCTTATTGCAAGCGAGGGAGGAGGGGAAAAGAGGTTAATGCAGTTTTTTTCTCTAACTAAAAAAATGAAAGCCGTTTACAACTAAACTCCCTGTAACGCCGAATTAGAGCGCAGCTCTAGAGGAGGAGGGGAAGGCACGGGGGGGGGGGGGGGAGGGGGTCACGTGGCCTGGGGGTCACGTGACCTCGACCTTTAGGGGGGAAAATTTTCCGCTAAATTTAGCGGGGAAAATTTTCCGCTAAATGTAGCGGGGAAAATTTTCTGCTAAATCTAGCGGGGAAAATTTTCCGCTATATTTAGCGGGGAAAATTTTCCGCTAAATTTATCGGGGAAATTTTTCCGCTAAATTTAGCGGGGAAAATTTTCCGCTAAATGTAGCGGGGAAAATTTTCCGCTAAATCTAGCGGGGAAAATTTTCCGCTATATTTAGCGGGGAAAATTTTCCGCTAAATTTATCGGGGAAACTTTTCCAGCGGGAAAAAATTTTTCGCTAAATTTAGTGGGGAAAATTTTCCGCTAGAAATTTAGCGGGAAAAATTTTCCGCTAAATTTAGCGGGGAAAATTTTTCGCTAAATTAAGCGGGGAAAGGTTTCCGCTAGATTTAGCGGGGAAAATTTCCCGCTAGATTTAGCGGGGAAAATTTTCCGCTAAATTTAGCGGGGAAATTTACCCATCATGCACCGCGTGGTTACGCCGACGGCGACGCCGACGGCGACGGCGACGGCAACGGCGACGGCGCTCAAGCCGGAAACGGGCGCCTAAGAGCTGCGCTCTAATATACCAAGCCTATTTTGTATGGCAAAGATTAGATAAATGAAGTTTTGTTTAATTAAACAGTTCTTTAATATTATAAACTTGCAGTGACTTCTTTCTTCCGTGTTTTTTTAGTGATCAGACAGCTTGATCAACCAATCTTCAATGTACCAAAATACATCTAGTGATAAATGATCACTTGTTGTTGGCTACAGTGATTTAAATAAAATTATTTTGATTTAAACAAAATAAATCTGATTTACTTGATTTTAAAAAAAGTTAGGAATTTGTCAACCTGATAAACAATAATTGATTGGTTATTATTATTACTTTTATTATAATTATTATCACTTCTAAAATAGGGTGCACCAGTGTGAATCAGTGTCCACATGCACATCTCGGAGGTAGACAGACCCACGCCTTTTAAAAACTGACGTCTAATTAAAATTTCAGTTGCTATAGCCGTATCAAAAGCTTACACCTAACATGACACCGTGTTGTCCTCCCGGAACCTTCGTCACCGTAGTATCAATCACACACACACACACAAAAAAAGTTGCAATTATTTTTTTTTTTTTAATTTACAGGTGGAGGCCACGTGCAGCAAAGCTGCGAGACTGCTCCCCGCTTCCGAACACAAGGCTTGTCAAAAGGTGCACTAGCCGTTCACCGATTCGCTCCGGCACAGAGCGAGGCCTAATCAAGCCGCGCTCACACTGCTTCAATACTCCTTATAGTAAAAGTGGTCTGCAAACAATAGAGAGTTTTAGGGAACCATTGTTGCACATCCGATACGGTACGGCGGGGCCCTCCGGTACAAACTGCGCATGCGCTAGCGCAGAAGTCTCCCATATGCGCATAACGTTCGTACCGGAAGGCCCATCGTATACCGTATCGGACGTGCAAAAAGTACGGTTCCCTAAACCTCTCCACCGTGCGAGGCCTGTTGCCTCCTTGTAGGGCGCTCCCGTCACGTGGGTCGTACAAAAAACCGTTTGCGGGCATATACGAAGCATAGACACTTTTTATGAAGCAAACATATGCCAACACCCTGTTGTCTTTTGTGTTGTCTTTGGTACGACGTAGGAGCGGTGGTACCGCGGCTATGGCTTGCCTTAGAAAATGACGCGCTCATTCTTAGAAAAAAAATTCTTAGAAAAAATCTACCGTTCCCGCAAAGCACATAGGAGAGCCAATGGCTATCATCTATACGGAGGGAGCTCGGCCGATGGCGAGGCTGGAAATAGGTTTAGACCTAATGACAATACTCTCCGCTGAGACAGTGATCATCGTCACACGTCAAGCTCAATGTCACGGTGCAGGCTGCTTTCTTTTTTTAGGTCTAACATATGATTTTTTTTAAGTATTTTCCGTTTATGATTCGTCCGGCGATGATTGGGCACGTACGGAAACGTGACGAACATCGTGATGGTGCGACTTTGACGCTCACTGATTGGTCCCGTAAACTCGTAGGGAAGGCTGCGTCTGCATTTAAGCTGAAACGAACTATAGTCTTTCGCCGAGTTCCCCTCGATAGAGTGCAGCGATTGGCTCTTTGGAGTGCTTCGCAGGAAAGTGGACGCACCAGGTTTCTAGGGTGATTCGTCGGTCAATGAGGCAGGCGAACGATGTATTCGTTTGCGATTCTCGACTTTTATAGTGTCTGTCAACGCCTCCTAGAAAAAGCATAGCCTATGCTAGCCTCCTCTGCTTCCACGCAACGTTCATCACCCTACGACGACGCCAACTCGGCAATCGAGCCCGAGTCTAAAGCCGAGCATTCTTCTGCACATTGAATGGACTCGAGGGCGACCCGAGCGCTGGGTCTCCATTCCGCGTCTGCGCTATAGATCTCCCTGCGATGACGCCGACATTCTAGTGCGCGGGCTTCGATGATCCGAGCCGGTGTTGGCAAAGCTCGACGTCCCCGAAGATCGCGGTTCTCCCCGAGAAACACAAAATCAACTTTTCTCGGTGACCCAAGCGAGTTTGCGTAGTATATTCGTGGTACTCAACTTTGTTAATGCGTTTCCAATTATCGACGTACACACCAATAAGCAATGGTTTTCTTACAGTGGTATAATCATTGCGTGTTGGGGCAGCACGACCCAATCCCAATTCAACTCGTCATCTGAGACGAGTTGAATTAATGCCGCAAATGAACGTAATCACGAACAAAACATTTTTGTTTTAAGGCCGGTTTAATGTTAACAGCTTCGTTTTTACCCTTCTCGTCACAGGTGGTTGTAGGAAGTCAGTCAGGAGTCCTCCATTGCTTTGGAGTATCAAGGGGTCAAGTGGAGGTACGTGAACACTCCACATAACAAATATCGATGAAAAAACTTTTCGTCTTTGAAGTCTATAAAAAAAAAATTCAATAAAGATACAAAAACATTCTATCGTGTGTATACCTTAAGAATTGTTTCCGTTCACTGTATTGACCATTGTACTTCGCAACTTTTTCATCCCAATACTAGAGGTCCCCTGCCCCCACCACGTGATCGCTGTGGCGTCATAAAAAAAAACAAAAAAACTTTTTGTATGGACCATTACAATATTTGTCTTCTGTGCACACCACCACGTTTCTTTATTGTGCTGTAGAAAACCTTCGAGCTCGCGTAGCCGCTCTCTTCAGGGGAAAATCAGACGCCGCACGTGCGTCCCTGCCCAGTGACTCGGCATTTTTTGTTTCGTTGACAAGCGTTCTAAAGGCGCATGTGTGCTTCAGCCTTTTTCTAAATCACCATAGCCTCTTTCATTCAATTTTCCAGCAGAGCGTTACAGCAAAGGTTGTTATTACAATCACTCTTCGGTTTTTGCGCAGACCATCTTTAAGACGCTTCCTGGGAAATCCGTCAGTCGAGTCGAACTAGGCGGAGCCGTCGGCAGCATTCAGGACAAAATATTCATGGCGGCGGGCAACGAAGTGTGTGGTTACACGCGCAAAGGAAAGCAGTTCCTCAAGTTTGACACCAACATCACCGACACCATACGATGCATGTGAGTATCTTGGCATAGCCGTGAAACTGAAGAAAGACGACAGATCCATTGGACAAGAGATGCTTCGTGTACTGGGTACGCATCGTTTCGTCGAAAGAAGTTTTGCAGAAAAAAAAAAAAGAAATTCTGGACAACCTTCTTTTTGTACAGACCTTTCGTCGACAACGTATTTTGTCTTTACTAAGTGTACGATCAAATCCGGAAGCCGCTAAAGACAGGCATGTGAATTACTGAGGCTCGTTTACCTAAGCCCCCCCCCCCCCCCTTTTTTTTCCCCCACGTAAATCAGGCGATAACAGCAAGGTCGTGTCCAACGAAACGTCGGAAGGTCTGTCGATGAAACGAACGCGGGTAGGCTTTGGATGAAACGAACTGTCAATGCACTCTAAGAAATGCCTGCGCGTCTACTTACCCGCAAATCACTCGAAGAGCCAATCTTTGCGATCTTCGAAATCAGCTCAGCGAATGATGAGGCGGAACATCCGTTTCGACCTAAAGATGAAGTCTGCGCTGTGGCATTATGCAATGCAAGCGTGACGATTTGCATTACGTATTGCCACAGCGCAGACTTCATTTTTAGCTCTAAACGAATGTTCCGCCTCATCGTTCGCTGAGCTGATTTCCTAGATCGCAGAGATTGGCTCTTTGAGTGTTTTGCGGGTAAGTAGACGCGCAGGCATTTCTTAGAGTGTGGAACGTCTCATGTGAACGAACTGATTGCCACCGCTGTGTTTTCGTGTCTTTCAGGAGCGTGTGCGGAAACGATCTGATGGTTTGCGGGGAGTTTGTGTACAACCACTACTTCGAGTGCCAGGACAAGAATTACTTTCTCTCCGGAGGCAGAATTAACGACATGATTGTCCTTCCGGCCGAGAAGCTCAAGACCCTCGTGCCTGTCCTAGCATGCCAGGACAGGCTTCTTAGAGTTCTCAAGGTACGCCTTCTTTTGTAGCGTCCTTTGCTTACAATAATCAAACTCGATAATAGACGTAAAGAGTACGCTTTGGCTCCTTGTACATAGCAGGAGTTCGACTTAACCCTAAACTAGCTGTATAATACAGAGAGCATTATTGTGGTAGATGGTAACTAAACGCAGAACACAATTAATAACTCATGGAGGTAGCGGGGAAAAAACGTGTCTGCTGCTTTGACCCTAGCAGCTGTGAGGTTCCAAATGTCACTAGGTGCAGGCCGTTGTCTAGACAGGCTGTTTATACTCCGTCGTAACGTCAACGAGCGCGCGCGCTCGTTCACGCTCGCTGACGCTGTCTGCGAACGGGGTGTCTATACTCCAACGTCAAGTTCAACGCGGCGCCGCGCTGAGCAGCTCGACGCGCGCCAGCGCAGCTTGCGACGGACTTGGACATGCTCTACGTTCAACGTTGGACGTCGACGGCGACGACGGAGGCTATCCCAGAAGCCCTCGCGCTAGTGCCGAGCTCATTCGGGAATCGGGAATCCGGTTGTCGGGGCCAGTCGGAGTGTGCGAGATGCTCATTTCTGGGATCTGAACCTGTCGTTCTTGCTGTGTGTCGTGTGCTATTGTCGTGTTCCCGCGTTGGTGTGCGTATTTAACGTTCGTGCGCTTGACTGGGCGAGTGTGTGCGTGGACGTGGACTGCTCCCAGGATGCGCTACCCTCGATTCTCGATAGGCCTATCGACCTAACGAGCCGGTGGTGGTGGGCCGTGTTGTTGGGGTGCCGCGGCAAAAGCTGGAAGCTCGATGACGCGCCAAAGGTAGGGTTAATTAGAATTAAGGATGACCTAATCTGTCTGCTATATATGATCATGTGCTAGTCGCACTCACTGGCAGTCGGTTCACGATCGAAAAAGCTGTCGTCGAATGTACGGGAACGGCGGACACAGTGAAACCTCTGAACTATTCAGTCGGCAAGAAATTTCAATTGGGCTGTCTCATCTTGTAAACGGTCTCAGCTGGTAAACGATAGTAACGGTACACTATGACAATTGGACTGCATCCTGTATTGTTTGTATAGGCTTTGTAAAGTGCGTTACAATTTCGAACGCGTACATTGCGCTAATTTAGGCATTGTCCGCTCTCTTCGGTGTCCGTCTCTTAAGTCAGCGTGAAAGTCTACAATGATGATAACACACCGACTATCTGTCAGAAAGATGTCTCTGTGGAATATCGAGTGCATCGATTTCATCGAAGCATTCCGGCGGAATCGCCGCAGTCGCTTGGCACAATTCCGGCGAACCTGCGAAGCAGCTAGGTTCGACAAACGCGATGTCGGGCTTTTTTTTTTTCGTTTTTGTTTTTTGTTGACATCTGTGTGACTTACGAGAAAATAAATGCTGGTTTGCACTTGTTACCACCATCATTTCCTTGTTCTTGAACTGCTAACCGCTACCCCGAATGGTTGTTTTGTAGCGTGACATGACAACACGAGGACGAACCACACTGACCGATTGCATCTAGGCTAGGTGACGCAACCTACTGCCCATAGATAATCCGTACAGACGATGCGGTTGCCATGGAGACGCGCATGCGCAAAGTGGGGCAGTTCGTCGGGGCGCGCTGGAAAAGCGTTGGTCTACGCTGGACTGTAAACACCATCTTTCGGGCGCTTCTCGGTCTGCGCCGGCGCGCGTTGCGTTCGTCGACGTTGGAGTATAAACAGCCCTGAGCACAAGTTCGTTTATGTTTCCTTTGCAGGGGTTGTGGCGACGTCATAATGCTGAGCGAGCTCTGATTGGCTCTGACTGAAGGATAGTGGGCAGACCTGGAGGCAGCTTGCTTTGAGGTCTACCCACTATCCTTCAACGAGAGCCAATCAGAGCTCGACGTTCTGATGCCCCCCCCCCCCCCCCCGACCCTGCAAAAGAAGCAGACGGACTTGCGTTCCGTGTAGGACGACGCCCGAATATATGTGCCTATCACAGGACCGTGAAAACTTACTGTATGTCTCAACTGATGTTTTTTTAGTGCCAAGGAACCCAAGGAACGTTGTTCGCAAAAGCAATATTTGCGTCAATTATGTTCCCCTTCATATTTTTATTTCATTCTCATATTGCTAATACATTTAAGCTGGTGTGGAGTAAAGCCCGCTCTGAGTTTCGTTTCTTTTTTTTTTTTTTTTTTTTTTAAGCAGGCAGTGTGATATGATAGAGATGCGACACAACATTGCCCTCAGCATCAGTACGCCAAGGGGCCAGCAACAGAAATGGTTCGCACGAACATGCGGTCCTCTTTCAAAGAAATTAGAATGAAGACGCACGAGCTGGTGACGAATCATAGTAAAGAAACCCAGAGACAGGGAACTAAAAGGAAAAGCACAACACTGCAGTCGTGCACGTGCCCTTTGTGCGAGACCTTCAAATCTGGTGCCTGACGATGACCAGGGAATGTGAAGAGAAGAAGGAATACTTTGTCAAATTCAATCATTGTTGTGCTGGTTTTGAGACTGTGTTGATCTTGTCCTTTTAGTTCCTTGCCTCTGGGTTTTTCTACTATGATGGGTCCTCTTTCCCATTGTTACATCCGAGTCCCATTTAGGCCGCAGTTACACTGTTAATCCGTCATACAAAAGACCGTCTACAGACAATAGATAGTTTTAAGGAACCGTTTTTGCACATCCGATACGGTACGATGGGCCCTCAGGTACGAACTGCGCATGTGCGAGTCTTCTGCGGTAGCGCATGCGCAGTTGGTACCGGCGGGCCCATCGTATACGGTATGGGATGTGAAAAAACGGTTCCCTAAAACTATCTATTGTCTGATGCGCGTTCCTTCTTTGTATGACGGTGCTGTGGCGTTGGTGAAACAAATATGTTCAAATCATCCATTTACGTATGAGGCAAACGTGCTACGAACATGCTTGAGGCCTGTCCCTAGATTGTGCGTGCGTGTGCGTGCGCGTGCGCGTGCGCTCGCGCGCGCGAGTGTGTGTGTGTGTGTGCGTGTGTGTGTGTGTGTGTGTGTGTGTGTGTGCGTGTGCGTGTGTGTGTGTGTGTGTGTGTGTGTTCGTATGATGTACGGGCATTGTGACTGCGGCTACGAGGACGCGGCTCTGACTCAACGTCTCTGTTTCAGGACTCCCAATGCCAGCTGGAAATCGAGGTCTCCGGGCCAGTAACGGCGCTTGCACTGTTCCAGGACGATGGCGGTACGGCTTCCGCTTTCTGAACAATTCCTCGATTTTTTTTTGTATATTTGACATTGTCAGTTTATAAAACGCAGGGCGAGGCGAGCACCGAAACTCGTAATGTCCATAGAAAAAATCGTAAGGGTGCAGGCGAGCTGGTGAATATTAACCATGTTGATTTAACCTGAGACTGGGGTAGAGAAGAAGCATCAAAACGTAGAAGGGACAGAAAATAGACAGGACGACGTCTCAATATTGAGACGTCGTCCTGGGGTCACGTGACCTGAGGGGTCACGTGACCCCCCCTCCCTCCCCAAGGTCACGTGACCCCGGGGGGTCACGGTATTATACCCCGGGGTCACGTGACCCCGGTCGTGACGCCCCCCCCCCCCCCCGGGGTCACGACCGGGGTCACGTGACCTCGGGGGGGGGGGGGGGGTCACGTGACCGCGCGGTGCATTATGGGACATTTCCCATAATGCACCGCGCGGTTACGCCGACGGCGACGGCGACGCCGACGCCGACGCCGACGGCGACGCCGCTCAAGCCGGAAACGGGCGCCTAAGAGCTGCGCTCTAAAAGAATAGTGTGTAGACCTCAGGGCAGCTAGCATTGAGGTGTACCCACTATCCTTCCTTCAAAAATTCCATCTATCCTTCAAAAATTGGGCCAGGAGCGGGGCTCCTGGCCCAATTTTTCGCCAGCTCTCTTTCCCTTTCCCTTTCCCTAACTTTAATGCAATAAATTTAATAATCACCTTCTCCCCTCTTCGTTCACTATATATATATATATATATATATATATATATATATATATATATATATAAATTTATTTGGTAGGCCTGACAGGACGAGACGTTTTGTATGGAACGAGCGACGGCAAAGTGGGGCTTATTTCAATCGAAAAGTAAGTTTTTAGAGCTTCCTTTGACGTTTGGCTCTTATTTTTGCGTGGGTCCAACGTTGCCGCCATCTTTTCTTCCCAATAATTATAGGGCATCTGCAACGCCGATCTGGGAGCTGGAGGGCAGCAGTGGCGAAGGAAGTACGTTCAATTTTTATCGGTCCCTTTTTCTTTTCTTTTTTTTTCTCTTTGTTACACCTAGAGCTACTCAATAAGTTTCGCTTAGAGTATAGCGCACTTCATTGCCCGGTTGTCTTGTGGGCGCCGCACTTTGTGCAGAATGGGCACGATTGGCGATAGTGAGGTGTCCTGGAACGCCTCACCGACTGGTGAGTTTATCGCGTCCAGAAAGGTGGACCTTCGATTCCCGCCTGGTGACGTCATACAAGTGTCACGCTATTGCCGGTCGCGATCCTGGCGGTATGTCAGCAGCGGTGCTGGACGCAACAGACGCCCGTTCTTCTGCAGGCCGCTCTCTAGCTTGAAAGTCCGCTGAAGCGTAACGTTGGCTGAAGGTTCGGCAGCCATTGTTTGGGACGTCACGACGACGGCGGCACTCGCATTCATTGCTGCTTTTCGCCAGCGTTTCTACCCCCAATCGCCGGGATCGCGACGTCCGACAGCAGGACAATTCGACTTCCATGACGTCATTTGTTGCCACTTCGGGGCCACTTTCGATGTATCAACCGGATGCGGATCGCAAGTTCGTCTGCTTCTTTTGCAGGGGTTGGGGTGACGTCAAAACGCCCACCTCTGATTGGTTCTGAATGTAGGATAGTGGGTAGACCTAAGGCAGCTTGCTTTGAGGTAATAATAATAATGTTTATTTTTCCGTCAAAACACAAATGACGGAGGGAGACTGAGGAAACAAGCTGCATCATGCAGCTTGACGGCCCCCCCCCCCCCCCCCTTACATATGGCAGCAGTGGCACAACAAGTAATCCAAAAAGAAAACCAAGAGAAAAGCTAACAATTTCAGAGATGACAACGGGATGTTATTACAAAAAAGGTGCGACTATATGAAAGGCTACCAAAAACAAAGTACATAAGTACATGCAAGCAGAGCATTATTCAACTTAGCAAAAATTAAGGTTATGAAACATGACACCAACTAAGCAATCACAATTGAAAAAAAAAAAAAAAATGCTCGGGGATTTTTGACATATGTTGTGGGAAGATCAATGTTGTGAGTAACAAGAAAATTAAGCTGTCTAGGAAGTGCATATCTTAACATTTGTTCACCGTAGTTTGTGTTGCAAATAGGGAGCGTCCAAATTTCGGTGTTTCGAGTAGGATATGTTGCTACTCTTGGCGAGAGAGACGCCAATTCACTAAGGGCAGGAAGATTTGTTTGTACTTCTGATTTATAGGTCACGCATAAGTGATATTTGTATAATCTATTTACAGACATCGAATTTAAACTTTTAAAGAGAGGTTCACTAGGGTGATCGTATGACACCCTACAAATACTTCGCAATATTTTTTTTTTGTATTACAAGTATTTTGTTTAATTGTATTTGTAGTATTACCCCAGACTAAGAAGGAGTAATAGATGTGGGATAAAAATAATGAATTATAAATAATTAATTTCCCATTTGTGGGCAGAATATGGCGATGACGATACATTAAGCCTGCGACTCGTGACAATTTTACCGAAATATAATTTACGTGTTCATCCCAACTCATTCGATCCGTGAATATAACGCCCACTATCCTTCAGTCAGAGCCAATCAGAGCTCGACGTCTTTCTGACGCCGCCGTAACTCCTGCACAAGAAGCAGACGACTTACTCTCCGCATAGGACGCTAAACACACCCTTCGGAGGCGCGCTCCTGGCTCCATAGCGATGGGTATACGATTCCAAGATGCGACTTTCTGAGCTTTAGATGCGTGTGTCAGTGAGCTCAAATGACATCACTTTTACTCTTTTGCTCACTCTTTTTAACGTTTCTGGAGTATGAAAAAGGCGTTTCCTGCCATTTCCGATAAAGCTTTACACAAATGGCAACCTTATCTTTAAGCAGCAAAGCGACAAAAGGTTGTTACACTGAAGGGACGCTCCTTCTGTGGCTCTAGTTACAGCAATTCGCATATCGAAAGAAGTAGCCGTCCCGTAACTTAATTCTAGCCGCCATTTAATATTTATCGCCCTTAAAGTTGGCTTCTATCAGCAGACAAAAGCGTATGGAGAGGCAGGAAGCTTTACGGAACAATGTAGCCGTCAGTAACAAACTCGTATTAATCTGGAATGTGACTTGGAGGAGAGTAACTTGGTGGAATTGGATGACGCAAAAAGCGAGATACGCGAATGCGAGACGCCAAGCCGTTACGATCGTGAAAACAATGTATAGTGTCACCATCGCAAACGACCTCCTTTCTCGCGAGTGGCGTCTCACTACCATTGGCTTGCACGAGCGATAATGTTACCATAGCAACAAACAATGTCGCTCCTGACGAAAGTCGGGGTATGAGTGGGCACATAAACGATTACACCGAAATGCACCGGAACAAAAGACTTTTTACTTATTAAAAAGTTCGTCAAATATCACCGAAGTACCGCCGAACTTTGTTTTTTCATTTCCCTCACCTGATTGCCTTCTGGCTGTTATCATAAACTTCACGCGAAGACGCCAGTTTTCTAAAAAATAGTATATGCAAATAGTTTTGTTTTGGTATTAATCTGGTTCTGTTAATCTTCCCCGCAAGGTGTAACCTGCCTGGGTAACTACGACATGACCGGAGATGGCATCAAGGATCTCTTGGTTGGCAGGAACGACGGTCAGATCGAAGTCTACGCCTACAACGACGTCGATGAACCGGTTCTGAGGTTCTCTTACGTGCGTCGTTTTGTTTTACGAACCTTATTTCGGAAGTCAGATTTAATGTGCTGTCTCCGAGTGCTTGACCCGTATACATTCTTAGCATGTCTTCCTCTCCTTGTCTCTGTTCTCCTGCCTCCGCGACACTCGTAGTTTTGGAGTGAAGGCAACAGCGAGCATCTTTAGCAATTTCTCTTGTCTATCCTCCGCTTTGTTTCATCGTCTGAGTCTCGTGCGTGCTATGTCTAATGTTTTATTTTAGAGCGCAGCTCTTAGGCGCCCGTTTCCGGCTTGAGCGGCGTCGCCGTCGCCGTCGGCGTAACCGCGCGTTGCATTATTGGGAAATGTCCCATAATGCACCGCGCGATCGAGCCCCCCCCCCCCCCCCGGGTCACGTGACCTCGGGGGGGGGAGGGGGAGAGGGGGGTCCCGTGACCCCTCAGGTCACGTGACTACCCAAGGTCACGTGACCCCCCCTCCCCGGAGGAGATTGAAGAATTAGGGGAGGAGGAGGAGGAGGAGGGGTATACCCTCCCCTGAGTACCCTTCCCTCCTCCTCCTCAAGAGCTGCGCTCCAATTCGGCGTTACAGGTAGTTGTATACGGCTTTCACTTTTTTTTCCCCACGTTTTTTGTTTTATTTATGTTGACGGTTCACCTGTGTCTTCGCCATTCGTCGGAAATCTGTTTTCTGTATGGCTATTCGCTCCGCTTATAATGCGACCATTTTTTTTTTTTTTTTCAGAACTGTGGAGAAAGTGTTACCTCAGTTCTGGGTGGTGTCGTCAGCACCGCGAAATACGACGAGGTCATTGTCACAACATTTAGCGGTAAATATCCATCTATCTCTAAAAGAAGAAAAAAAAAAGAAATCTGAACGTGTTGTTGCAGACGGAAGTCAGCTGAATTCTTTGTCTATTTGTTTTTCCTTCTACACAGTCAAAACTAAAGTCTGGTTCGCACTTTCCTTTCGAATGTGATCGACTGCGTTGCTTGTGGCCACCGCTTACCACGACAGAACACACTGGCGAAATCTATTGGGTAGCACTCCAACACTTCCAGTCTACGTATATCTTACGAATGTTTATTTCGCCGCGCGCTCGAACCTAAGTTTGAAAATGTTATAAGCGTCCATCTTTAGTAGATAGCGCATGCAATCCACCTGGCGAATACCACAAAACCTTCGCTCTAGTCACACGCAGATCGGAAGCGTACCAGGGCTACCGATAGATGGCGCCAGTGCGTGTAAGATAGTTTCCCGTCGTAAGCTATTGCAAGCGGTTTCAACGCCGTCGAATGAATGAATAACACTCAAACGGAAACGTATGAACCAGCCTTAAATGTAAACATTGTCCACACTCAAGGCGGCCGCCCCACTACAAAGACCCTTTTCAAAAGTTAATCGAGCAACATTGACGGTCGCCATTTCTTGGGCACGAAACGCGTGATTGGATCCAAGTCCTCGCCGAACGATGACGTCAGCACTCGTGTCAAATACATGCTCAGAATGCGTGATCAAGCAATGGCGGACAGGCGATTGCGTGGACGTTTTCAAGAGGGTGTATTGTACCTATTTTCAGGACAAAACACTCTAAAAAAAGAAAATTTGTTGTAAAATTACTTTCAGGGGTTCTTCTGCTTGTCCATATTTCGCACCCTAAAAAGAGTATCTTAAGCAGCCCCTAAAATGGCTCTTCCTGAAAAAGCCTATAAGGGGTTCTCTTCACCTCCTTTTTCGATGCGAAAGAGTTCATCGCCCAGTTTCCTTTCTATGCACCAGGGGGCGATAGTACTTCAGGCGAAACCGTTCTTCACGAGCTGAAAGAGTTCTTGGGGTGTCAAAAAACCTTCCAAAATCAAAATTCTTCTTTTTTTTTTTCTTTTTTTTTAGCGTGATATAGTTTGCGGACTATACATGTTTAAAAATTAAAAATCTACGCGGTGCGGGCTATTCATGGGTTATGACTATACGCGGATTTGTTTTTTTCTGCACCGTTTATTACAGCCTTGTATACTTTACTTGAAAAAAAAAATAATCGATTACAATTGCAATTTTTCTTGGTTAAAAAGTATTATATTGGATCACTTGATTACTTGAAAAGAAAAGTAAATGGCCATTACTTCAAAAAGTAACAGTTTCTTTTCAGATGAGTTCAGATTTTCAGAGCGACAGATTTTCCTGCCCGTTTTGAAAACGGGTCTTTCGTACTCCTCATTTTTGGATTAGGATAACCGAATTATAAACTGGTTTGGTTTGACTTTTCTTTGGAAGGAAACTCATTGAAACAGAGGGCGACATTAAAAAAAGGAAAGGGAAAAAATAGTAACGGCTAGATGTAATTTTTGTACTTACAAAAGTGATCAGATTACCCTTGAGATTACATCCTCGTAAATTTATTCAATCGATTACAAAATTACTTGAATAGTAATCGATTACGATAAAATTTTATCACTTGTACTCAGTCTCGTACAAGTGTGGTTGATTATGACGAGACGTGACTGATTTTGGGTTGTGACATGGTATATTATTGATGGTTGATGAACAATACGAGCTTCTCTGTGGGATAATAAAGCGGGCATTTGTCAGGGGGGGGGGAGGGGGGGGGCGTTATGACAACGTTTTTTTTACGTGCGGACTAGACATTGGCGCGGATTGTGCGCTGGTTGCGGTCTATCAAGGAATATATATATATATATATATATAGAGAGAGAGAGAGAGAGAGAAAGAGAGATTGTTGTTGTTACACTTTATGAAGGGTGGCGCGACGGCCTGGAGGGGACGGTTAACCGAAATTTGCCTTTGCGAATTATATACCGGATGCTGACTGTATTCCGCAAAAATAAGGTAAATGAAACACATAAACACGCCGAAAAATTCCAGAAAATATGACTTCGCGGATTCGTGTGTACGCAATTCATATTACCAAATTGTTTTTCATCTTTCTCTTCTTTTTTTTTCTTTTTTTTTTTTCTTTCAGGCTGGGTGTTTGGTTTGTCCTCCTGAACACGCAGAAAAGCGTCTCGATCCCAACTACTTGCTCATCTCTCCGGAATCAGCGCAAAAGATACTCAAGCTCAAGTAACCTGTCTTTTTTCAAGCACATTTTTGCTATCTAATTAACGCGGAGCGCCTTTGTACGTTGTTTTAAACTTTCTTTTACAACCTAAAGTGGTCAAACAGAAACAAGGAAGGAACTTGTGCGAGCGTAGCACCAACTGATTTAAAAGGGGCGCGGAATATGCTTGACGCTACGTCCGGGAGATGGTAGCACCGGTTTACGAAAGGCGATGAAACCGTGAGGCGACGACATGAAACTGGGCAATGATGCGATCGATCAGCGCTGTGGATCTGTTTTGATTCCAATTGTGTAGATCCGTTGCGGCCGCCCGAAGAGCATGTCGGTTGCAAATTAATGCATAGATTACCTAGAATGGCCTCTCGGCCATTTACTCTTCAAAATCTAAAATGTCTGTTTGTTTGTTTTTGTTTTGTTTTGTTCGCAAAGCATTTGGAAGAAGCAATCGCTGCAATCGACGCAGGGAGATGGGCCAAAGGCGAGACTGAAAATATATTTAGGCGCAAAACACTCAGTTTTGTTTGGGTCTGTCAGCGACTATAGTTCTCAGGACTTCATGCCTCATCACTCAAGCAGTGTTGGGTAAGGTACATCTAAACGTATTTGAAGTAAAGTACAAAGTAAACGAGAGGTTATGTACTTCAAGCCAAGTAGTAATTACACCGGGAGCAATGTACTTGAAGTAAAGTATATAAATAGAGTGTACTTTTAATGTAAACTACAAGTATTTTTAACACAATCTTTAATTTTGTCCTATTTGCCCCTTATACCGTTTTTTTTTTTTTTTTTGTAATTGGTATGAATTGTCCCTGGGAGTAATTGGGGTGCCTCAGTTAATTCCAGAAGTGGCGGCGAATATTCGATAAAGTCAAGTAGGCCACAGGCGTAGTTGCTTTACTATCGCCGGCGAACTATTTAACACAATCAACTTATAAGGCATTTATTTGTTGACAAAGCATCATTTTTGTGACACAAAATTTAACATGACCAAATTCGGGGAATGTACTTCGAAGTCTAGAGTTGTACTATCCTGGGAAAGTACCAGAAAAAAATACTCCAGTCAGTGGCGTACCAACTTGTTTTTGAGTGGGGGGGGGGGGGGGGGGGGGGCAAACCAGACCCCCCCCCCCCCGCAGGACCGGGGGCGGTGCCCTTGGTATCCCTTGGGCGCCGCCGGCCAGTGTTTGTCCTGCCCAGTGGCAGCTGTTTCAGGGGGGGGGGGGGGCAAAACAGATGCCTTGCCCTCCCCCCTCTGAGAACTGGGGGGAGGGGGGCAAGCGCCCCCCTTGCCCCCCCCCCCCCCCCCCCCCGGTTGGTACGCCCAAGACTCCAGTAAAGTAGAAGTACATGCTCGGAGAATGCACTTCAAGTAAAGTGCGCTTTTTCTAAATCTACTCGAAGTAGTACTTTAAGTACAATGTACTATAAGTACTTCCCAACACTGGTTAAGAAACATATAGGGCCAGCAAGTATTGATCGAGACTCTTATTACAGCTCTACGGCCAATGATTTTGCGGCGTTAGCTGATAAGAATGCCGGAGAACCAGCCGCGAAGCGAGACGCGAAAACTATTGTGTCTGGAACGCATCTCCGACTGGTGAGTTTTCCGCGCCCCAAACAGTGGTTCCTCCATTTCCGCCTTATGACGTCATAGAACTGTCATGCTAGAGAGCCTGCACTATACAGAAGGTTTCCAACTGCTGGATCCGTGTCACGTGGTTTACGGGCCGCGTTCGCAATATACGAGCTGCGAGGATGTGCCGAAAGCGTTGATCGTCTGCGAACGCCTCCGCCTTTCCGCCTGCTTTCCTCCTCGCCACGCGAAAAATGCAGCGCATGCGCACTTGCGACCGATCTCCGCCGAAGGGCGTCCGCCATTGAATTGCAAACGCTCCCCATGTTTCGATATGGACCCTCTCTTCAATCTCGGCTCCCTATGTCATGCGGGCCACCGACCGCTACACCCCGCGGAGTCGCGGCAGCGGTGGTGGTGGACATGGCAGACGCCTGTTCTGCCGCAGGTCGCTCTCCAGTGTGACAGGCCATGGAAGCTTCGGCCTGCAGCCGGGGGTTGGGACTCTGCGACGACAGCGACACTGGAGCTTGATGGTGCTTTTTGCTTGAACGTCTACGACCAACCGCCAGGATCGCGACCATTCGACAGCATGACACTCCGGCCTTCTGTGACGTCATTTGTCGCCACTTCGGGACCACTTTCGATGCATGGTCGGAATGCGGAGCGCAAGTTCGTCTGCTTTTTTTTGCAGAGGTTGTGGTGACGTCAGAACGCCGAGCTTTGATTGGTTCTCATTGGAGGATAGTGGGTGAAGCTCAAGGCAGCTTGCTTTGACGTCTGCCCACTATCCTTCAATCAGAGCCAATCAGAGCTCTGCGTCCTTCTGACGTCACCGCAACTCCTGCGCGAGAAGCAGACGACTTGCTCTCCGCACAGGACGCTAAACACACCAGTCGGAAACGCGTTCCAGGAATCGTATATGTGAACGTATGAACACGCGAACATGCGCTCCTTTGGCTGTCGGTGACTAAAGATGCCGATAAATCAAAGAACGAGAATACCACTTCGCATCGTCCCCGTCGAAGGGAGGAGGTGGAGCAGTTGGAAGCCAAGGTTGCCAGGGAGAGGGAAAACTACCAGCTGGCCACTTACTCGGACAAGGGCGCGGTGTCGGCCGTGCCCTTCTTCGGCATCGAGGACTCCTTCGTGCTGAACAGACGGGACGCCTCGTACACGCTCAGCATCCAGGTGCAGACGGCCATCGACACCATCTTGCTGCAGGTGATATTGACACTAAAGCCGCCGCCGTCACGGGCTGCTTGTACATCGTACAAAAGGACACGGTGTTTGCTATAGACATGATGACGCGAGTATCTGGAGACACGTCTCTGGCATGTCCCGAGCATGTTTGCTTCATACGTATGGATGCTTCCAACGTGTCTGCAGAAAGTTCTTGTTCGACCAATGCGGCAGGACCGTAGCACAATAAAGAAACACGCCACAGACAGTATCTACAGTCTGGTTTTTGTATCATGTTTTACCAGTGTGACCGCGACTCTAAAGGGACCCTGAAGGCTACTTTACTCTTTTTGTTTTCGTTTTTTTATACAGTCAGTGCTTAGCTCTTTACGGCAACAGCCGTTGTTAGGTAGTTTCTGTAGATCGTTCCGATGACTCCGATAACAGTAACCGATACCCCGCCGATGCCTTTGCACATGCATCGTATCGTTATCGGATATTGTTATCGGAGGTATCGGAAGGACCTACAAAACCTCCCTATTGGCCAAGTTTCGCAGCGGATCTCCGGGTGTGTGTGTGTTTTCTGTAGGACTCGTGGGTCCCCGCTATATGTAGCGGAGAAAACATTTTCATCTAAATTTAGCGAATACATTTTCTTGCTCACTATGGCGGATAGATTTTCCCGCTAAATCTAGCGGATACGTTTTCTCACTGCATCTAGCAGAGCAAATTTTGCCGCTAAATTTAGCGAAAATTTTTTTACCGTTTAGTAGAAAAGTCTACAAATGTACAGAGTTTGGTCGAGAAAATCAAATCCTGTTTCTCAATCCGCAGAAGTAAACCACGCATCTCACCAAGCTGAAACTCCGTCAGAACACGACGTTAGCGCTGATGATAAAATGAGAAAGTTCGAGCACAGGACGTTGCCCATATCAAAAGACCACAATACTTCTCTACGAGCCGGCATCTATGTAAGCCGATTTCTCATCAAACAAACATTTGAGATTTTGGGTGCCTGTATCAATTATATGAGTGAATAACACTTGTCAGCGTGAAAGAAAACAGTATCGTCTTATTAAGTAAACAGTTTCTTGTTTGTTTGTTGTTTAATTAGAAAAAAAAAGGCTGCAGACGTTTGCAATGACAAGGTACGGTCCGATGAATATTATGCGTAGGGGTAACTCATTAAAAAATCTTTTTTCGTGTTTTTTTTTGTATTTTGTGACCCAGGCAAGGGCCTGTGCTGAGACATTCGCATTTTATCATGACCTCTAGCGTCCCATTCTCTTGGAGTTTCAGTTTTCTCGCGGATTACCTTCGGATCCTTCGCGTATAAGGGGGTTTCCCCAGGAATTAAAATTAGGGGGGGTCTAAATTTTTTAGGGGGGGGGACGTTAGGGGGGGCATTGAGAAAAGAGGAGTCGTTGGGAATTAAGGGGGTGCCTTCAGAAAAATAAGGGGGGTGGGTAACCCCCCCCCCCCCCCCCTAGAAGGTGTGTAGGTAAATCACTGCGCGGATATCCGCAGTAAACTGGCGGATGTGGATGAAGATGGATCAGATTTGGCGGATGGCGGATCGGATGCGGATATCCGCGGGTCCTGATCTACATTTTCGCCGAGGTGGCCCATAAACGTGTGCGACCGCACAGTGTAAAATTAATAAATTAGTGATACTATAAAGTGAATCATCGAATGCAACACGGGGGCCAAATGCTCTCTTAGATAGAGGGTGTCAATTTGTTAGAAAATTGTTCTTTACGTCAAGAAACATTTGATTCTCACCAAAAATCGCTTTAGAATGTTCCATCTCGCCGAAAAAGCTGTCATTAGAAAAAGTAAAGAATGCAGGAGCATTAGTCGTCCCGGGAAAGCGTGTTCTTGTTTGACAGGGAAAGAACGGAAAACGTTCTTTGGGCAAAGCAAACCCAAAACGTACAAGCCACAAGAAAGTAGAAAAAGCCTGCAAGGTGCATCTTCGCCTACAAGTAGATCAAAAAGATTGAATGCGATCCTCTGGAATTGGTAGAACTTGCGCCAGCACGAGTTTCCGCACCTCATTCTTGTAGCGCAGTTTGTGCACGCCATCCCACTCCCAGCATCAAGTGCATCAACGGAAAGAGACTTCTCATTAGCAAGTATTAATGTAAACAGTGATTTCCCTACACACCCCCTAAGGGGGGGGGGGGGGGGGAGGGTTGTACACCCCCTTGTTTTTCTGAAGGCACCCCCTTAATTCACAACGACTCCTCTATCCTAAATGCCCCCCCCCTAACACCCTTCCCCCCCCCCCCTCAAATTAAATTCCTGGGGAAACCCCTGAATGTAAGAGAGGCGAACTAGTCTGAATCCGTCCATGTTGACGATATTCCGTTTCTTTTACACAGCCTCTACAGGTGAAACGCTGCGTTTGTTTGCGTTTTCTTTTTCTCGACAGTTGGCACTTAGTTGTTTTTAAGTATAAGCTCCCAGCATGCAGTTGAGGGTTCGTCTCTAGAACTGAAACCGATATGAGGTGTTGCCATTATTGAATTGTGCGATATTTCCCCACTGGTGCACTCGCGCCTAACCACATATACACGAGTACTTTGCTGCGGCGAGTGAATGCCTTTCCTCGCCCACCTTTTTTTTATTGTT
This sequence comes from Ixodes persulcatus, assembly GCA_013358835.2. Taxonomy (NCBI): domain Eukaryota; kingdom Metazoa; phylum Arthropoda; class Arachnida; order Ixodida; family Ixodidae; genus Ixodes; species Ixodes persulcatus. Next base: position 147,551 of record JABSTQ010011486.1, on the reverse strand, counting down.
TGGCTTAAATAAAATGACACAATGTTATTAGTGTCTCCTTTGTTAATTTTCATGTTCATGAAATATCCGTCAGCTCGAAGTGGGTTTTACAAAGCAATAAGGGAAATAACTATTAACACGTTTCTTTCTATTGAGTGAAGCTTTTGGACAGAGTGTCAGTGCCACGGACTCCCAAACGACTGCATAACTGCATTCATCTTTCCAGCGATGCGAAGTGTCTCTGGCAGGATGATCGCTAATTTTGTAAACACAATGAAATTACTTTCGCCGTGTTCTAACAAAAAGAGTACTTTAAACACGGGTAATCAGACGGTTTATAGTTTACCATCCAGATGTGTTTTTTTTTTTTATTCATGCTTGATTTTATTATGTAAAATAAATGCGCGGTCTGAGGGTCGGATGCGGTTCTAAATTTTGCGAATGTGGTCCGGATGCGGATCGGATGCGGACGATCAAACTGTGTTCCGCGCAGAACGCAACCTACAGTTTATTTATGAGGACCGAAAAACCGGGTTTCATGTTCTCGATCTAAAACCAGAGCGTAGTTCATCTGCAGGACACGCCAAGGAACCGAGATTTATTGGTTCATGGGGTTTTATGGGCCCTGCACATGGACAATTTCCCATCTACAAAGGAGAAAGGTGCTACTTCAAGACGAACTGCCATTCGAGCTGTCTAACCCTCTCTAAAACAAATTTGTCATGTTTTCTTTTTCCCGCCTTTTGTGTGCTATATAATTTTCGTAACATATTTCGCAGGCGTATTTTGTTCGCATATCTAACGTGAACAGGAGTATTAACTACCTTAACCAAAACTCTTGGCAATACATAAAAGAAAGATAAACAGAAAGAGAAAGAGGTAGTGGATGGGGAAGATTTCTGCAACTGTGACAATGTGAAGCGCTCTTTCATTGAAATGTGAGACGGGGCATATGGTTAGACAAACATCTGCGGGGATCTAAATCGGGACGGTACCATCTGAAATCACATTAATAGCCTAGCAAACACAAAATTATACAACGTGCAATAACCCCCCCCCCCCCCCAAAAAAAAAAAAAAGTGTTTTGTTTTGTTTTTTATTGCAAAAATAAATGCATCGCCAAACGCTCATTCTCCGCTTACAGAGTTATGAATAAGACGCCAAAGTTTCAGCACTAAACGTTGTCTAATTCAAAAGTTACAAGTGATTTTTCTGAAATTTTCAATGGGGAAATGGGACCCATTTTAGCCTGTTTTCGGTAAACGGCGCCATAGAGCTCCATGTATTCGCGAGTTCTGTCGACCGCCATTTTCCCATTAAAAATTAAAAAAAAAAAAATCACTTATAACTTTTGAATAAGATGACGGTTACTGCTGAGACTTCGGCATCTGGTTCGGACCTCTAACTCTACATTTATTGCCGCGTATCGCACATAGTTTTGCAACTGCTCCGAATGATCCCACTAGAGATCGTGCTCTAATGTAACCGGTAGAACATGCAGTCGTATCACTCGTCTTAGGCTTCTTGCGATTGTTGGATGCGGAACCCTCCGTCATAGGGTGCGAATCCACAGTTCTTCCGGCATTTGTGATCTCTTGTTTTACTTCGCAGCGCGACATTCCTTTAGGATTGCGCTTGTTCTCGTTTCACTTTGTAATGTCCGCGTAATGTTTATACTATTGTTTTAGTGCAACGTACCTGTGGACTTACTGGACAGCGACAAGAATTCCGCGGTTGTCAGCTACACGCCGTGCGATTCTCAGGCAAGTTGCATTGAATCTATACATATATATACATATACGATCTGTCGAAGCATAAAACCCCCAGCAAAAAATCCCCCCCCCCCCCCAAGCTTTCCCAGAGAACTACACGGAACTCAATAAAAACGCGTTTCATAGACACACCGAGAAGATTTAAAGTTGATAATTTATATAACCTATAAAACTGTCAGCTCGATGGTATTTACATATGCACTGACATCTTAAGAAGCGCAGGGTGCAGCAGTTTCCGAGCATATGCACCGCTCCGCATTGCAATGAGATCACGGCATTAGCCGACAAGAACGCACAAGAACAAATCATGAAGCAAAGATCATCAACATACTGCATACGCCCTGTGTTTCTAAAGCTGTCGGCGACTAAAATCGCCAAAACGTACTCTGAAAAAAAAAAAAAAAAAAAAAAAAATTGCAAAAGATTATTTGAAGTGTGCTGCGATTGACAACGGTAGCTGCTGCGTTGTGGAAAGCCACGTTGAAGGCGTTTTGCCCTCAGTCAGTGTGCCGCACAATGTTTGCATTGGGTTCTTTGCTTTTGAGTGGAATTGATGTAGGAGACGTCTGTGAGGAGATGAGTGCTTTGGTGGAACGATTGTGCGAGATGTTGCATATGTTGCCTAAGGACGCAGAGACGTGCTTTTCTCTTTTTTTTTTGCCTGAAACGCTCTTTCAGAATGGCGGGGGGGGGGGGGGGGGTGACTGCGCTTGCGATGGAAGAAGTGAAAGTACGTACTCGAGCTGTCATGTAGAGGTGCGCGGAAAGTGCACGAGAACGGAACCTGGGTGGCGGCAGTGGGGTGGCGAGGGAGCGTGTCCGCACAGCGCGGCCACGTGGGTATTTCGCAACGGCGGCTGCCAAAGGGGCGGAGGGGAGGAAGGAAGAGCGTTGCTGGAGCAAGAGCAGCAACGGCCTACAGGGGGGAAGGAAGGGGCGAACGAGAGAGCCTTGTCGTGTGTGAGGAACGACGGGGCAAGGGAGAGCATTGCTTCTGCTATAGAGTGGGGTTTTGCGTTCGTGCATGAGCATTTTTTGTCGGGAAGGGGCACTAACAGCTACCGCCATAAAATGTCCCCGCGTTCGCCTTTCTTCGGAACATAAAGGCAGCGGATCACGGCAAAGAGTAAAAAATCCCAAGGAAAGACGAAACTGAAAATTCGATTACAGCCAAAAAATGCGATTTGTTTGGAATACTATGAACTTCACGACTTAAGAAACGTATACCATGCAGGAGAGCGGCAACTACCTCCTGGCGACGTTCCGGTGTCAGGCGAACACGTCCCGGCTGGAGGTCAAGCTGCGCACCATCGAAGGCCAGGCGGGGGTGCTGCGGGCCTACGTGAGCCCCGTGCTGCAGCCCAAGTGCTGCCAGCTGCGCGAGTACCAGCTCAAGCCGCTCTCGCTGCACTGCAGGACGCACACGCCGCACGAAGACAAGTGAGGGGCCCCAAATATGGCTCCATTATTCCGATAGCCGCCGTCTTTGTCCCCTGGCATGGGAAAGGCGTTCGCAGTAGCTCTTCTCTTACGGAATATCAGACATCCACAACCAGTATATCAACTTTTTTTTTTTTTTTTTTACCGGAGTGATAGGCATTGGAAAGGTGGTCATACATTTTTCCAACACTTATCGCTTGGGCGAAAAATGCCGAGTCACTGGGCTGCAGACCCGTGCGCGCCGTTTGATATTTCGTAGAAGAGAGCCACTGCGAATGCATGCTCAGAACGTGCACTTACCACCGACATGCGCAGAACGTAATCATTGGAATGGTCCATACTTAGTTTCACAGAGAGTAGCCGACACTACGACACGAAACGGCCAATCAGGCAGCACCAAAAACGCAACGTCACGGCGTCCGTAACATTTCTGTACCTGTGCTATCATCGTATAGACGAACGAAGCGCTATGAATTCACGAAGCAATTGTCAAGGTGCGGGCGAGCTGGTGTATGTTGATCATCATGTTAAAATCCTGAGGCTGGGAAGTCTCAGGATATGTTCGTATCATCATAAATCCGAGCCCTTGAATGCGCTCGGATCTATGATGAAACGAAGTCTAGTTATCAAAGCTCTGGTGCTGGAGTAAGTCATTTGCCTCAAAGAAAAAAAAAAATCTTCAGTGTGGCAGTTTACGGAAGTTTCGGCCGCCAGAAGTTGGGACGACGTGACGACAGCGACACTCGCAACCTTGCCGTTAGCATTTGTATGAACAACCGCCAGGATCGTGACATGCAGCAGCATGACACTTCGGCTTCTGTGACGTCTTTTGTCGCCACTTCGGGACCACTTTTGATGCATGGACGGCATAGGAGGCTAAACACACCAGTCGAAGACGCGCTCCAGGAACCATAGTTCAACTCAATGATCGTTAGCATCTCAATGACTGTTGGCGCCGCCGTGCAATGCCGGCCAATAGCGATTCAGTCAACTGCCCTTGGCTTAACAGTCGAAAGCGCTCGTGTAACTAGGGTAGCCATATAAACAAACGATGAAAGTGGTCCGTAGAAAGAAAAAAAAAAGACAACGACTTGTGCATCCAGTTGTCGCACAAGCAGTTTGGCGCGGTTGGTTCCTTCCGAGTTAGCCGAGTCCGCGGACCTGGCACGGACCTCGCCGGAACAGGAAAAAGCGTCAATTGAACGGGTTTAAAATCTTGATAACCGTTGTAGACAAGTCCGCGGGCCTATTTTTCACGTTTGCCACGTGATATAGAACATTCAACATGTCTGTGGACTTGTCCCCAGATACGTAGGTCGGCGGACCAGCTTTTGAGTTTTGCATGCTTTTTTTCCAGTTGGAACACGGCAGATTTCGAACCGTAAAAAAGGTGACGTCACCGATTTCGTAGGATCTTGTCCGAGGACATGTACGCCGTCCGAATACACCTTAAAGGGGCCATGAAACGATTTTTCTACTTTCGCTAAATACGACTCAGAATCACTCCCTAACGTTAATAACCGAATAAACTTGCCTTAGTTTTTCTTTCTAAGCAATGGCAGTCGGCAAATAAATTAAAGAAATATGGGCATCGTTCATCTTCATCACCTAAACTAGGAGCGAGAACAAGCGGCCTCGTGGCCTGGTGCCTATACTATGCCGCCAGCGTTAAGCAGAGCCACGTGCAAAGGTTGGCATAATAAAAAGCGCGTGCCGAGCTCATTGTTAGAGTTCGGCTATTGTCATCACCGCAGTGGTTGGACACGAGCCACTACCCGAGAGTCTGCCGAAGCATTGATTCTTACGAGCCAAAGTCGAGTGCTCACGCAGTTCTCGTGTGCAATCCATGAGCCACGCTCGACTGTCGTCAGGCGGGTGGTTTCGATTCCCACAATTACGTCATCCAGCTTTGCCCCCTTTTATCCTCGCAATATCACCGCGACAAAGAAACTTCTGAATCAGTGGCGGCTCGTGCGAGTATACTTGGACCAGACTAGGACCAGTACGCCTCTCTGAAGTCATGAACATTTCAGTCCGATAAATTGTCTTACTTTGTATGCTTACAGCCTTGATGTTGGTACGCCTCAACGGGTGACCGGTCTCTTTGCTGTAGATGAGAAATTTAGCCAGTGCAGTACAACCGCCAACTTGGGGGTTTTAACGTGCATCACGCTGTAGTGAATACACGAGCGCGTGCCGGTACGAAACTCATCCAGGTCGAAACGGGCGGGGGCAGTGGGGATTGAGCCCAGGAGGTTCCCAGCGCAAGCTTTCGCTCCACGCTCCGAGCTGAGACGCGTCAGACCACTCGGCCACCGATTCCCCTATTTCAACCCGATATCGTTTCATTACCCTTTTAAAGGCAAAAAAAAAAAAAAAATCTTGAGGACATTTTTAAACAGTTCCTGCGTATTACTCGTATCCCCATGCCCTAGGAAGAAGGACTTGTTTTATGACATTTCATGACTACACGTGCAGGCCTCTGAACGTGCTGACACTCCGCGGCACCTTCAGCGTGGGCGAGATGCACTCCTGGGTAGTGCTGAGTCTTCCCGAGGTTCCCGAGAGGGCGCCGGCCACGGACCCGGCCACGCTGTACTTCGTGTCTACTTTCCTGGGCACCGTCTTGGACTGTGTTTACACGTAAGACCGCGAGTGTACATTTTTTTATATACATATATAACAATGCTAGAGATTTTACGACGTGCAAATATTCAATTTTATTTAACGAGTATATGTAACAGTATTTACTCGAAAATAGGTCGACCTCTTTGTTAGCAATGTCATCGCGTCTATTTTTCTGCAACACTCAAGAAGAGACAATCATCGAGATTTACGGAAGAGGCCAGGCGAATGACAAGGCACCAGTAACGTCAAACCGAAAAAAAAAACTGTGTTTTGTAAATTGAACTTTTTTTGTTTCCAAATTTTTTTTTCCTAAGTCCAAGACAGGTTTTTGTGGGTTCTGCGGGAAAGTAGACAAACAAGTAGCTGTTCATTAGGAAAGGTCGATCTATTTTCGAATAAATACGATACTTGAGCAAATCTGGCGGAAACAAAGGCTTAAATGAAATGGACCAAAAATAAGTCTACAGCTGCTTGTACCTTTTTTTTTTTTCTTCTTTGCGGAGTGGCCGCCTAAAAGCTTACTGTCTCTTTGATTTGTGGGCGGCACCTTACGTACTTTCCTCGCAGGCGCGGCGAAGCCACGTTCAAGTCGGATAACATCTCGACCATTTCCATCTTGAAGGACGTGCTCACTAAAGAAGCGACTAGGAAAAAAATCAGTTTGGATATTTCCTGCGGTGAGTCAGGCTCCTATTTTTGGTCAAGCTGCTCCTGCGGAAATGACGTGTTTGCCGTAACTACCTACCTATGTCACGTGTTGGGCCATTCCCATGAATCGTCTGGAAACATACGTTTTCTTCTTTTTTTTTTTAGAATCTGACATTCTTTATTGCCTTTAAACTCGCTTTAGGACAATCAAACATGCCCAACACTCACAGACGACTTGCGCACGGGAGCTTCCCGTACCTTTGACTGCGATGCCACAAAATTAAAATACCGTCCCAACAGCGTCATGAACACACTTTCTCTATATAAAAATGTCTTACACAGATGCTTAGCCAGTGAAGTGGGCGTTGATGAACTTTTGCAAAGGCCAATGTTGGGCAGAAGAGTAGTGTAAAATCTAAAATGAAAATAACCTGCTCTGCTGTGGTCATGATGGGGTGAAGTAAACGTAATAAGAGGAAACAAAAATTGAAGGTCGGTTACGGCGGCGCTCATGAAACAGCTGCTGCGAAGCGTCTAGACTTCCTGTCACATCATTTAGCGACAGTCTGCTTATTGTCGCAGTTTTACTTCTAATTGCCTTTCATCTACAATGTAGAATATTCACAAATCATTCACAAATGCGTGCAGGTGTGCGTTCGTGTGTTCAGATATACCATAGCAGTTCGACGACCGAGCCATAGAGTGCCCGGTCGCAGATTTGGAGCGCAAGGATCTAGTAGCACAGAGCATCAAAGAGCCATTTCTCGGGAAACCTGGACGTCAGCGAACAACTTTTGCAGCGGCGAGGACCCGAAACACACTTTCGGGTTCTCGCGTCTCGCCGGCTCGCCGCAGCGGGGCGCCAGTCATGTGGCTCAAATCTCATTCGTTGTCTGCCGCACGACCTCTTCCATTTCGGCGGCCGCGTCTCGTGGCGATCTGCCAGGCTTTGTCAGCATAGAGGAGCGACCATAGTCACTAGTCTCGTAGTATTGCGTATAGGAGCGAACGCAAGCACCGTGCGTTTGCGTTAGCGTTGCGTGCTCTACGCTGCGCATGCGCGTCGTCGCCATGCGCTAATCCAAGACCGCAGTTTGGGCTCTGTGCACGCGCGGTGAGGAGCACGCAACCCTTACACGAAACGCACGGTGCTTGCGTACGCTCGTATACGCGATACTAAAACTCACCACTGACACCAAGAAGCTCAGGGCGCTGCAGTTATTATTATTACCTTATCATCGCTACGCAGCCAATCAGGTTGCTGCGTTTAGTCGATGAGAGTGCTGATACGAAGCAAGGAGCGTGAACGTGTAATACGTCACTTACTGAATTTATTATGATGTCCGTGATTGCCCACTTAAGCAGGGGTTCTAATCCGGACACTTGGCGAAAAAGTCGGCGAGGGATTCGGCGGCCGTGAATGGCCGGCACCGCGCTTGGCCTTGAAGCTGGCCAATCACGGCGTTCGAATTCCTCGACGACTTTCTCGCCAAGTGTTCAGGGGCCCTAAACTCGTCAAACACAAAGTTGAGGCCGAAGTTGACGGAACGCACTGATTGGCCTATCACGACGATGACTTGGCGCTTTTTTCGCCCAAGTCCGATTGGCGCGCTCCGCAAACTTTGGGCTCCAACTTTGTGTCGGAAGAGTTTAGGGCCCCAGGGGCCCTAAACTTGTCAAATACAAAGTTGAAACCCAAGTTGACGGAGCGCGCCGATTGGACAATCACGACGATGACTTCGCGTTTTTCTCGCCAACGTCCAATCGACGCGCTGCGCGAACTTTCGGCTACAACTTTGTGTTTGACGAGTTTAGGGCCCCAGGTATATAGAGCCCCTGGTCGAAAATATTCCCGCTTTCATTTGCGTCCTTTTACAGCGGAGCTGTTAAGGGCTAGTTCGCCCAGCATTGTGTCCGCCAGCGAACAAATGTCGACACAACACTCTGGTCAGCTACCGCCATCTATGAGCGACGGCGGCAACCAGACAACCGGCTTGTCGGTTGTCTGGTTCCCGCCGTCGCTCATAGATGGCGGCAACCTTTCCAGCCTTTCCACTCTGGTTTGCCGACTTGCGGCCGGCCATTACTTCATTCCCACCATAGTACAGCTTCGCTGTTCTTCCTTCTTTTTTTTTTTCTAAATAAACTTCATTTGCTTACGTGCGAATGTTTGTTCAAGAGTCAACACTCTAAAACTTTCAGTGTGTCTGCCTTCCGGCAAAGCACTTGGAAGAGCGAATTGCTGCTAACTACCAAAGAAGCTTGACCTATGACGAAACAGAAATATGCTTACAACTAAAAAAAAACTAAAAAAACTGTGCGCTGTGACGCCGAAAATAATGAAACGTCATGCTGAATTCCCCAGCGCAGACTATTTTAGGTCAAATTAACGTTTAGTCTCATCGCACGGCAAGCTCCCTACGTGGATTGAATGCAGCAATTGTGAAACCTGCGAATATTTCAGACATCAACGAGGACAGTATTCTCCACACACTCAAGCTGATCGATCCGAAACTTGAACATCACCTTCTTCTGGCGAAAAAAGTGCAACTTATTGACGCTCTCAAGGTATGTGGGTGGCGTGAGCCGTTATCATCTCGCGCCGTAAAGCAGGAACTGCTTTTACATTATGCAAACGACGGACTGCGTAAAGATTCGAACGCGAGTCACCGCTAGATACGTGCTTCGAATGCAACATAGCAATGAGTTCAGGGAGAAACTTGGTACGCGGCATTCGAACTACAGATAATACGGTAACTCGTGTTAGCAGGCTCTCTTTTTTGTATAATCTGTAAGCGGTGTGACCCCGGCTTAAGTTGTTGTTAGGTATAAACCATAGGGGGTGTTCACTGGCAGTGATAGCTGTGTGCGCGACTGCTGAGCGCGTGCTGTCGGCGAGCTTACACAGTTCTTTTGCCACGTGCATTCCGCACCATGAAGATTGCCGGTCTTAGCAGCCCATTAATGTGAGCTCATTCTTAGCACGCGCTCTACACATCGCCTTCAAATATGACGTCCACTGAATACCCCTTTCGCGACCCTGGGATATACGGTGTCTGAAACGCGTCTCCGACCGGTGTGCGTGACCGCGTTCGAATAAAGTGGTTCCTCGATTTCCGCCTTGTGACGTCATATAAGTGTTATGTAGTCACCGGTCGCGATCCTGGCGGTGTCCCAGCAGCGGTGGTAGATGCGGCACACGCCTGTTCAGCTGGGCAGGTCGCTCTCGAAGCGTGACAGTCCACGGAAGTTTCGGCAGCCAGAAGTTCGGGATGCCGGCGACGACAGCGATACTCGCGTATACAGGCTCATTTCTACGACCAACCTCCAGGATTCGCGACCTCCGAAGGCATGACACTCCGGCTTCCGTGACGTCATTTGTTGCTACTTCGGGACCACTTTTTGTTGTACGGGCAGAAAATAGAACGCTAAACCCACCAGCCGGAGACGCGCTCCTTGCCGGCACCATATACCTGGGCATAGCCTCCTCTATACTCACAAAGCCTGGCAGTTCGACGACGGAGCCGTAGAGTGCCCGGTCGCAGATGTAGAGCGTGAGAATCTGGTAGCACAGAGCATCAAAGAGCCATTTCTCGGAGAACCTGAACGTCAGCGCACAGCTTTTGCAGCGGCGAGGACCCGAAACTCACTTGTTCGCTCGGGAGAAGTGTGTCTCGGCGTCTCGCCGCAGCGGGGCGCCAGTCACGTGGCTCTCCTCTCATCCGTTTTCTGCCGCTCCACCTTTCGCATTTCGGCGGCTGCTTCTCGTGGCGATCTGCCAGGCTTTGTCAGTATATAGGAGGCTATGGCTAAACCCACCAGCCGGGGACGCGCTCCTTGCAGGCACGATATACCTGGGATAAAACGTCTCGTCACGAAAGCTCTTGGATTGAACTGCCTTTCTTCGGTACACGAGGCGCAGTGGGAGGAACTTTCGTGGAAGGCTGTGTGGCTCGAAATGAAGTGTGGTACAGCCTCCGACAACCTAGGGAACGAGGGGAGTGAAACTTATGATGGTAACGGTTCTAGCGTTGTAAATGGTCCTTCGGTGCTCTTATCAGCTAATAGCACAATCTCATTGGCTACGGGGAGATAACGAGATGCATGAAACTCGCCAAGTCCTCTGTTTTCTAGACTGCAGCATGGGATCATGCCACGAAACATCTTAACTTATAAATAATAATGAAGGGGTAAAAAAATCATCCCGGGCATGATTTCGGGACGGTTTATCTCTGACGTGTGACATACGTCCGCGATCTTGTACACGTTACCTAAAAAAAAAGTTATTGATTAGAATTGCCATTACGCTTGGGAAAAATCATTCAATTAGGTTACTCGATTACATGAGATACAAAATAAGTGGTCGTTACTCGAAAAAGCAATCGTTACATTTCCGATTGTTGCATATAATCAGGACGACAGGTTTTTACTGCCCCCTTGAAAGCGGTGGGTCTTTTGTGCTGTCCATTATTGGATTAAAAGCATCGAATTATGATCTACTTATCTTTGTACGATGGTAATACTTCGGTTTGAACGTTTTACAAACAATTAAAGGGAGCCATCAGATTAAAGGTTACCACTAATTATAGCCCTTTCCAAAACTAATCACACTACTCTCGTGATTACTTCCTAATAAAAGTAATCGAATGATTACAAAATTGCCCCAGAAGGTAATTAATTACAACTAATTTCATTACTTGTAATGACTAGCGTACAAGTCTGCGACACGTGGCCCATCTGTTTTTTTATTATTATTACTTTTTTCGTGTGCAGGATTTGAAAATGCATGAGGGCAACGTGGACTTTCTCGCCGACGAGTACAGAGACATCCTGGAGAACAGCGAAAGGCTGGAGGCAGAATTCAAGCGCCAACCCTGCCACCTGGAGAGACTCTACGGCGAGTTCACGTTTTCCCACGTTCATGCGTCCCGGTCTCGGTCGGTGCAACAGCTCCATATACACAGCAGAGGAGAGTCGCATAAGGAAAGATACGACATCGGTCGTTCACGTATACGTTACGTAATTGATGACCGACTTGTAAAGCATCGGAGACACGAGAAGTGCCTACATGGACATATAAGGACGCAGCTTTTGTTAATTAAGCAACATAATTATATATATATATATATATATATATATATATATATATATATATATATATATATATATATATATATATATATATATATATATATATATATAATGTACATATTTTGTGTGAGAGGACGACTATCAGGTGGCTTGCGTGTATTAAACGTCTTTAGTGCCTTGAGAATATGGTCGAGAATAAACATTAAGATATTCTAAATCGTGATTTAAATAAGACCCACTAGTACTAGGTAATTTAAATCAAACCTTTCCCGCAACAATGACCCAATATTGTTTTTTTTTTTCATTTACCGTTTGTATAATATTTTATGCTCTCAATGTGCATTAGTTTTGTATCTAAATTGTGGAATCATCACCAAAGAAGATTTATATTAGGGTGAAGCAAAGAACAGAGCTCTTCTGAGCAAATCGAAACATTGAGTTTTCTTTCTACCATTCACTTCGTTCGTGCGGTTACGTAAAGTCATGTTGCGAGTAAATAAGAGTGCGAAAGAAACTAACACTGAAGATATTGCACAAAAATCAGAACGCGAAAGAAAAAGCAGACAAAGGCTTTTGCACTAACCTAAATATATCAAGCTGTTTATTTTTTTATGGCGGAGTTTGCTCAATAAAAGGATGTTAATTAAAGTGTACTTTAAATTTGCAGTAATTCTTCCGCATTGTTTTCGGTTATTGGACGGATTGATCAATCAATATGTTGTGTTTCAAAATACATCTTGTGATTAAAAAGCACAGTTTCATGGCTGCGATGATTTAAATCAAATGAATCTGAGTTAAATCAAGTATGTCTGATTTGATCCAAATAAATCGGATTTACTTGATTTAAAACAACAACATGGTTAATTTTAACCTGTTTGAGAAGAATAAAATGTACATTTGTGCTTACATTATATCTATGTTATACTCCATTCCGAAATTTATATATATATATTTTTCTTTTTATAAGAATGTACAGTGCACCCCAAACTTAACGCCGCCACTGGGTTCCCGAACATTGAGCTCATGTCGGCTATACTTGCTGTTAAATTTGTCACCAAAATGTTCGGGATGCCTTCTCAGGATAGGATAGAAATAGTGTTATTTTATTTTATTTTATTTTATCTTCGAACACAAATTGGATTTTACTTCCATGTTTATTTCGGTGTTTGCTTGCCACTTTTTTAATTCCATGGCTGACCTTGTAAACATAGTGAAAAAAAAAAAAAGACTCTGGATGAGTGCTGCAGGCCCAGAGAGAGTAAGACGCAGCGTTAGACCGGCAGTGCTTCCCTATATTCATAAGGTCAGCAATGGAATTAAAAAAAGTGGCATGCAAACGCCAGGTTCCAGTGTTGTTTTCCGCTTCTGAGAAGCTGGAAAAGTTGTGTGGCACGATCGACCGGGTGGGAAGACGGAGGGTGGGGAAGTGTGCAAAGAAACATACAAAAAAAATATAAAAAAGAATTGTGAGCTGTGAAGTTGGGGTAGTATACAAGATTCCGTTGTCGTGCGGAAAAGTATAAGTCGGGCAGTCAGGCAGAATGACAGATTAAGAGAGCATGATCTGGCCCCGATATCTTATTCCTCCGGCCACTTGGCGGTACACTGTGCCAGTTGCGGGTGTGCGCCACTCTTTACTCACCCTACCATCGTGACGCGCCACATCAACCAAAGAACGAGGGAGATTACGGAGGCTTTTGTCACGTTACGGTGCGAGGAGGGTATGCGTGTCAGTTCGCCGCCCATTGCCTTGTTTGGCAGGGAGATTGCTTATACATGTGTCGTTGCGAAGCGAGATGGCAATCAGTAATCACGTTGATAAGATTAGCTATGTGTGGTGTTTTGGTTGTTCGAGTGTTTCGTGCTTTTTCTTAATAAGAATTCAGTTGTAAATCAGCGCTTGTCGTGTACATTCCTCTCACTCGTCCTTCGTCTAATTTTTTTTTCTTTTTTTGGTTGTAATGCATCACCAACTCGCCCAAGTTACCACTCTTATACAGATGCGTCTGATAACCCTGACATCCCTCTCGGCTCCCCGCCGTTTACGTGAATGCAAGGAGTCGGGGAGAGATAGCCGACTGTTCCGCCCAACACTGAAGTCACGCACGTCTCTCCCCGAAAGGCATCCCCCGTGTGAATGCCCCTTTCGCAAAACATCCACAGGTACACGGAGGCCTAGAAATGTAGCCATAAAAGTAGGTCAGAGAATCGTTTCGCTGGAGCCGCCTGAAGGAACCCCCCGAGGCAATGTAATCGGAGATTTTTCCAAGTGGGTCGCGAATCACCTCACTTGTACCGCTAAGGGAGTGAACGCGCAGTCCAACTTTAAAAGGGCCCTAAAACGATTGTTCAACTTCTTCATCCCTCACTTTCCTCCTCAGCTCAAAAAGTGAAATGAAAAATCACGTGGTCGTGATATGCTTGGGCACCGGTGCGATGACTTTAAGCTTCCATCGTGCTTTTTAAACACCTCAAGGAACTTGTCATTCGCAAGTGGTGATAAAGGCCGTCACGGAACTCATTGGCCACGAACGCGAATCCTAATATTTGCCGTCGGATTGATTGTTGACGAGCGCAGGCGTCCAAGGGACGCAGTGCTCGTGCTTGATGCGGGAGCTGGGTTAGGCTGACTTCCTTGGTTATATCGGATTATCGCAGTGAAAAGGCAGGGAGCTTTCGAACGAAAGGAGGCACGAAATAGTACGCTATATTTTAAGATTTTCCTACCAAAGAGCAGATTTCTTACTTTCTACCCTCTTTCTTTTGGCCCACTAAACGATATGCGATTAGTAAAATCCCAATCTAAAATAATTTATTCCTGCCAAAAATTCATTTCATGACCCCTTTTCGTCGTCTATTTAAGCATGCTCATTGATTGGGTGTTTATGAACGCAAAAAAAGGGCCAATAAGGAAAGAAACATTTGCAGTTTTATTTTGATCTGTCGATCAAACCGTCATATGCAGAACTGCGCTTATTGGGAAAAGAAGCGGACGCTGACTCTAGTCTTAGCCTTCCAGACACGCGACGCCCTGTCAGCGTTTCCACGTCCTTCTTTTGTATAGTTTCTTCTCTTTTTGGTTTAGTTATTTCCGAAGCTTTTGCAGCTGGCGAAGTCTTCTTGAAGCTTCTCGGAGTAATCTCTCCTGCATGTTCTGTTACTTTTCTTTGTGTGTGCGTGTCTGTGTGCGTGTGTGTGTGCGTGCGCGCGAGCGTGCGTGCGGGCGTGTGTGTGTGTTCACATTTTCATTGTGAGGCCAGCGGAGATTGCGGCGCAGGTGTTTGGCATCCGGCCAACACTTTTCGCAATTTTGATTCACTACCTTTTTTTTTAAGTCTAAATCAAAGTTATCCTTAATTACAATGCAATTCTGCATTGATATTGATGATGATTGTAATGATATACGCTTTTCAGGTATGATCACGGACCTGTTCATCGATGTCTACAAGTTCCGAGGCAACAACGTGAAAAGCAAGGTGCCGGCGCTTCTTCAAATACTCGACCACTATGACTTTAAATCACTGGCCGATTTTTTCACAAATAAAGTGTGACAACCGACGAACAGGTAATGATTAAGCGGCCGCATGCGGTAACAACTTAATGAGAAGTTTTGTCACATACCTGAACATCGCCAACGAACTATGTTTTCTTAACGTCACTGACAAATAAACAAGACGAGCGCTAACTGTCAACTAAACATTTATCAAAAAATAAAAAGAACTCGAGCAAAACCACAAAATTTATATGAAGGTAACAGTTGACGTGGTCAGTCACCATGTGTCAATAAAATTAACCTCCTTTTTAAACAAAAATACTGATGGCTCATTGACGCACTTCTTTCCCTCTTTGGTTATCAAATGTCCTCCCAGAACTTTATTTGCGTTCTTTTATGGCCCTTTGCCTTATTCTGGTATCTTAAATCTTGAGGAGACAGTCAATTCATACAACGAACATAAAGGTGTCTTTCTGTTGTTGAACGAAGGTCCAGGTCACGCTCATACATCCTTTCGTTCACACACCGTCGTGTCTGATCGAGACTCTACCGCGTGACAAAGGGTTTTATACACGACTCCTACGATGCCTCCCACAAACTTCTTGACATGTTTCACGGCACATGGAAGCCTGTTGTTACCTTTTCTGTTCATTCGCGTACATAGTTGTGCCACCTTCCCCGAGTTCAAGTAATACCACCTATAGAAGACCTTTGATTCAGCCAGCGAATCTCATGGCACCCGCCGCCTCATTGTTTCAGACTAGCTGCACAAAAAAGCGGCCCAGCGAGCAACCCGCTAAACGATACTGGGCTGTCATCACCCGCAACAACATCCCCTCACCATTGCCCACAAGCTTCATTTAAACATTGTCAGCAACTCACTAGAATATACATTGTCTCATCACATCATCATTAGGTCTGGCGCCGCATGCAGGCCTTAATGGTACGAGCTACTTGCCTTTCAGCGGCGCAGCGGCTCTCCTGTACCAAAATGAATATCACTGTTACTACTATTCACTTGCGGGGCGCCGGAAACGCAAGCGGTGCATCGAAATGTGTGGCGACCTATTTTTAGGTTATGCGAAACTTAGTGCAAGCATGGAATCACCCGAGGTCCCCGTAGCGCTCCGACGACCACCTGAACGCTACGGGAACTACACCTATAGTTGGAGGGGGCGCTATGCAGACTGACCGATTGGCGCTGTCAGCTCGTGGCCTCCAGGGCTTCTGCAACGAGCGCTAAGTCACAGCTTAAAGAGATACTATACTTTGTCTCATCCTACGATGGACTAAAGGCCAAAGCCACGAGCCGCCAGGTCCAATCACGTTCCACGCTACACTATGACATGCCTAGCATTGATTAGGGGTGGACGAATAATGCTCCGAAACCAAAAACGCTGCATCATTTCTATAGCTTTGACACTGCAAACAGCCTCTTTTTTGCAATGTAGAATTTTTGAGTCACTCAGTGCTATTTTGATTCGAACCACTGTCCGCCCATCCCCATCAGTGATCCGAGACGCGGACACTGTGATACGTGCATCAAAGCGCAATACGCAATTTCTAACTGGCTCGTGATTAGATCTGGCGGTTCGTAGCTTTTGCCTTTAGTCCATCGTAGGGTGAGACGAAGTATAAAACGAAATTTCGGCGCTTATTCCTTGGCCTATACGTGTTCCAGGGAGCAGCATCACATCAGACACCCCAATCTCTCTTTGAAGAAGACATAAAAAGGAATTTTAAAACTAACTAAACGATTAGCACATGGCACCTGGTGGATGTCGCTAAAGACTCGTTTGTAATGTCCGTCTAGGAACATTGACAGGTAATGACGATGCCTGTCTCGCCTAGAACCAACGTTATTAGATTATCTCAGTTACGGAACTGCTCATAGACGCTGCATGCACGAGCGGTACTCCCCCTTACTCACCCCGACTCGCCTCCCGTCGCTCGGCGCGCCGGACGGCCACTATGGTAACTGCAGTGTATTTCTATGGGACACGCACGTTTCGAAGCGCAGCGTCTAGATGGCGTTTCACCGTACTCTATGGTTACTCTATGGAAAACACAGTTCGTAAACGAAAATCTAGATGGCGCTTCGACCGATGGGAGGCGGACTGAAGTGAGTGAGAGGTGGGGGGGGGGTCACTGTCCCCTTCCGCGGAGTTCCACAACTGAGGGAATCTCGTAACGTGGCCTAGAACTATAGCCTCACTGGTGCTCTATGCGTGCAAGCACGTGCAGCGTGCGCGTGAACGTAGTTTTTGGCAAGCTTGTAGTTGCACGCACTTGCCCGCACGAGCAGAGACATGGCGGCGACCAGATGCCCTGCTTGCAGTCGTCTTGTCGACGTCAGCCTCGCGCCTCAGCTTTGCTCGTACCCACGTACTATACTCTGTTTCACCTTATGATGTACCGCAGGAAAGGCTACAAGCGCGAGCTCCTTGCTCTAGGATACATCTCGACGGCACAAGCTCTCGTGCGTTAAGAGCAGCTCCCAACGCTATGAGCTCGCGCTTCTAGCCTCCCCTGCGGTACAACATAAGGGGAAACGGAGTATAGATTACCTCAGTTGAGACACTCCAGCGGAAGGGGGTACCCCCCCTCACTCACTGCAATCCGCTTGCCGCAGAGCCGTTTATACTGAGAGAGTTTGGCCAATGGGCGGAGCTTGTTGGCCGCTAGAACAAGCGGATTTCGCGGTAACACAATATGGCGTTACTTCTTTGTCTTGTTCATTCCTGAGAAATCGCGTAGAGTTCCTATGAGTCAGAGCCACAATATGGCGGACGGAAGTAGTCATCCCCCGGTTGTCAGACTACGCTGCTGTGGTTGTCAGGCTGTCAAAATCTCCTTAAGAAGGCCAAACTCTCTCAGTATAAACGGCTCTGATCTCGCCCAGAGCCGTTTATACTGAGAGAGTTTGGCCAATGGGCGGAGCTTGTTGGCCGCTAGAACAAGCGGATTTCGCGATAACACAATATGGCGTTACTTCTTTGTCTTGTTCATTCCTGAGAAATCGCGTAGAGTTCCTATGAGTCAGAGCCACAATATGGCGGACGGAAGTAGTCATCCCCCGGTTGTCAGACTACGCTGCTGTGGTGCCAGGCTGTCAAAATCTCCTTAAGAAGGCCAACTCTCTCAGTATAAACGGCTCTGATCTCGCCCAGAGCCGTTTATACTGAGAGAGTTTGGCCAATGGGCGGAGCTTGTTGGCCGCTAGAACAAGCGGATTTCGCGGTAACACAATATGGCGTTACTTCTTTGTCTTGTTAATTCCTGAGAAATCGCGTAGAGTTCCTATGAGTCAGAGCCACAATATGGCGGACGGAAGTAGTCATCCCCGGTTGTCAGACTACGCTGCTGTGGCTGTCAAAATCTCCTTAAGAAGGCCAAACTCTCTCAGTAAAACGCTCTGATCTCGCCCAGAGCCGTTTATACTGAGAGAGTTTGGCCAATGGGTGGAGCTTGTTGGCCGCTAGAACAAGCGGATTTCGCGGTAACACATATGGCGTGCTCTCCGAGCGCTTGCCAGAGTGGGCCGCTTATAGACCCCTTTCGAAATTCACGTGCCGGTTATTAGAAGGTCGGAACCACTGCACAATGGCGGAACGACTGACGTCGTGAAACGTGCAAGTCATTCCGTGTGATAGCGAACGTCCAAGCGTGGCCAACGCTAGTCCGACGAGCCAATCAAACAACGTCGAAAGTGCAACGTCACTGCGCTCATCACCTTTTTCTGTGGTATGTTTTTTCTTCGACTCCAACCAAACGCATAAAGTGTGCCGTGACGCTGCGGTTTTAGTCCACCATTGTGCAGGGATTCCACAGCTGCCAACAAAGGGCAGTATTTCGAAAGGGGTCTATAACGAAAAATACAGCCATCTGGCCCAAAATTCAAACGTGCGGGTGCCATTTGCGGATATTGTGGATCATATGCGGCCTATTTCTGAACACGACGGGTATAGTTCAAATTTCGTTGAAGTATCCCTTTAGAGGCCGACGTGGACTACGCGCTTTCTACTTTTGCCTGTCTCCTCCTTTTTTGTATCCTCTCCACTTTTAACCCAGTCCCAACTGACTCCCAACCGCCCCAACGCGGACCCTTCGCAGTTTAGGAGAGGACGTAAAGAGTATTATCTTCCCTGCAGAAGACAAAGGCTGTCGGCCTATAAGAAACGAAGGGGCGTGGCGATGCCCAGGCATCTCATCTTTTCTTAGCCAATGAGATTTCGGCATCAACCGAGAGGAACACCGAAGCACCGAAGCAGCCGCCTACAAAAGGGGTCGTCGCCATTCGAACTGCGGGATTTGCAGCCAAGTTGTCACCGTAGCTAAACCTGTCGTGAACTCCTTCCAGGATTTTTGGCTGCCCTCGTGGCCGTTTTGTTTCTGCCGGGATTCGCAAGTGCATCCGCTTCGCCCACCATCAATGCTGACAGTGCAGCTTCAGCCCGCCACGTGTGTACACAAACTGCTTCTACACTATCGACGAGAAATCTGCTTCAACCAGCTGGTTCTTACGTCATCCGCTCTCCTGGAGTTCAGCCGCCTACAAAAGGGGTCGTCGCCATTCCAACTGCGGGATTTGCAGCCAAGTCGGCCAAGTTGTCACCGTAGCTAAACCTGTCGTGAACTTCTTCCAGGTAGGTTTACGCTGTATGATACTTTGATCTTCTAAGTTTGTTGTTTTTGTCGGCTGCAAATCCCCTAAAGTGTGAACAGTATGGGCATTGATGTCCAAACGTACCGAGCGCGCATTGATCGATTTTCAAATAGATCAAAACAAAGGTTGCACCACCTACCGCCAGGACGTTTAAATATTTCCTGTCTTTGCTCGTTTGGTTGTTTTAAGTTTCTTACTGTAGCAACCGTTATGCTGATGTTGCTTTCCGCATCCGGGGATATAGAGACAAACCCTGGCCCTTTGACTTCCGCAGAAAAACTGGATAAGTTGCAAGATGCTATCGAGGCATTGGCAACGAGTTATGCTCGTTACCAACAAGAAAGCTCGCAGAAACTAGACGCAATCAATGCTGGGATTGTCGGTCTTGGGTTACGGGTCTCTAACTTGGAGGCAAAGGACAACGAAATCACCAGCGTAAAGGAAAATGTTGCCACCCTTACCAAAACGCTGGGTGATGTTCAGCGTGAGTCTACGATTGTGCGTGACTACATGACTTTGCTTACTGAAGGCCTTGACGATATGAACAACCGAATGCGAAGAAACAACTTAATTCTGAAGGGCTTGCCCGAAGGTGAAAACGAGTCGTGGAGTGACACAGAGGCGTTGGTTTCAAACTTCATAAAAGAAAACATCACTGAAAACCTAGGGGAAATAGAAAGAGCTCATCGGCTTGGTCAAAGGCAAACTGGTTCAACCCGGCCGGTCATTGTCAAGTTCCTAAGCTTTAAGAGCAAAAATGAGGTCCTACGAAATGCTCACAAACTAAAAAATGTGGTGTCTCCAAAAGTTTGGATCTCTGGGGAGTTTTCACCCAACGTGCAATTCCCTAGACAAAAGTTGTGGGACTTTGCGTCCCAATTTCGAGACCAGAATATTAGATATAAGCTTTCTTTCGACAAACTACGTGTCGGAAACCAAACGTATGCATGTGTACGATTATAAAAGCGCGGCTGTCATCCAATTGCTTGTCCCACCACGTGTAAGTCCACGTTCAGCCAAGTGACTCGCTCGAAACGAACTATCTTCATCGGTATCTTATCCTAGAAATGTACCAACGTTATCTTTTTTTTTGTAGCGAACTTTCGCAGCTTAGTTTCCAAACAAGATGATTTCGAGTGCATCACTTCGTCATGCGACCCAGATATTATTCTCGGTACAGAAACGTGGTTGACATCCAGTGTCGAGAACTCCGAACTAATCTTAAGTAAAAACTACAAACTTTTCCGAAAGGATCGAATTTCTATGAGGGGAGGGGGCGTACTCATTGCAGTTAAAAATGGCATTCCTTGTTCTCTTCTTAAGTGAAAATAAGCTGTACTTTGATTGGTGCCTGTTACCGTCCACCGACCACTAACCCTGGTGACTTTAACGAGAGCTTGTACACCTGCCTTGGCACAGTAAAGAATGCTTACCCAAAAGATACTCTGATACTTGCTGGAGACTTTAATTATCTAGGAATAGATTGGGAGACACTCCAGCCATTCCCAAACTCTGCGCATTCAAGTCACTACAACGAGTTTCTTGTTTGTTAGAAGCGTTTGAACTAACCCAGATGGTCAACGTTCCCACACGGGATCTCGCAACTTTAGATTTGTTCTTAATATCTAATGCTGAATATGTAAATTCAACTAACGTCGTTGACCTCATTAGTGACCACGCCATTGTGCATGTTGAAACATCTTTCACTTTAAGGCGCTTCGGAAACTGCCATAAGCAGATTCATGATTACACTCGTGCAAATGTTGACGGGTTAAGCGCTGAACTAGCTTTGTTCTTTGACCAATATTTTATAACTTTCGCGAATCGTTCGGTGGAAAACAACTGGATGAATATTAAAACTACGCTGCAGCACCTGCTTTCAGCCTACGTACCCATAATCAAAATTAGATCAAACGCCCTTTCACATTGGTTTACGACCAATTTAAAGCGCTTACTGAACAAAAAGAAACGACTGTTTCCTAAAGCTAAAAGGAGTGGTGAGGATTACGATTGGTCGTCTTATCGCCTGCTTTCGACTCGGACTAAAAGTGAAATAAAGAAAGCTAAGAAGGAATTTTTTGGTCCCAAGTTATCGCTCCTTCTACGTTCCGACCCGCGCAAGTTTTGGAAGGCTATCAATCCGAGTCATGGCCGTACTGACCCGATGTTCATAGGGGACGATTCTCGCCACATGAATGACAGTGAGGCTGCAGATTTGCTCAACTCGTTTTTTTCGAGCATATTCATGGAAGAAAACTTCCCCCTTCCACCTATTTCTGAACGCCCAATTATTGCTATGTCTCCCATTGAATTTAGTAGTAATGGCATTATGAAGATAATAGAAACACTCCCAACCAACAGTGCCCCGAGTGAGGATTCTATACCAGGAAAATTTCTTAAGATGATAAAAGGTTTTATATCCCCTCTTTTTTTCTAATCTATTTCAAGAAAGTCTTGACTCGAGAAGTGTTCCACCCGATTGGCGTTCTGCAATTGTTAAGCCCATTTTTAAGTCTGGCAACGCATCCAACCCGTCTAATTACCGTTCAGTTTCCCTGACAAGTGTGTCTTGCAAATTAATGGAACATGTTATTTTTACGAACATTATGGCACACTTAGATCAAATCAACTTTTTTTTCCTAATCAACATGGTTTCAGGAAAAACTACTCATGTAACACGCAGCTTTTCGAATTTGTACATGATTTACACTTAAACACTCATGCTGGAGCGCAGACTGATATTAAATTTGTTGATTTCGCAAAAGCTTTTGATACAGTACCTTATGCGCGTTTAATTTCAAAGCTTCGTCACCTTCAAATTGACCCCTTGATAGTTGACTGGATATCGGCTTTTCTTACCAACAGAACCCAATCAGTGATGGTTAATGATAGTGTTTCTTCTCAGCTGCCTGTGATCTCTGGAGTGCTCCAAGGAAGCGTTCTCGGAGCCTTACTTTTTTTTTAGTATATATTAACGACCTCCCAGAAAGTATTACGTCAACAATTAGGCTCTTTGCCGACGATTGTGCTTTCTATCGAAAAATATCTTCCCCAGCCGATCACTTAATTCTTCAAAACGACCTGAACATAATCAGCTAGTGGTGTGTTACCTGGCAAATGAAAAGAAATTCTAGTAAATGCCGCGTATTAACAGTTACAAACAAAAAAACATTGTTATCTTTCCAATATTCAATTTTAAACCAGGTTATTGAAAATGCATTATCGTATAAGTATGTAGAAGTTCATTTTACCAGCACCTTGTCCTGGAAAACGCACATAGAAAGCACAATCGCAAATGCATCTAAGAAGCTCGTTTTTTAAAACGTAACATTCATTCCGCTCCACAAACAACGAAGCTACTAGCTTATAAATCAATCATCCTTTCCAAAATAGACTATGCCAGTATATTAAATAATCCTCACCAAAGCTATTTAACTTTAAAACTAGAAGCTCTGCAGAATAAAGCTACGCGATTCATTTGTCACGAGTACTCCACCTTCACAAGTGTTACAGACTTAAAGAGAAGCTTAGGCTTAGACCCTTTGGAGATTCGGCGGAAAATTGCTCGTTAATGTTTTTTCATCAAATATATTACGACGGATCATTATTCAAAACATTTTATTGCTCACCGGCACGGTTCATATCTGCTAGACTTGATTATTCTTTCAAAATTGAGCCCATTAAGTCACGTACTAACCTGTTCATGTTTTCACCACTCCCTTTAGCCATAATTCAATGAATGAAATAGTCTCCCCAGTGACGTTGTGGTTTTATCTTACCCGATAATGTTTAAATAGAGTTGTGAAGAGTTGTTTTGTTTACCTGCTAGTCTATGACGGTTTTTGTATTATTGTTAACTTCAGTGTTCGTACTGTTCGAATTCCACAATGTGTGTGCAATTCATTGCACGTTTTTCTCTTTTGTACACTTCGGCGTTTTTGTTGTTGCATTGGTGAATAAGATTTTTTTTTTCAAAGTTTCTCATACATGTATCAGTCACGACCTCTCCCCTATTCTTGTCATTCCCCCCTCATGTAATGCATCAATAGATGCTTTTGAGGTCAATAAATGAAATGAAAAAAATTCGGAAACAAGAGGCGCGATCAGAATAGGCCACACCCTCTGTGACCATCTATCAACAACACGCGGCGCTTACGTTACGCCGTTGCGGTGGTGCTGCTTTTGGCAGTGCGCATGCGCAGACAGTCCACTTCACGCGGATTTTATTCCTGCAAACGCGCAGTGCCCCAGAGTTATTATAATGCACGTTAGGGGTTCAACTGGCGCTAGTGCGCTGCGGCAGATTGACCAATCGGAAATCGACTTCCGGTAATTCATTTTACTGCAAAAAGCGAGTGCATTTTCTCCCTCCGCTCGATTATAAGAGCAAATATCACGAATAATTCGTACTTACTAGGTGCATTGGAAGATTTGTCAGCGACGCAGACGAATTATTTGGACAGCTACGGCGTTTTTATTTTAAATTCGTGGCATGAAAAACGGTGCTAAAACCGCTTCGTACATGTATTTATGTGCACTGTCGGACACTGCTAGCGCGAACACGACGTCGGCGCTTTTCAGCATGAAGAATATACGTGCCAAACGAACGAAGGACATCTGGACAACTAAGAAAGACGGCAAGAACTACGCAGTAACACTGGATCAGTAACTCCCTGTCCATATGTACGATCAAAATAAAGTGAAGGCCACGTAATATAGCCCGAGTTTCAATAAGTATACTGCTTCGTTATTTCTGCTCTGTGCAAATATGCTTGTTATGCGTTCAAAACATCACCCGCAAGCTCGATATCCTTGAAAATAGGGAGAAGCCAGAGAACAGACGCGAGATAAAAGCTGCCCGACCTAGGAAATAATAAGAAAACACACCTTTCATAGCCCACGTATTTTATTCTTTACGTTTCGAATATGTTTTAACAGCTCGTAATGATGCACGACGGAGTCATTTTCGTATAGTGACAGGACGGGCATATTAGCAATACATGAACACTACCGGCATGCTGGCGAACCGTGAACACACTCCACATATTGCTTCCGATTGTTATTTAGCTTAGAATCGTCGCTCATTTTTACATACCTACCATGGAACAGAGGTTTTGGCCTTGAATAATGGCGAAGTTTAACATCGTTCAGTGGAAAGGAAAAATGCTGTGACTAAAGCAATTACACTTTTACAATGTTAATAAAGGTACATACTATTCGGTACGACCCAAATAACAAAAGTATATCGATGCTATTTTCCGGCAAAGAGCCGAAAGGCTCGCGCGTTTTCCCATAGGAATGCACAGAAGCACCGTAAAAGTAGAGTTGCCGTCTGCTTGAATTTGCCTCCCGGAAGTATTGACACTAGCGCCAGTTGAACCTCTAGGTATGTACATTATAATAACTCCATGCAGTGCCACAGCAACCCATTCGGGTTATCGTCTCCCACCTTCTTCGGTATTTAACAGAGACGTTCGATTTCGTATGAGCATGGCTCGGCGACTTCACGTCCGGCAGCCTGGAGTGCGGTTGCGATGGGTGATTCAGCGAGTTTAGCAGAGTCGTGTGATGAGTAAGAGCTGGTGGCGGACTCAGCTTCAAAGTCGCAACTTTAGAGGACTCACCATTTGTCTATGATAAGGAGCCGTTGTCTCCTAGGAGAGGACCGATAGCTGCGCATTCAATCTGGCGATGTGTGGACCCGGATACAAAACGCCGTAAAGCAGTTCGGGAAATATTGTTTTCATGCTGTAAACAGCTGCTTTTAGACGACTCAATATTTTTTGAGAACTCACCGTTTGTCTACGATAAGGAGCCGTTGTCTCCTAGAAGAAGACCGATAGCTGCGCATTCAATCTGCCGATGTGTGGACCCGGATATGCAACGCCGTAAAGCAGTTCGGGAAATATTTGTTTTCATGCTGTAAACAGCTGATTTTAGACGACTCAATATTTTTTTAAACTCTTTTCACTGTATAGCGCCCGGACGTGGCAAGGTC
Source organism: Ixodes persulcatus (assembly GCA_013358835.2). Lineage (NCBI taxonomy): Eukaryota > Metazoa > Arthropoda > Arachnida > Ixodida > Ixodidae > Ixodes > Ixodes persulcatus. Next base: position 121,836 of record JABSTQ010011486.1, on the reverse strand, counting down.
TAGCACTTCCCTGATCTTCGTGGAATTCCGTTGTTGTTGTTTTTCCCGTGGCATTAAAAGAAGAGGAAGTAAAAGAACCGCTCTCCAAGCAAAGGGTCGGGCAGGCGATCCAGAGTCATGGACTCTGAGCGACTAATTGATTGGACACGACCTCATCGATTTCTATTCGACGTGCGTGACCCTGGTTTCAAAGACACACAGTTAAAAGAATAATCACCTTCGAAATAACTCTCGTCCGTCAGCCTCGAGAAAAAAGGTTCGCCGGGGGCCCGTCGGTATCTCGGTGGCGAAATATTTCGCGCACCCAGAAGGCTCTTCTGGGGGTTAAGCCGTCGCGGTACACATATATACTAATTGCGTATGTAAGAGCATTTGTCGCGTTTCTACTTCAGCGTCCCATGTTCGCCATGGTGCTGCTGATGCACACCCAACCACAGAAACCGTAACCGCAGTGCACGCACTAATCCGCAGCAGTAACCGCGGTACTAGAATCGCTAACAAGGCGCTACTAGATCGCTCATCGCGCACTATATTAGAACTAAGTCACGCGCTAGGATCCACCACATGAGCGCTCTTTCGAGCGCCCGCGTAGCGCTGACTTAGTGCTCCACTCTATGTGTGAACAGGCTTTAATAGCGTCCGCATCCGAATTACTTTTTTTTTCCCCTCCAGAACAACAGCTTTTTGTGTGTGTATGTGCTATCTCAAGGGCCTTACTCCCTCTCTAACGTCGTACAGGCGTGTGATGATGAGGATTATCCATCTCAAAGCAGACTTCTATCGTAACGAGTGACAGGTAAGTCATTACTTGTAATCAATTACATTTTATTGTACCTTTCTAACACTTTAATTACTTTTTATTTCTGCGGCAACGTTCGCCTCTAATTCAATTACTATTTTTCTATAATCAATTACAAGGTAATCAGTTATGTTTTTTTGGAAAGAGCTAAAATTAATAAGTCGAATTTTGTTTACGTAAAAATATTGCTCGTGTATACGTTGCACCAACGTTGGATACTTTTTTTTTTACCTCCTAAACAACTAAAAAAAAGGTACCAAGATACCAGAAGGTTTTGAATGTCAACGCGCTCAGTACTGGGAAGCGTCCGTCGAAGCACTGAGCAACCACAAACTGGTACTCAAAGTGTTTGCGGGCTACAACACCACTCTTCAGTGAAGCGCATCCGTCGAAAGGGTCTTCAGCGTAGTGGCAAATATCTCTACCTGGGCCGGATGGCTAAAACCGCGTCTCAACTGAGACTGGGTGAATGAAAGCACTACAAAGGGTGGGGCGCGCGAGCGTCTTGAAACTCCGTTATAGTCCCGCTCAGTTCGTGCGCTGACTTTGACAGTGCTTTCTTTTCCCCTATAAAACATGTGCCACTTGAATACAGCAACGACGGGCTCTTGGAGTATTTGAAAGATTTGAAGTTGTGTCCGTTCAACGTCAAGTCGCCTACCAACGCCAGGACGACGGAATTGTGAAATGACGCCATTCAACGTCCTCACATATCGGACGGACCGAGCCATGCCTCAGCGCACCGAACCTCGGATTCACAAGCCATCCTGTTGAAGAATACTTTGGGCAGGCATTTCAATGCTTAAACTGCCAAAGGTACGGACATGTCGCCAGGAACTGCAGAGGAGAGCGTCGTGGCAAGGTTTGTGCGGGACCACACAGTCACAAGGAGTAGTTCCAGAAAAGAACCAAAATGCGCCAACTGCAGCGGCAACCATTCATCCACATATTCTGGATGTCCGCGAAAAAAGGCCGCCACTGCTGCAAAACAACTTCTTTTCGTGAACTGAAAGCAAACAAGGCGCCGAGCTCCATCACCAAATCCAACAGTTGTTCGCCGTCAATCACGACCAGAGCATCCCAACGGAGCACCTACAAAGAAGGCTTACACTGAGATCCTGAAACACCCTCGCAAGGTTCGAAAATATCAAAGAAATACACAAGAGACAAGAGGACGACTTCTTTCCCTTCAAGGAGCGTCCATGGGGCAGTCGACGATGCCAAAACGCGTACCAGCACCTCGCAGATGTCGGAATACTCAAGCGCTTCCCGCCGGAACTCCAGCAACATACCCAATGTCAAGCCAGTCACAGCATCCCCGAAAAGAAAAAAAAAATCTTGCCCAGGTACTCCTACCCATGTTTTTTGTGGCGTTAGAGGCTATCATACAAAAATACCCTGGGGCAAACAACCTTCCAGAAGTACTCCGCTTACTGTGGAGCGATTAATTATTCCCATTAGGGATCGCCGCCTTTACAGATAGCGCACGTCAGCATAATGGATGAACATTCTAAGAAATCCTCTATCTTATACGATGAAACGCAAGAGGTTTGTGATCACAACTTTCTGATTTTAGACAGCTCGTTTTTAAATATAGCTTCCCCATCATTGTAATCTGCGAATTAAACTTATCTAAAGATATACAATTGTCGCGTTATGAAAATTTTGACTCAGCATGCACCAAAAGTGCAAGTCGTGTGACAATTTTCATTCGAAGAGATATTACATATACCGCACACGTCGTTTGAACCCACGCGACGAATATATTTGCATCACGATTTAAAATAGGAAAATGAAGTTGATAATAATCGCAGCATATATACGACGAAAGTCCCTATTTTACAAGCAGCATTTGTAGTCTATCCTGAGTGCAATGCCACTGCCATATATTCTAGCAGGTGATTTTAATGCCCATCATCCAATATGGGGGAGCATTCGGACAAACCTGCGGGGAAGGCGCTTGGCGGAATTAGCTGACGTTTACGACTTATCTACCGTCAATGACGGAACCTTGACGTATTTCACGAAACGTAAGGCAGCAACTGCCTTGACTTAAAATTTGTTTTGGCAGCACTAACATCGCAAACGAAATTTTTTGCAGACATTGAAACTCGTGGGAGTGACCACGTACCTATGTACACAGCAATTAATGGATTCACCAACTTACGAAAAATCAACTTCCTACAACGAACCAACTGGCACATGTTCGAGAAAGCAAGGACGAACGAATGCAAAAATGTTACTCAACTATCTCATTTTGAAAAGGTCACTTTATCCTGTGCAGATAAAAAAAACACGTGAATTTAACGACCCGTTCATGCAAAAACTATCGACGCAGAATATGAGCTCCTCTGTGCTATATGCCGGAGGGCAGAACGACGATAGAGGAGGACTAAAGACATCAAAGATCTCCGCGAACTGTGCAGAGTGCGAAAAAAATTTTGTCGGCATTTTAAGAAGCTCACTTGACATTGCTGGAGGACGCTCTGCGAAAATATAGATCCCAGAAAGCCATTATGTAAAATATGAAAGGTCACATGAGGTCTTAAATCTTCTACTAGGCAACTCCATCCATTTCGCTCGCTGGCGTTGTCAAGAAATTGTTCAGAAAAAGCAGTGGCAAATCAGAACTGTATTTAGTTGACAACACACACAACCCTTTCGAGCCAATCTTCATTTCGCACCACAGTCGAGCCAGTATTTCGTGACGAGGCTATGGACGACCTTTTCACAATGAGCAAACTGGATGCTGCGCTGTCTTCTGTGCAACCTCACACCTCACCGGGACCGGACCCCATAAAGTACAGTTATTTGATACACATGGGGAAGGACGCGCGAAAGCTTCTTGTAAATATATACAACTCTGAGTCATTGATCAATGAAAATTTTCCTGACTCGTGGAAAAAGTCAAGGAACGTACCACTTCTCAAAACGGGCAAACTGCCACTTCAAATAACTTCGTACCGTCCTGTCGCGCTCGCGAGCTGCGTAGGAAAAATCATTAAAAAATAATTCACCGCCGTCTAGATTTGTATTTTGAACAGCGAGGGTTATATACAGAAATCATCCAAAGGTTCCATCAAGAAAGGAGATCCACTGATGGAGTCATTGACCTCGTAACTTACACATCCTTAAATCGCAATAGCGATTTTCTTAGATACCAAAGGACCATTTGATAATGTCACTCACGAAGCGATATTTCAAGCTCTCCGCAAAATTGGCATTGGGGGCAGTGTTGGGTAAAGTACATCGAAAACGTACTTGAAGTAAAGTACAAAGTAAATGAGACGTGATGTACTTGAAGTAAAGTACTATAAATACAATGTACTTTCAAAGCAAAGTACAAGTATTTTAACACAATCTTTCATAATGACCTTTCATTCCCTTATACAGTGATTTTTTAAATGGTATGCACTGCCCAGGGGTAATCAGGGGTGCATGACCTATATTTTCAAAAACAGCGGCGAATATTTGATAAGGTCAAGTGGCCACAGAGCAGTTATTTTCTGGAATGGAGCCGAATTCAGAAGTCCGTCTTTTCAATTTGGCGTCCCTTGCACTGGATTATTGCACCCAAGGAGAGAGCATGACGTCAGCCCCGTAGCTTCCGCAAGCAATCTTCTCATAGAGAAGTGTCTTCTCCTTAATGAAAAAAAAAAAAAAAAACAGTGAATGTGCATGCGAGCTGGTGATAATTATTCATAATGTGACACCTGAGATTGGGGTGTGAAACAATTACGGAACTTTCAAATAAAAGGAAAAGACAAAAGAGAATGTCTCAAAACATTGTGACGTTCTCCTCTGTTGTCTTTTACTTCGACTTTAAAATTTAATTTTTTCCGTACTACAGACTGAGGTGCTATATTATGGTTAATTTTGGTCTCCTGATATCTTAAATCTCCTTGCTTGCGCTGACCGACCGAGAAGTAGCGAGAGTACAAAAAGCTACGGGAAAGCCGCCTCCAGAACAAACGTAGCGATGCGTCGTCTGCTCACGTTTCTGGTGAGAGTAGAATATCCCTCTGAGTATTTCTTCGGAGTTGACAAAGCATCATTTCGTGATACAAATTTAACAAAGCCACACTTGGGGAATGTACTTTGAAGTTGGGAATTGTACTTTCCTCGGAAAGTACTAGAAAAAAATACTTTAAGTAAAGTACAAGTACATACTCGGAGAATGTACTTCAAGTAATGTACAAGTTTCCTAAACCTACTTGAAGTAGTACTTTAAGTACAATGTACTTAAAGTACTTCCCAACACTGATTGGGGGACACTTATACAGGTGAATAAGAAGCTACCTCACAGGAAGATCATGTTTTATCTCTACAAAAGTAGGAAACACTTTTTTACCCGGTGACCCGCGGTGTCCCTCAGGGGGACGTCCTTAGTCCTATATGCTTTAATACCGCTGACATACGTTTCGCCAAAATACTGCCCTCCACCATCCAGGCATCTTTCTACGCCGATGATGCATGTATATGGGTCTCTGGATCTATACACGAGTTCAAGCAAAGGCAAGGGTTCAGTTTGCACCAAAGAAAATGACAGATTATCTTCATACCCGTGGCCTCGAAATTTCCATTGACGAATCAGTAGCTACTGCGTTCACCCGCCGAAAAATGGGCAAACACCCACTTAATATACGCAAACAAACAGTATCATACGTGAAATGCCACAAATGTCTTGGAGCCACCATCCACAGGGGTTTAACCTGGACACCTTATATTTTGTACTTGCGCAAAAAGCTCGCCAGTTTTAGTGTTCTTGCTTCTTCATCGGTGGAACCACGTGAGGTGCGACAGTAAGATCCACATTACATATATATGCAGGCTGTTTCACGAAAGGTGGACAAATTCGATATTGCAAAAACTACGCGTCGCAACAAAAAAAAAAAAAAAAAGGCTTGTGTCGTTTTGGTCCTAGGCCAGGGGCCTTTTTAAGAACATTATTCAAGTTTGGAATATTTAGGTTGTTAATTATTTTCGCGTAATTAATCTTTTAAATATTGCGTTTAAGGGCATGGTTTCAATTAGAATCTTGCTGAGCATTATCGAAAAACACTAAATCAACAAAGTGCTGAACGACAGAAGGCACGCGCGGTATTTTACGGCTTTCTGAAAGACCGTATAATTTCGACGGGTTTTCAAGTTTCGGTTTGCAATCGGAGCGCTTTTCGGCACCGACGGCACCGCAGCACGTAAAGAAATAGTGCAACCAGCCCCTACTGCGTTGACGAGGACAGCGCAGCAGAAGTTGGTTGCACTATTTCTCCACGGGGAGCGGTGCCGTCGGTGCCGAGAAGCGCTCCGATTGCCTGACCGAAACTTAAAAACCCGTCGAAATTGTGCCGTTTTTCAGAAAGCCGGAAAATACCGCGCGTGCCTTCTATTGTTCAGCAATTTGTTGATTTAGTGTTTTTCGATGATGCTCAGCAAGATTCTTATTGAAATCATGCCCTTAAACTCAATATCTAAAAAAAAAATTCCGCGAAAATAATTAACAACTTAATTATCCCGAACTGGAATAATTTTCCTAAATAGGCCCCTGGCTTATAACCAAAATGACACGAGCGTTTTTTGGTGCGATGTGTTTTCGCAATATCGAATTTGTCCATCTTTCGTGAAACATCCTGTGTATGGCCTTATTTGTCGCCTTGCTTAGATATAGCGTTCCCATTCTACATGGCACGTGTCAAACCTACATTAAAGTTCTCAGAGCAGTTCAAACGCGTGAACTCCGTGGCTGTTTTAGGCCTGCCAGCTTGTGCTTCGACTCTGAGCACAGTTGCCGAGGCACGCGCCACACCTGTAGAGGTACTAATAATGCAGGAGCCATTACTAATCATAGTCATCACTTACTTGCTTATCTTACCTTTAAACGACCTTACTCAGAGTATTCGAGAGCATTGTCAAAAATAAAGCAATACATCCCTGATGATATAGGCTCGTTTGATCTTCCAACGATACCTCCATGGAGACTCCCTCTCCCCGCTGTGGAACTTGACATTCAAGGCATCAAGAAATCAAATATACCATCCGTCAAAAACTCACAAATATACGGACGAATCTTGTGTCGAAAATAGTTCTACCGCAAGCATTGTGATTCTATCGTACGTTACAACGAGAAACTTTAAACTAAGCCATAAGACATCTTCAACAGCGGCTGAACTTGTAGGACCTCAACAAGCCCTTCGAGTTATACCGGGTGAAACAAGGAGACGGCAGAAAATTCGGTTTCTTAACCTATCGCGCTACGACTTTGTGCAGCGTTGCCCACAGATGGTGCATTTTTTTTTTTTTTTTGTAAAATTTGCAAAGAACGAACTTACCTGAGGAAGAAGTAAAGAAAGGAAAAGGCTTAGCTCCTATGGAAACGCAGCGACGCCACCGGTCTTCAAACAACACGGCGCCGTTTCGCACGGAAGACAAGAGATGGCGCAAGCGGTCGCGACGCCAACTGCCGCCACCGAACGAGCAGACGCCGAGAGCCGGCGTATTTAGCAGACAAGGAACTGCAGCTGCTTTGTTACCGCGCCTGTTTTTGTTTCTGCGACTGTCGCCGCATGCGGAACGTGCGCCGCTTTTGAGTCGAAAAGATTGTCTGCTAAAGACGCTGGCTCTCGGCGCCGAATACTCGTTCGTTGGCGGCGTTCGTTGCGCCATCTCTTGTGTCCCGTGCGAAACGGCGCCGTGCTCTTTGAAGACCGGTGGCGTCGCTGCGTTTCCATAGGAGCTAAGCCTTTTTCTTTCATTACTTTTTTCTCAGGTAAGTTCGCTCTTTGCAAATTTTACAAAAGAAATGCACCATCTGTGGGCAACGCTGCACAAAGTCGTAGCGCGATAGGTTAATGGTGAATTCCGCTCGCAGATCTGGCTCGAGCTGGTCATCTTCCCCTCGTAGATCTCTGGCAACGCCCGCTCCACGGAGCGCCTCAAACTCCGCCGAACTTGCTCTGCGGGATTTCACAGATCTCTCCGGAAATTGACAGAGCGGCCCACGTGATTTCCTTTGCGCATGCGCGGCGAGGTTGGCGAGGTCGGCGGGCCGGACGGGTCGTCGAGTTGGATCTGTTCGGGTGCATCGGTTGTTTACGTGGGATTGTGACGGCTCGAACGCTTCTACCTCGCGTAGATCAGGGATACAAAGCCGGGACTGTGGAGCGTGGTAAATCGTAAGTGCTGACATCTGTGATCGTGAGAAGAAGAACGACAGGAAAGCCGGAGGCAGACGCAAGGTTAGGCCTGTTCATTCCGCAGCCAATGATTGTTTACCTTTTTACACGGCACTCCGCCGGCATTTTCCCGTGCAATAAAGCAAGAAGAGATTAGGCGACGACCGTGCAAGTGATGGTTTGTTACCTCTGTGTTTATTAAAGTCGTACCAGAAATCTGAACTCCACCGCTGGCAATCGCTGTCCGTGCCCCGCCGCTTCGACGCGGCCGAAAGGTATGTGACGGTGCCGAACGCGGACGTCTTCGTTATTTGCGACATGAGCGCCGTGGTACGTATAATTTCGCCCGGCCTGTGTCGCGCGCGTGTTATTTCTGCGTCGGAAAGATCAGTCGGCTCAGGCGTTGGTGGGCTTGTCAAGTCAGCGCCTGGTCAAGTTCGAGCAGCGGCCATTTTGAACGGCGGAGGGGAAAGCGATGGGGAGGGGTGTGGGGGAGGTCGCTCCAAAAAGGCGAGTTTATCTTCCCCTCGTCGATTCGGAGCGGGTCCCACGGAGCGGAATTTTGCCTCCCTCGCGGATTTTGGAAAGCGCTCCGGATCTACGAGTGGAATTCACCATAAGAAACCGAATTTTCCGGTCGATTTAAAGAGCCTGCCGTCTCCTTGTTTCACCCGGTATTGAGAAAGCCACGGCGGGCATTAAACCGTGTTCGCAAAATCTAAACCGACACTCCAAAGCATCTTCACGTGCCTATGACAAAGTGAAAATGGACAAATTGTTTTTAGAATGTTATGGCATCTTCAGAAATGTATTGATAGGAGACACTCTGTTGAGTTCCAGTAGAGTCCTGGACACTGTAAGATACCTCGCAATAAAGCGAAAGATGGTGCTGCGACTTTCGTCCCTACTTTATTCTCGAACGTCGAAATACCTAGTCCAGAAGCGACGTCACTTCATTGATAAATATACACACCCGAAATGCAACACAAAGTCTTTGGAAGAGCTATGCACATATATCTACTGGATCCTGACCTAACATATCGTGTCACGTAACCTACCCAAGCGAACTGAAGCTGTTATACATCGATTACGTCTGGGCGTTTCCTACACACAGGAATTCCTGCACCGAATCGGAAAAACGCACAATCCGAACTGTCCGGGACGTGATTGTGTGGAAGCTATATCTCATTCATGATGTGAATGTGCACTTTACGATGTAGAAAGAGAACTCATAAAGAACATTCTGTCACATATAGACGACCGGCCATTTACTACGTTAAAAATACTAGGGGCCTGGGACTCTCTATTCAAAGAGGAGAAGGCCGTCAACGCCCTTCTGCGATTTCTATCAGAAACTCGCCTCGAGTTCTGTTTGGAAAACGTTCTCCACTATTTATTATTTCTGGTCTTATATAAGACTATCAGTTTTATAATTTCTTTACGTGTACATGTGCTCAACTGAAATTCTCGTTGGCGCTTATAAAAAAACTCGAGTGTTTTGGGTGAACATTGGTGGCAATCCAGCACGCACTTTCAGCATCTTAATTTTAGTGCCATATTGGATACTGCGGCGCTTTCTTGATTATTGATTCTGCACTCACAGTGTTAACGTGAGTGCTAGTATGTTATCCTTATCTCCTCTACTTTTTCTTTCCTCCTTTCATCTCCTCATCCCCTTCCTCAACTCAGAGCAGCCAACCGAGGCAGGCCGCCTTGGTTAACCTCTCTGCTTTCTCTTCCTGCCCTTATCTTCTTCTTACCCCCAGTCTCAGCTGAGACGCTATTTCTAGCAAGCCAGCCCAGCGAACGTGGGAAGATGACTGACGAGAACGTCGAACGACAACTGCTGTTGAAGCTTAACAAGCTGTGAATGACAAAAAAAAAGTAACCACTTTGACCATATGTATTCATTTTGATGTCGTAATAAAAAGTTTAAACAAACTAACGTGAAGAGTAATCGATTTGTTTCTGGTAGATTTTTAATTACTTTTCTGATTCAATAATTAATTACTGTAATCAGTTATATTTTTCAATAAAGTAATTGTAATTGTAATCGGTTACTTTTTTTCAGTAACGCGTACAATACTGTCTCAAAAAAGATTATCATTAATGCGGAATAAAAAAAAAATTTAAAATTCAAACATGAAAAAAGAGTGTAACCAAAATATGTATTCCAGTTACATTATTCAACGTAATCTGTTCATTCTTTGCGCCACTTAGCCGAAGTGCAAAAAAAAAAAAAAAAAAAGTTCAGATCCTTTTTGTTACCAAATTTACACCTGTTGTTTCCAACTGCAATGTTTTTCGCCATCTCCCGTCCCACCCACTCCATACCGCCCGTCGCTTTCAAAACCTTATCCTATACACCCCGGCCATTGATAGCTTTCGCAGCCAGTGTTTACCGCTTAAAACTCAAGTCGTCCGTGACCGGGGTGTGGGTGACATCACAGACAGCGTGGCTCATCGCCGAGCTCGGATAAAGCCCCATCCCGCCACTCGAGAAGAGTCGCGTTTTCACTTTTCAGCGCTGACTGATAGCGACCGGGTCAAAGCCTTCTGTTTCCTGCGATGGTAAATCCGTGCGTTCCGTTTTGTTGACGGGGATGGGTCAGCGTCCACCGAGCGCTGTTTTCGTTTTGTTGTTGTTTTTGTAAATTCCGCCACGTCTAGACGACACTCCGACCGACGCGTCTGTTCGAGAGAAACCGGAAGCAGGTCATCACGTGCCGCGAGAGCCTCGGTCATCCCGAGTTCGGCGACCCGCGTCGAAGCTCGTCCCGACCGCCGACTGATACTGTCCATTCCAGGAAAAACGATAGCGTCGTCATTGAACCTGTCGTCACGGCCGTTCAACCGGTGCGCGGCCGTCGTTGTTGTCGATGTCCCCGCTCTGCTGTCATGCGCCGTGTAATCACGTACTCTAGCCCTGCGCGCGTGCATACGAAACGCGCGACGCACTCCACATCACGGCTGTTGGTCTGCTTTCATGGGCAATGGTAAAGTCAATGGATCTGGGGAAAGTAGGGTGCCTTCATGTGCGCTTTGCTTGGGGTGATGACATCTGGCCATTTTGTTTCAAACGCTTATTTTTATTTTTTGTTCTGGAGCGCGTGAAAGAACGTGCCCCTGCACGCGCTCGTGGCGCTGGCTGTGCTACGGCGACATTTTGTTTCCTGCGATTTGTTTGTATTTTCCCTGTGAGCGCGTGCTGTCGGCATCGGGTACTACAAACGATGTCACCACCCTAAACAGAAGGACATTGAGGCACGCTAGGGGAAAGTAGCGCCATTGCCTTCCCTGCCTGCTAGCCGGACATAGACAGACACTAACATACGGACAAACAAAACCTCGCAAGGCGCTTGGCTGACCGGTTTCTGTTGCCACGGCAATGGCGCCTTTTCAGTCCTTTGAGATCTTCGAAGCTTGGAAAGGGTTGTTCTGGACCAGACGCTCCAAACTCAGCATGGAGCGTCGTCGCACTGAAAGCGGCCCTCGCCAATACGTATGGACGCTTTAAACACGCACCAGATTGAGCCGCCATTGCCGACCTTGTCTTGTCTGACCGGGATGCCGAGTCACTGAAGCGGGCGCTGACGAGCCTCCACAAAGGCCTATAATGAGGAGGAGGACACAGTAGCACCTAAAGTTGCAATAACCTGTCCTGCTGTGGCAATGATAAAGTGAAGCGAACGGTCTTGCGACCAAGTACGACTGAGAGAGACGAGATCTTTTAAAACTTCTTAAATTTTTTTAGAACGAGGGAACACACTGGCATTGTGGCGCCATCTATGCGGTGACCCTGGAACTGCATTTCACAAGGGCGAAGGTTTTGAGGGATTTCCGAGGTCAAATGTGCGTAATACCCATAGAAAGGCTCGTTTATAACATTAACAAAAGTTTTTCAAGCCAAGAAAGAAAGGATAATGCGCGAGAGAAATAAAAAAAATATGCCGGACCGCCGAGTTTACACTGCTGCCCAATAGATGGCGCCAGTGTGTCCTCTGGTTTAAGAAGTTTTAAGGAACCCAGGTTTAAGAGGTCGCAAGAGTGTGAACGGGCCTTTAGGAGGAAACGAAAACTGAAGGCCGGGTATGGCACCCATGCACAGCTCAGAGCCGTATATAGAAAGTTTGGCCATACATTGGGAAGTAAAGGAGGCAAATGAAGAGGCGCCATTGGTAGAAAGCAAGCTGGGCGTACGTGTTCCAGGGTGTCTTCACAAATTCGAATGTGGCCAGACAGAAGCCGCGAATAATACCCAGGCGGTGGTCGCGAGAAACAAAATTAATAAGTGCGTCGGAGTAACTCTCGGTGACTGAAAATATGGTGCACGTAATTGTTCAATCATGGTCATGCAAAAAAAAAAAAAAAAGAATGTTTAGTAGAGCGATTTACGTCACCCGTACGCCAGGCGCCGAGGGCCAAAAATCTGCCATCCGAGGGGTCAGACTCCGCCTAAGCAAACTAGAGTTCGAGCGGCACATTCGATTCTTACATCGTTTTGCATGATCATAATCGAAACATCACGTGCACCATATTTTCAACCGTGAAGAGTTACTACATTTAACTCTTACGCGCTTATTAAAACTGCTTCTCACTACCACAGCTGAGGTTTATTTTCGGCCCCTGGTTGGCCAAGAGAGCATGTCAAGCCCTTTCTCTGCCTCTGGCGCACGCCCTGGCGCTGCCCGCTCCTACTATTGACCAAACTCTGGCACAGCTGCCTGAAAGCGTCTATTGGCGTCTTTGGTACTATGCATGCAATCAACTTCTCAATCATGCTTATTTTTGCCAGATCTCTCACAATGATGTTGGTATTCTTGTGTGTTTCAACACAGGGAAATTAATTATTGAATGCATCCAAGCATCGACGCCGCATGTGGTGGCGGTGCGAATATGTGCGCTTGTTTCGCCGTGCGGTGGATAACAAAATCTCTGCATACAAGGAATGTCTTCATGAAGCCGGGGTCGCACTGGTTATACATTATACAAAAGGCAAACAGATTCGAACGCGAGTCACCTCAAGATCCGTGCTTCGAATGCAGCATGGCAATGACTTCGAGGAGGAAACTTGGGCGCGCGGCATTCGAACCAGGGATATTCGGTGACTCGTGTTTGCAGACTGTCTTTTGTATCAGCAGAGTGATCCTGGCTTAAAGCAAACCGTCACCGGCAATTGGGATCGGATCACCAAGAATAAAGGGGCCAAAAAGAAACTGCATATTTCATGGACCAAAATGGCGACCGTATAGGGAGCTTGGCGCTGCTTTCCTATAGGATCCCGTTACCTTAGGCAAGGGCAAACCCCCCCCCCTCCCCCCAAAAAAAAAACAACAACAACAACAACAACAACAAAAACATCTTTCTCGTTGACCGTTGTTCAATATGTGAAAGGCGATCGGTACCTATCGATATAATCACGCAAAAAGGAGTGGATGTCGTTTTACAGTTCAGAGGATGATGGGCGTGGCTCGTGGCCCGCTGCGGTTACTGAAAGCCCCAGTCACGCTGCCCATGCATCATACAAAAGTTCCGGTGTTCGTTGCGGAAACGATCACAGAACCTATCGGCGGACATACCTCGAGAACGTTCGAAACGTGTCTGCTTCTACATACGTGCGCTTCGAACACTTCTGCAGGACCGTTTGGGAACCGACTAACACGGAAGAAACACGCCTGAGATAGCTAGATAGTTTTATGGAACCGTGTTTCCACATCCGATATGGTACGATGTGCCGTCCGGTACGAAGTGCGCATGCGCGAGTCTTCTGCGGTAGCGCATGCGCAGTTCGTACCGCGGAGGGCCCATCGTACCGTATCGGATGTGGAAACACGGTTCCCTAAAACTGTCTCGTTTCTGCAGACTGTCGTCTGTATGACGAATTAACCCAAGGCGGGGGCACATATATCCTGAAAATTACGGCTTTCAGTTCGTCCCGTTGCTGTGCATCACCGTCGACTATTCATAAAACCTGCCACCAAGCCAGTATGCGCGCGAAAAAAAAAAAAAAGCCCCATTTATTTTACCTGCAGTTCACTTACTGCTAAGGAAACTCGGGGCACGGGGTACAATATTAGGGACTTTTAGCAAACCGTTACCGCGTTCCGCGTACCGCACTGCTGGAGTCTTTGAAGCATGCTATTAAGCGCGCGCCCGGACACATTAGTAGAGCGGTATACGCGCAACACGCTAAAGCCGGGGTCACACCGTCTTTACAGCATACAAAAGACAGTCTGCATACAGATTCGAACGCGAGTCACTGCGAGATCCGTGCTTCGAACGCCGCCTGGGAATCAGTTCAAAATGGAAGCCCGGCACGCGGTATTCGAACCACAGATATTGCCGTGACTCGTGTTTGCAGGTTGTCTTTTGTCTGGTGTACGAGGAGTGTGACCCCGGCTTTACGGTTTGCTAAAAGTCCCTATAATCTTGCCTATATCTAGGCTTCGCGATTCGTCCTTCGGTGTACTTATTGGCGAATTTCGCAGCCTCGTTCGCTGCGGAGTTATTAAAAAAAAGCTGCTCGGGAGACTGCACACGCCCTGCGCTTGATATGAGGTCTATAGACCAACACACTGTCTACAGACAAGCCCGCGTGCGCCCACACCAGATGTGTGAACTGCGCGTGCGCACAAATCACATTCGCGTGAGAGGAAGCGTCTGCGCATGCGCAGTACCGACAGCAGCGCCACCGCGGTGGAGTGACGTCAGAGGGTTGAGTTGCTGTAAACCTATAAGAAAAGGAAGAATTAAAAACAAATGTGTGCATCTATACATTACCGCAAAGCACTTCGGAAAGTCAATCGTTGCAATCTACACTCTTTAAAAAAAAATTAAAAAATGTGTTGTACGAAACGGCGTTTCAAGGAACAAAGTTTCTAAAACGCTTTTCTCTCAGGAGTGACGGAGAAACGAAGCCGTTCCTTCTCGCATCGGTGGAACCAAAACGGGAACTCGTAACCTTTTTCAGGGGAAACGGCAGGAGGAACGGTAATCTCTCTTTCCTGTCTATTTATTTGCAATTTTACCCTAATTTAGTAGGAATTTCGGGCTCTTCAATTTTCGAGTATTTCAACCTCCAACTTTTATGGATGGGGAAGTGCCCGAGAAATAGACGAAAACAAAAAGAACTGGAACAAATGCGATCGCGGCAACTCGACACGTTGTTCGTTGCGAATATTTTCACTTGCTGAGTTTATTTTATCTACGGATTATCTAGTATAATATTTTTATTAAAATACGCACACGTAACGTTAATGTCACGACACGTTCCAATCTGTAAAAAAGGAAGAAAAAAAAAGAAGAAAAGAATGCAACGGGAACGCGTTCTTTTCGGACCACCGGAACCTGTAACGGGAATTCGTTCTAAGCTTGAGAACGAAAGAGGAAGAAGCTTTCGTTCTGGTTTGCAAATAACGTGTGCAACACCACAAAGAAAAGAAGTTTGTGAGTTTATTAGTCTAGGGCAATGAAAATGCCATTAGATGGCGCATGTGCAACGAGCAAGAGAAAAGTCATGGTCACAGCCCCTGCGCACATGGCACGTTTTTGGTCAATCGTATTTTGAATTTTGTCATTGCTGCAGGTTCGTTCTATTGCTCGTTGTATTTTGCTTAAAGGAGCCCTGCAATCCTATTTAAGTGTCTACCTTTATTGCGGTTTCCACGTGTCTTGTGGTACGGGCAACCCAGCGGGCACGGAGAGCGTAACTAAATATCAGTTCCTCATATTTTAACCGGACGACGCGGAAACCTCATCCGCCTACGGGGGCGACCTGTGGTGTCGAACGCGCGCGGCATGTGACGAAATCGTGACGTTGTTGGTCCTGTTCAGCCAAGGAGAGAGAGCTGCCCCGTTCCCGGGCAGTTCTCGCTCCAAGGCTTCACCTCCTTTCACCGTCTTCCCCTCCCTCCCCACAATCCTCAGTCTCCGCGGTCCGCGTGCGCGGGAAAAGGGGGGACAGAGGACCAAGGACGTCATGAGGGAGGTTATTTTTTTTTTGCTTGTTTTCGCAATTTCAATATGCCTATAACTTTCAAAATAAAGCGAATTTCGAGGAAAGAAAAAGTTCACTATGTTACTACGTTCAGTGCGCTCAGGTTTGATGCAAATTAAAAAAAAAAAAAAGGCGTTGCAAAGCCCCTTTAAATAACCTCACATATTTGTTGTTTTTTTGTTTCTTTTTTTTTAAGTGAAGAGGAAGTTTGCACGGTTTAGCGCAGTGGTCTCCAAACCCCGGGACCCGGGCCGGATCTATCCCTCAAAAGTCTTTCGACAAGTCGGCGGCTGACCGCGGTCTTTCCAAGGAAGCCCGGCCGGCGGCCCGTTTCCAGCAGACTATCTGCTAGCGGCGCAAGAAGTGCGCGTTAAATAAAAAAGACGCCGCGGCGCGCTCCAAATGCGCAAATTAAGATACCAGAAAGAACGAGAGAAACTGCAGCGTAGAACGGGACCTCACGCGTATTATTAATTCAACAGTGTCGTCAATAGTATTCCCATTCTTAGTTCCCTGCTTCCTGTCTGTGTAACTACGTTAAAATGCCAATTCGTTCTCGCGTACATTGCACTTAGTGTCGTCTGTCACACCCATTGCCTATTGTCAGCGATATTTTTATCGCTCTTATACTATGCTTTTGCACTGTTCAAATGTGCCAATGTTCCCGTGGGCTTTCATTTGTGCCTGGCGAGTTTTCTTGGACACAAGTGCCGTCTAATGTCATAATTAGCTAAATAATAAAATCCAATTTGAAGGATATTTTTCATCCACGTTAGGTTTCTTTTTAATGCTCGTCCAAACATTCATTTCTGCGTTTAAATGATTACCTATGTTTATTTATTTACTTCGTTTGTAATTACTCTATTCTTTTTCCTGCCCTGCCCTTGAGACTGCCGCAGACCGCTAATCCGGCCCCGTAGCCAAAAAGTTTCGAGATCCTTGGTCCGGCCAGGGTGTTGGTGACTAAGCGATGGCCTTTCTATGTCCCTCTCGTTTTTGTAGCGGAAGAGACACGGTGAGTGAGAAAAAAAAATGATTACAACTAAAAGAAAAGAAGGGAGTCTGCGCTGTGACACTTAGCATGCCAATTGATCCGGTCATGCCGTGCGCAGTGTCAAAGTGCAAACGTTTTTTTTTTTTGCCTAAATATTTTGTTGTTTTTTTGTTTTGCAATTCGCCGAGCTTCTTTAGTAGACTGCGACTATTGGCTCTCTTCCAAGTTTTTTGCGAGAAATTAGACGCTTTAGATTGTTTCTAGATTATACTCCCAAAACGTCTTTAACGCCCAGAGTAAGTGGCACAGTGGAGCAAGGACATTTCATGTGATTATGTCGATACACAAACCCGGCAGCAGGGACCTGGTGTCGTCGCATTGAATGCTGGAAATAAATATTTTCTCAGATCCTTTCCGTGCCACCTTAGGCCCTTTTTTCTACTAAAGCGGTCGAAATAAACTCTCGTCTGAAACGGTTTTCATGTTCATGCAGAGCGTTTCTTAGTTCTTTCTTATTTCTTTGTAGGTAAACATAATATAACAGAAACGAGAGGGTCATCCGAAGAATCAAAACTAACCACGCAGACTATATGCATCTTGTTAGTTTCTGTCGGTTTCTAAAACGGCGCGCATTCCTACACGATAAGCCTTTGGCTTTAACGAAATGCAGCAAGAAACGATGGCAAACAACCATGTCAACGACCGTTGCAACTTTTCCTGCGCATACTGACAGATAAGCCTGTCAATGACTACTCGATGGTGACAATAAAACTGACCCTGGAAGAGATTCCTTAACTCGAGCACTGTCCGCAGAAGAATGTATCGCCGTATCGCCAGAGAGAGTGAGCAAGAAACTGCTCGCTCGCTGCATATACAACATTGGGAAATGCGAGTGCAATAAAAAATACTTTCAGTGTGATGCCACTAACAGCGGGATGCACGAGCCATCGCACCGAAAATGTCTCTTTAATCACTGAGAGAATGACAACGGCAGAGAGGCCCCTCGGTCGCTCCGCCCCCAGTGCGAGCTTCCTGCATTCCATAACGCTTCGGCATCTCGCGGGGGCTTCGACCGTGCACGCGAAGCCGAGGCATGGTGGAAGGCGACGAGCGCGCACTGCAGGCCGGTTGTTTGAAATTCCAGCTCGAGATCATGTGGCTGAGACGTCATGACCCTATCGACCAATGCCATATTTTCCGGTCATAACGCCACCGACACCGGTTTTTCTGCGACACGAGCTCCTTGACGCTATCGCGTTAAAAGACGAATCACAAAGCAAGAGGGGCGAACACGACGAGCCACGCTATGCCAGTAACTACAAAAAACCATTCCAATGATGGCCTTCGGCTGTGGAACGCATTCTGCCCCCGCAGAGCAGCTCTCTTTTGCGGGATTTCAGATGTCGTGCATGCGGCCCTTTAACGTTTTTCGGCTGGGGGATAAGCAACAAGGCTTGGAGTTGGGCTAGTTGGCTGGACATATTGAAGTGAAAAAAACAGCGTGAAAGGAGGTGAACACATACACCGCGCTGACTTACAACTGAAATATATTTACTTCTGCGCGATACAGCAAGTAAGCGTGATACAGAGAGGATAGACACAAAAACCAACAACTCGATAACGTATACCTCCCCCCCCCCCCCCCCCATCATGCCGACACATGCCTACACAAACTTGCCAGACTTTCTGATAAATTCAACCTCGTCACCCGCCAGGGCTACCGACGGAGCGCTCATACACACATGCCCACGTCATGACTTAGCTAGCAATAAAAAAAAAAATATCGTCAATTTTTCTGGGAGTTTTACTTCCGTGAGGCTTCTTTTGCGAGTTATCGAGTTATAACGTGGCCATGGCTCATGTGTGTAAGCGTTCCGTCGGTATCCCTAGTGGGTGACGAGGTTGAAATTACTATAGGAAGTCGGGAAAAGTTTTTGTTGGTGTTGGTCGGCATGTTGGGGGGAGGTATATGTTTTCGGGTTGTTTGTTTTTGTGTCTATCCTGCCATCCTCTTTACTGGCCGTATGTCCCACGCAAGTCCAATTCAGTTGTAAGTCACCGCTCCATATATGTTTCCCCTCTATTTGTCTTCCGTATTTTACGCTGTTATTATTGCTATTTATTTATTTTCACTTTGGGTGACAAGCGTTGGAAAGGTGCACGTAGCAGACACTCGACCACCGATTGCCCCGCCCCTGCCCATTCGCACACCCACTTTGCACTCAAAAGCCGCTGTCGTAGCGCTCGTACATCACACAAAAGACAGCCTGCGGTCACTATCCGACGCCTGTTTCTTCCTTGAAGGACGGCCCTGTAACATTTCTCACACAAAAACACACGCCGTAAAGGATATTGCGTCGGATGATAATCACGAGCACGAACGTTCTTCAAACAAATTGCGCTTACAATATATATATATATATATATATATATATATATGTATTTATTTCTTTTACGCGGTCTACAGAAATCCTACCCACATTTTAACGACTCTTTCAACTTCCTATTCATTCACGTCGTATCGACATTTTTCAATGGACTTTCTACGAACCCTACACGTCTCTCGTCTGAACTCTAAAGACTTCATTCGAAGTTTGTAGAGTACAAACGACAGAAATTCTCTAGAATTTCTATCACGACGTCTCAATAGACTTTGAGTCGCCATATTTTTATAGCCTTTCTATAGAGTAGAATCGATAAAATAATAAGGTGCAACGCGGAGAAGCGGCATCACACCCATTTGAAACCTCCTTGCGGAGGCTTTTTTTATTTTATTTTTATTTTTGTTTATACTGTGTCAAATTATTATCACTTCTTGCAATGCTTTATAGTTGGAAATGAAGTCCTCCAACCCTTATAAAGCCCATTTCGTATAAATTTTCTGGGGGAAAAAAAAAGCAACATATTTGTAACCTTTTTATCCTCTGGGATTGTCCTCGTTCTGTTGATTGTCTTTTAAGTGTAGGGTATATTTAGTGGTGGAGCAGTGAACGCTATACGGAATTACTAGTCTTGTAAGTGCTCCGTGGCGAGTGTATTTGTGATGTCTGCGTATGTACACACACGGCACGGCATGTGGCGAGAGCATGTTTCATGAATGTATCGTGACAAATCTAAAATGAATATTCATTTTTTTTTACTGCGAGGAACTGGTTTATTGTTGTTAGAAAGGCGTTAGAAACGTTCCAATTTCTATACACTAGGTTCTATAGAAAGTCGAAAGAAAAAAAAGCTGCCAATAAGCTATAGACAGTGAATTCAAAAGTGGATTCATTTTCTTTAGCCTCTGTACACTATTTTTTTATAGAAATTCTTCAGGAAGTGGATAAATAGTTTGGTAAGGGTGGCCGACACTGATTGACTTATTGATCGTAACACTGCATCACCCGCTCGTGCAAGCGATCTAATCCGCCTTCCCTGAGGACATGAAAATGCATGCTGCTGCCGGCAATGGCAATCTTCCAAGGTGCTCGACTCAGACTCCTCGTTCGGGGGAGGGTGTCACCTTCACCCAGTTCTAAAGACGGCGCCAGACAGCTTCCGATGCTTCGACGACGTCCACGGTTGGCCGTCCGGCGTCGCCCCTGGAGCAAGAGAGACGGGTAGTGTGCCCAATTCTTAGAGTGTTTCCAACCAGCTCGATCTGGATCAGTTTACGAGTCGCATTTTTGTAATGCAAACTGCGAGGAGGCGACGAACGCGTCCATCGTCCGCAAGCGTCCCCACCTCTCCGGCCTCTTTCCTCTTCTCCACGCGACAACGCAACGCATGCGCATTTACGACCAGTCAGCCCAGAAGGGGTCCGCCATTAAACAGCAAACGCTGTCCCGTGTTTTGAGCAGTTCCTGCTTTCAAATCTAGGCTCTTTAGAGGCGGGAAAAGTATGCCCCAGGGTCGGCTGGGGGGCGACCTGCTGCTATTCGCTGTCCTCGAGCCTCGAGACATCGCCAAGGGCGCCCAAGTTGCATTAATCGGGGAGGCTCTGTCACCGTTTCTTACCGATCGTGACCTTGGGCGAAAGCTTGCCGCATGCGGCTGCTTGCATATATTGATATCCTCCTCTGTTTACTTTCTGCACGACACCCCGTTCTTTTTTTTTTTCTCCCTCTTCCTTCCTATCCATTCATTTCTTTTCTGTATATCATTATGTGGTAGTTCCGCTACGTTGATAGCGGGCGAAAGTAAGACGCGCGGAAATTTTCGAGTGCAGTGTATCCGGAGCTTTGGGTGGAAGGCCTTGCAACTCTAAGCGCAGTACTGGTACTGCGAACTATACTGTGCCTAAGATTGCCTCGTTATGATTTATAGTCGGTTGACAGGCTAAGAACTCCTTAGACGCTTTGCCTCCAGCCCGAAGTTTCTACCTCTGATTACACGTTGTCGCCTGCGCAGCCAGAGCCCGGTGGAAGGCAAAAGGCGCATGCTGGAGGCGGAACTTCTACTGCCACCGGCTATAGTCATAATTAAGTCAATTACTAACCAACACTCTTCGTGAACATAACGAGATTAACATCTTTTTTTCCGAGCCGAACAAGATAAGTGGGTATAAGGGTAGTCACCAGTTCGCGATGCTCGAGAGGACTATAGTCGCTGAGATCTTAGGAAACGCTAGAAGTGAAGTACAGAGTGTTTCCGAGAGAAGGGAACCGTGTTATTCCGGCCCGGGTAAATAAACTATTCATCGCAGAAAGCTCCAACTCCGTAAAAATGTGACACTAGCGGTGAGGATAGGACGCGAAAGTTTCAGGGCATGATCGTTACCTGAATCAAAATATAATTGAGAAAAAACGAAATTTCACTATGGAGCCCCCGTCCACCTAAGCCTAATATTGTCAAAAACAGAAATGACTTTGTGGGTGGCGATAGCATCTATTTCAGTAAAGAACACAAGAAAAAATATATTATCTTTCTTGTTGATAAGTGTTTTTCGCTGTTATAAATCTCACAAGTATCCAGAATGCCATTTCTTGTTTTGTCGATATTAATTACGCTTAGGTGCACGTCGGCGGATAGAGAAATTTCTTTTTTCTCAATTATCTTTTGATCCAGGGAGCGATCATGTTCTCAACCTTTCGCGTTCTATCCCAACCGCTAGAGCCAAATTCTCACGAAGTTTGAGCTTTTTGATTAAACATATAAAACAGCGCAAAAAAGACAAGGACAAGAAGTATACAGGACAGCGCTTGTCCTGTATACTTCTTGTCCTTGTCTTTTTTGTGCTGTTTTATATGTTTAACTAAGATGAACCAACTAGCCCAACAACGTACCCTACTGAGCTTTTTGATGCATAGTTTATATACCCGGACCGAAAAACACGGTTCTCTTTTCTCAGAAACGCCCGGTACCATGTTCACGCCTCATGCTGACTGATGTGTTCTTCGGTGTTATTATCGGGCTTGCCACGCCCTAGGTTTCTTAAACTGCCTGTGATTATAACAAGCAAGTAAGCAGTGTTTGTTTCTTGATTGTCTGATGTGACCAAAAAAAAATTAAGAAGTTGACTGCAAGTCCCTTTCGAAAAATCACGTCCGGATTTTTAGAAGCAATGAACAATATTCTGACACTGGGAAATTTGCGAGTGTAAAATGATAAATTATGATGGCGTAAATCTCTAAAAAAGGGTTCACCGCAGAAAAATTTCTAGATCTCATATATGACAGCAGACTTGTACGATCTTAAGTATGATATTAAGTGTACAGCCACTTGAAGTATCCAGTCACTTCTTCGCCTATCGGTCTGGCAAATCAATTTGCATTGCTCTTGGCACGCAATTGCGTGTTTTGTTTTTCGTATTTTTGTTTACTGGCCTTCATCAAGTATGCTGTAGGCGTCAAGGAAAAGTCAATGAACGGAGAAATTTCTCAGATTGCCGAACGCATCTCAACTCTGAGTTTGCCAATGTTATCTTTAAAGCAAATCTTACCACACGATAAACCGTTCGGTGATTCTAGAACACGACGACAGTATAATGGCGAACCGTTCTTCGCACACACTCACACAAAAGGGGATCTTATCGCCAAAGTCATTATCATGATGAATATTTTGTTTCCTTTCTTGTTGCAAGTGGTATGTTGTGATAGGGGTGAATGGTTTCGCATGACATCATCCCAGTTCTTGAAGATCGTAGACGAACACATAGCGCGTTCTAGTATGCTGGTACTAATCTAATAAAACTATATAGTTTTGGGCTGTGGAGCACTGATAAGATCGATGCACAACACCCGGCGTTTCATAGGTTGATAGTGACAAGCCTATACATGGTGCACGTGAAATAGCGCAACCTACAAACCCTATTTTGTCTGCAGTGAAGATTAAAGGATCTCTCTGGAGATGTACTAATACTAAAAGACACTTACTTTAGATCAAAGTGCCGGATTTTTTCTTGTCGAAATCGCGAGTACGGTCAAGTCTTGAGATGAAGAAAATTGTGCAGTATTATTTGAGAATTATTCCAGCAAGCCTTCTTTCGAAAACAGCCTTCACGGTCCTTGACTGTCTGTCAAACTCGCCTGATGGCGATTGAGGGACTGTCCATCTGACCGCAGGAAACTAGCGAATTAATTCTACTGTTTTTTTATGTACGTAGCTCATGCAGTGACTGCCCGTGGGCTTCCTGTCTAAATTATAAAGAGGGATACTCAACGAGGTCTCTGTGGGACCGTTGGCGTGATCTGGATGCCCCCTCTGATGACACTTCAATGTTCCCGGTACAGGAGTCCCAAGAAAGAGACTGCCCTCGCTTGTCAATCAAGGGCTCGTCGGGAAAGACTGTCTAAGCTGCAGTGGCCGCCTTGACTCAATGAGCCGGTTCTCACGACGGACGTTATAATGATTTTAAATCAGCTTCTTTTGAACAAGTGTAAAAGAATTTCTTCACCGAAGTGGCACTAATACCCTCGTTACACTAGCGCTCTTAACTGTCATCAAGCCAACGACAGTTGACTCAATTGCGATTGGCCGGAGTTGCACGGCAGCGCCAACTGTCATTCAGCCGCTAACGATCATTGAGTTATACTGAGCTGGCTTACCTCAGTTAACTGAGGGGGTTCGCCCGAATAGAGCTAAAGATGCCGGCGTTCGACGCATCGCCGCCCATGGCCATCATCAGCGAAGCACTTACTAATGCGTAAGATTGGGGGAGGTATCTAGAAAATATCTTACTAGCAGAAAATATTGCCGGAAAAGATATGATTCAGGACCATTGCTGCCGCTAGAACGATCGCGGCACGTCGCGGAAGCCTGAGCTCGCCAAGGGCGGCCCATAGAGTTATTATAATGTACGCTAGAGGTTCAACTGGCGCTAGTGTCTATGCGACTTCCGTGACGCAAATTGAAGCAGACAGCAACCAGTCTACTTTTGCGGTGCTCCTGTGCATTCCTATGGGAAAACGCGCGTGCATTTTGTATCTTCGCCGGAAAATAACAGGGAGCACTTTGGTTATTTGCGTAGTACCGAATAGCATGTACCTTGATTAACACTGTAAAGTGTAATTGCTTTAGTTAGCGCATTTTTCTTCATCAGTGAACGATATCTAACTTTGCTACATTTCAGTGCCAAACGTGTGTTCCGCAGCAGGTGTGTAAAAACAAGCGAAGGTTCAAAGCAAAATTACAATCGAAATGAATATAGAGTGTGTTCAAGGCTCGCCAGCATTCCGGTGACGCTTGTATATTCATAATATGCCAGTCCTGTCACTATATGAAAATTATCCCGTCGTGCATGAGCGGATAAAACCCTTTAAAACGTAGACAATAAAGTCCGTGGGCTACGAACCCTACCAACCCGCTCGTTCTGTCCCTACGAAAGGTGTCTCTTTGTATTGTTTTCTCTGCCGGGCAGCTTTTATCGCGCACTTGTTCTCAAAGATATCGAGCGCGCGGGTGATATTTTGAACGTAGAACAAGCAGCTTCGCTCAGGGCAGAAAGAATCAAGCTGTACTTACTTATTTAAAATCGGAATAGATTACGTGGCCTTTAATTTATTTTGATCGTACATGCACTGCGAGTTACTGATCCAGTGTTACTGCGTAGTTCTTGCCGCCGCTCTTGATTTTCCAGATGTCCTTCGTTCGTTTGGCATGTATATCCCCCATGCTGGAAATCACCGACGCCGCGTTCGCGCTAACAGTGTCCGACAGTGCACATAAATACACGTACAAAGCCGTTTTAGCACAGTTTTTAATGCTATGAATTCGAAAGAAAAACGCCGTAACTGACCAATTCTTTCGTCGGCCTGACTGAGATATGTTCCAAGCTACCTACTACGTACGAATTATTTGGGATATTTGCTTTTACGATCAAGCGCAGGGAGAAAATACACTCAATTTTTCTCATTGAGATGCATTACCTGAGGTCAATTTTCGACTGGTTGCTGTCTACTTCAATTTGCGTCAGCACACTAGTGCAACTTGAACCTCTAGCGTACATTAAAATAACTCTATGGGGCGGCCATTGTGATGTCGGTGCCGATAAGACTTTCGTTATGTTTCTCTTGCTTGAATTTGTGTGGAACGTTCTAAAAATAGTTTCTCTACTTTAAAAAAAAAAGCTAATTTTATTTTGTTTTAACTCTTTATATTGAATAAAATGGGTGCATATTATATTCATTTGCATAATTTTTTTGAAAAAAAAAAGACAGGTAATGCGTTATCAGAATTGGCTTCGTTTCGGTTTCAACTGTGTTCCTTGACGCGCTTCTCAACTGGGGTTGCTAGGCCTATGCACTATGTAACACCGGGCAACTTAGTTATCTCCGTGACATTTGGGAGATGCCAACGATCGTTGGCTTAATGAAAGCTGAGAGCGCTAGTGTAACTAGGTTATACGACACTGTCTTGCGGAATTATGGGTGCACGAGAAACAGTCCATGTTTATGCCCGAGCCCCACTAGAGCGACAAACAAACGACCGACACCAACCACGGCCGTACTGGAAGCGCGCGCTCTCTTTTTCTTCTTACGGCCTTTGCCATCGCCCGGGAGTCAATGGCATTTTTTCACCGTATGTAGTTTCCTTGCTTGCCGCCAGGGGCGCAACCACCTCACCCCACTTCACCCGACTCGGAGAGTCCCTTCGAGCTGCATGGCGCTGGTGTTCGAGCTTCGTAGGTTGTTGTTTTGGCAACGGCTTATTGAACTTCGCTCCGATTTAAGTCACTCTACCGACAGGCAGTCCCGTCAGCAAACTGCGTTCCCCTGTGACATGGACGGGACCTCTGTACTTGTCTGACCCCTCGCACGCCGTTGTTCGGAAAGCGCGGTCATGGTCTGCTGCCGCGTTCCATTCTGTCAGTCGCACTTCTGGACAACATTTTGGCTTTTTTTTTTCAAAGGCTGTTAAGCACCTTCCGCGTACAAATGTGCCCGAAGTTCTGCAACTACTCATTGCACCCTATCTTGAAGACGCGCCAATCCTAAGTTGCCCAGAGGGCATTGATAACAGTCACTCAAAGCGCTTGGCTGGTTTAATTTGCAACAAGTTCCTCAGAATACTTCTAATTAACCATGCAAAGACGGTCACGGACAGAAACGAAAAATTAGCTGGATATGTGCACAAGCCCTCGAAAAAGCACTTTAGGCTGTAATATGCACTGTGCGGAAATTGTACAGACTACCACGCCCTCGTCTAGAGCAGCTGACCGACTGCATGTGCGGCCTATAAAATGATGATGCAGACCACGGCAATAGATAGATTGGGCCTGCTTACATTTCGCGAGAGTGTACGAATTATTTATCATTTCAAGTTCCTCCACGTAGAAGGGGTCCGTCTCCTCCTGTTCTTGAGTTGCAACAGAAGTCCTGGAGGTAAAAACGAGTATAGTTTTTCCGCAATTGCATTCGCTGTCTCTACTTAGTACCTTTTACTCTCGAATCTCTCGGAGGTGTGCGTCAAATATTCACCGTTTTGGGCTCATCAGAAGCGCATTAGATAGTGGCTGAGGGTCTAAACGTAAGGATCAGGTGTCAAAGGCTATCGAAATCTCGGCCGCAAGTTGCGACAGCGCTGAGATACACTGTCAGACGCGCTCTGTACAAACGGCAAAGGGTAGCCCAGGGGTGAGGTGACAGCGCCCCCCGTGAATTGCGGCAGGAGGTGGCGATTGCCCCAATTGCAGTGGCCGTAAGAACAAAAAGAGAGCGCGCGCTTCCAGTCCGGCCGTGCACCAACAAGCCCCAAGCACGTGCAGCATGCACGCTAAAGGCACCCTTGGCAGGTTTGCAGCCCTCTCTGTGCTTCTAAATAAGCACGAGCGATTGCAAGCCTGCCAAAGGTATCTTCGAGTGCAAGCTGCTCGTGCTTGGGGCTTGTCGGTGTCGGTTGTTTTTGTTTGTCCCTCCAGTGGGACTCGGGCCACTGACAGCTACGAAAGGCAGTACGGAGAAACTCCCATGCATCTTGTCGCCGCATCAGTTGACAAGAGCGCCGAACAACAAATCACAAAGCAAGAAGCGTAAACATCATATGCCACACCCCTCGTTTCTTAACACTGCGTCCCCGAAGTAACAGAAGTGGCTTTGTGCGAAAAACACTCTTCAGCAGTTAGCGTTCTTCACGAATATTTTCCTCCACGCCCGGTTGGTGAACGTCCAGCCTGCGAAAAGAGGGAATGTTCTTATTTAGAGACACGAAGAGGTCAATCCGCATCAAGAGCTGATTTGCTGCTTCGCGAAAAAATGGGAGGAGAGTAGGTTCGGGGATTAGGAGCAACGAACGAGAGAAAAGCAAAAGAAGATATACTGTAAACAAAAACAAGAACACACTATTTACATCAAAGATTAGAGTTTTTTTTTAATAAATAAGTATTAAACAGTTAATTAATGGGTGGTTTTGTGGCCTTATGTCCGTCCCCGGACGTTGACCAACTACCAAAAAGGTGGTGCGGTTCAATTTCTTCGTTTGTTTTCAGACCCAGTTGTATCTTTATTGTTTTTAAGAGTCATATGTAGTGCAGTCACCGTAACACGTAGTTACTGTCTTGGAGTAATTTTGAATCTATATATTTTATGTATCTGTTGTAATAACGGAGATATGTCCGTAATAAAGATGTAATTTTATTACCGATATTTCTAGCATTACCGTTGGAATCAGTTCTCGAAAATGGAATGAGGACAGTTACATTTCTCTCATGAGCGCCCCTGGCTGCCTCGTCTGCAATACCGTTCTCAGCAATTTCAGAATGTCGTCGTATTTATCGCAGAACTACTCGACATCCTTAAACTAATGCGTTTAACGAGTATGCATGATTGTGTAAATGAGTTTAATATGCGCACTTTGTTTAATACACTTACGACAGAGCTAGGAGTGCCCCTCTGAGTCAAGGAAGATCACACAGACATTTGGAGTTTGAAGATTATAATATGCAGAAAGTTTCCACCAAAACGTATCCGGCACCGGAACCAGTGTGGGGTAATGACTCGGGGAACACGTTGGAGAGGAGAAATGAGTAATTTACTGATTATGGTGCAAGCTCGACAGCTCTTATCTAAAAGTAAAATATATTAATGCAAGCGAGCACAGAAGTTAATTAATTAGCAGCATTACAACTTCGAATGGTAGGAGCGGGGGAAACGCACAAATCGTCAATACCAGAATTTGCATAAGTTACCAATGCTTTGTTTCCTTTCATCTGTTTCCTACCGGGGGTTTGGTGACCGTATGTGCTAACGTACCACAGCTCGGAGTGCGTGGAGTGAAATCTTGCGCCGCAAAACACAAGGGTCCTGGCTTCAATTCCCACCCCTGCTCGTTTCGATCTGGATGAGCATCGGCACTCGGTCATGTATCACTACTACATTATGCACATTAAGGCCCCTGTCTAACAGCCGTACAGTACTGGCTAAATATGTCGTCTAAAGCGGAAGCATCAGGTTGGGTCTGACTACTCCCCGCTGGCAAAAAAATGCAGACAGCACAATTACTTACTGTTTCATTTCTGCGCTTCATAAAAACCACTACCATGGTAGCTTATTACGCGAAACTGCACTTCTGTAGGGAGGAAGTGGGCAGCAGTATCAGCTTCAGCTTGCTTGAAGGTACAGTTCGTGTTGTTTCATCGTAATGCTTTAAATTAGACATCAAATAGATTCAGAATTCCTTATATATATATTTAAATTAATTTTCACGCAAAAACAGCCTTAAGTGTGTTGTGTTTGATGTATCAGATATGGTGTACCCTATCACTAATTTCTCTCTTAAATTATAAGACGGTGGATGGTGAGAAAAAAAAATGAAAGAAGTTCGAGGAGGTCAGAGACCTAGTCCATATATATGTAGTTTTATTTGCTCGCAGATATTTTCTTTCTTTCTTTCTTTTTTTTTTTTTGCAGCGCGACACAGTTAGGATGCTAGTAGAGCAGCTGCGACCCCTGCGGGTGCACAGATAGAGAGAGAGAAAAAAAAAAACCTTCTGCGTTTGACCTTGCCAACCCATGCTTCTTTACACGTGCATCGGGGAGGCTGTGGCACGAGCTAACGGTTCTTCGCACACAAACAAAACAGAGGGGGGTGAAGAAAGCTGGGGAGGTTCACGGTAAAGTGAGAGGCAGGGAGTCGCCTGAAAGGAGGACTGCGACCCGTGAATGAAGAAGTCAAGCTACGTTCCGAGATCTCGAGGGAGGGGACGCACCCCTTTCGTCGGGCCAAACCTCCAATTCAAGGGAGAGTGGGGGACTATCGGAACAAGGAAAGGTCACAAGGTCATGACGGGGTTTCATGCTGGTGTCAGCAGGTGAGTTATCGACGAAAAGAAAAGTGCTCCACAGGGTGGACTCGACCGACCACGGCGTAAAGGGGTAACGACCTGCTGGAAAGTGCGCGTCTTGGATTTTTTTTTTTCTGCGTACGAATTTTGTTTTGTATTTTTTCCCAGTCCCATCCATTTAGATTCTAGCTGCGAGTGCCAAAAGCACCGCCCTCCTGCAGTCTCTCCTGATCCTCGTAGCCCCATGTAATTATCGAACTCGTCTACTTTGTAATTATCGAACTGAAGCGCATCCGCTGAGGTGCATCTCCACGAGATTCGTATTTACACAGAAGCGGACTGCCTATGGAAGTATTGCACGTACTCATTAGACGCGTCACCTGGAGCTACGAAGAGCAAGGGTCTTCTCGGTAACTTGCGTGACACTGGAGGACCATGCTCCGGTCTTCAAGATGTGCTCTTCCCCGAGGGTCCTTATGATCTAGTAAGAACCGGTCCGTACGCGCATGTTCAACTACAGCGTTATCACACGTTTATAGAACAGTAAACCCGCAAGGACCAGTACCGCCTGGCCAGCCGAAGTGGTGGTTCATGACTTCATGTCCTTGTCTTCTGGTGACCTGACTCTGAATACCGCAATATCTAATAGAGTCTGAAATCCGGTTTTACTCATGACACTCAAGCACGAGCACTGAGGAACTGTCTCAAGCTTACCTGAGAACTAAACATACTGACGTTTCCTTTTGACACAGAATGTGTTATGTGGCTGCCCACCAGTACTTTTCTGTAACGCGGACCTGCAACGGAAGAGCGTACAAGAGTGCTGCGTCAGCGGACGGCTGAAACTTCTGTACTCGTTGATTGAAGACGAGTGCCAGCCGAAAGGTGACGTGGCGCTCGTGTATCCAGTGATTGGACACGAAATATAATCAGTGGGTACCACAAAACCGGTGTCCGATCTCCCTCCGCAGGCCTCCAGGATCTGCAGAGCGCAAGTTCGTCTGCTTCTAGCACAGGGGTTGCGGTGACGTCTCAGAACACAGGGCTCTGATTGGCTCTGATTGGAAGGATGGTGGGTAGACCTCAAGCCAGCTAAACGGCGGGCAAGTGTTTCAAAATGCGTCTTTGGTGCATCGGGGCGCAAGGAGTGGCACACAAATCAAAGGGCAACGTAGGAAACGCGCGGTGACGAGGCAACCAAGCGTGAGCCGTGATTGGTGGAGGTCGGGAGAGAAAAAAAAAAGAGAATTTGGGCGTTTCTCGAGAAAGTGCGCGAAGAGCAGGCGATCTTGCACGCCGTAGAGCATTGAGGTTTGGTTTCCTCTCAGGCCTTTGCTCGAACAAAGCATGTTGCCTCGCACTTGTGTCTTTGATTGCGTAGCGTACAACCACGGTGATTCAATTTCATTAAGCGGATAATAAGCTTGTTGATGAGTTTGGATATGAGAAGGGAAGAAAAAGGAAACCCCTTAGGGACGATGGAATGGATTCCGCAAAAAGAAAAACTTTGTGTAAATAAGCGACAAAATGCCCCCAGAATAACAGAAAACAAAAAAGTCTCAGCACGTGGGAGTGGGTTCGCAGCGTGCAGCCTTCCATATTTATCGGCGGTAGCAGGCGCGAAGCCAGTGGGATGCCCCCTTTGAATATCTGACGGCGGGTTGTGCAAGAGGCTGACTTTGGCCCGACCTTGGGCCCGTTTCGGCGGGAGCTCTTCCACGCGAGCCCGGTCTGTCGCGGCGGCCTCGACGAGCCTCGGTCGGCCTTGTGGGACGACCCGATCGTACCCGCTCACCTCCCCCGGCAGATGTCACCCGCCGCCACGGGCTCCCTCCCCCGACGACGACGCCGTCATCGCGTTCCGCCAGGAACAAGGAGGATACCTTGGCCAGGAAGAGTCAGGAGCAGTAGACCTTGTGGATGAATGAATGCGTACGGCTGAGATCTCTTAAGTGGGCGGCTGCTTGCGCCACCTAGCCAGTGCCAGTCAGTGCGTTTCATTTTGCCGTTTTATTTGGAGTCGCAGATAGACAAATATGTGCCGGTATCCAGACAGCTGCTGATAATATAGAAAATACAGAGTTATTGGTACTTTTTGGGCATAACTGGCTGAGGGCGAAATTGAAAACAGCGGACAGTGACAGCTGAAAGCCGCGGTCGCACTACTATAATACAACGTACAAAAGAGATAATAATCCCTGGAGAAGGGGAACAAGGGGAAGAAAGGACAAACACAACTGTCTAAACACAGCTAGGTGACTGTTGCGCGCTGAAAAATTCCGCCTGGTCCTGGCATCGAACCAGCGACCTCCCCATTTCCAGTGGAGCGCTCTACCAACTCAGCTAACCAGGAGTTAGACGTCAGTAGAGCAAACGGGTCGTATCTTCCGTCACCAGTCTAACACCAACAAGGGTGAATGGCCTGCATTTTGAAGGTTATGATGTTAATGCAACTAATGCAAAGGTTCAAGCAAGCTGGACAGAATAAGCGATAATAATCCCTGGAGAAAGGAAACAAGGAGGACAAAGGACAAACACAAATATCTAAACACAGCTAGGTGACTTGTGCGCGCTGAAGATATCCGCTTGTTTTAGATATCAAACCAGAGACCTCTTCGTTTCCAGTGGAGCGCTCTACCAACTGAGCTAACCAAGAGTTAGACGTCAGTAGAGCAAACTGGTTTTATCCGCCGCCACCAGTCTGACACTAACAAGACTGAACGGCCTGCATTTTGAAGGTTATGACGTTAACGAAATTAATGCAAAGGTGCAAGCGAGCTGGACAGAATAAGCGATAATAATACCTGAAGAAGGGTAGCAAGGGGGCAAAGGTTCAATACCAGGAACAAGCGATTTGTTTTTTTTTCAGCGCGCACCAGTCACCTTGCAGTGTTTGGAGATTTGTGTTTGTGTTTTGTCCGCCTTGTCCAGGGATTATTATCGCTTATTCTATCACGGTTTCCTAAAACTTCCTATACTGTCTGAGAGCTGATTCTTCCTTGTATGACGGCCCCGTCAGACTGGTCACACAGAAAATCTGCCTTGAGACATGGTCGGAGCATACATGCGTATACAACAAACATTCTCCAAACCTGCTTGAAGCGTGCCCGTGTATAATTTCGCCATCGTGTCTCAGTGCAGCGAACACCGTTCCTTTTGTATGATGTGTGACCAGTTTGAGTGCGGCTTAACTGGCAAAGGGCGGAAGCAATAGTCAACGAGAATTTAAGAAACGCAGGGGTCCCAGATCGATGAGGCGTACTCTATTTTTGATCGAACTTGAGTTTTGTAGAGAAGTAACTTCAATAATATTGGGGCTAAAAAAAAATTCTTTTTATACATCCGAGCATAGTGACTTAGCATTAGCGATATCATGATCAGTATGGGTTTTCCATGAAACGTCAGAAGTAATGTAAACACCAAGATATTTATAAGACGTCACGGACTGCAGCATAGTGTTGGAAATTGAGTAGGTTGAAATTGACGTGTTCTGACATGAAACTCTTATGGATTTGCATTTGTTAATGTTAAAGGTCATTTTCCACAAGTTCCACCATTCGGACTCACAGCACACACGTCACATTGAAGTAGTGTTGAATCAGATTCGTAAGTTATTTCACGACAAATTACATAGTCATCAGCAAAAAAAAAAAACTAATTGAGGATGATACACACATTGGTAAGTCATTTATGTAAATAAGGAACAAAAGAGGTCCTAAAACGGACCCCTGTGGAACACCAGGGGTAACATGATTCAGGGAAGAGTTAGTTTCGTTAGCATTGACATACTGAGACCGATTAGTTAAGAAACATGTAAATCACGACAATACATTAGCAATTATGTTAAGTTTGCCAAGTATAAAAAAAAGTAAGAGTTTCTGAGAAACATTATCAAACGCTTTGGCGAAATCAAGAAATGCACACTCTGCCTGGGACCCACGGACAAGAATGGAAAGTAGGTCGTTAGCGAAAGACAAAAGCTGTGTTTCACATGAGAGAGACTCGCGAAAACCATGTTGTGTAGGTGAAAAGAAAGAGTTTGACTCTTAAAAGTCAACTAAATGAGAATAAATAATGTTGTCTAAAATTTTACACAGGGTGGTGGTTAATGAAATGGGTTAAGAGGTTAAGAGGATCATGTTTGTTACCTGATTTTTGAAGTGGAACCAACTTTCCTGTTTTCCAATCATCGGGTAAGACACCAAGGTTTAGTGAATGCTGAATATTTTTAGTAAGATTATTTGACATGTAATTTTTAGTATTCTTTAGAAATTTAGAGGTAATGTTGTCAACTCCACACGAAGAAGAAATCTTGAAATTGTCGATCAGTTTTGCAATTCCATCGTAATCAAAAACCAGTGGACCTATGGGAAAGAAAGCATAATCTGGATACATAGGATAAACTAAACCATCATTTTCAGTGAAAGCCTTGACAAAGACACTGTTTAGAACGGATGCACATTGAGCTTTCGGAATGTCAATACCTTCAACACCTGTGAGGGATGCAACCGTTCGTTTATGCCCGTTTACAACATTCCAAAAATGTTTAGTGCTGCTTGATAACATTGATGGAAGCGTAACATAAAAAAGTCAGTTCTGCTTCCTTGACGGCTGCTTTATAAGCATTTGCAGCAGGTTCATAAAGCTCCCAACGCTCAGTGAGGCCACACAATTTTGCAACACGGGGAAGGCGTTTTTTTTTTTATTAGAAAGACGTTTAGTAGTTGTGTTAACCAAGGAGACATGCACTTGGATACAATAATCCTACACGGGATAAACAAATTAATAAGATAATTTATTTTGTTTTTAAACATGTTTCAATTAGCCTCTACCGTACGTTCTGAAAGCGCAGGCAGAAATTCGCCAAGAAAGCAAGCGAACTCATTATTTATTGCGTCGAAGTTTGCTGCTATAATCTACTAGAAAGTGTTTCGTAGATTTACTAGAAACACACGTTATAGTAATCAAGTTGAAATTCAAAATAGCATGGTCACTAATGCCAAGCAGATAAGTTACAAAACAGCGAAATTTGAAACCTCTTAAAACCTCTTACGACGACAGGACACACTGGCACACCACAGTGGCAAAACACTTTTGCCAATGTTATAAACGAACATTTCTCATAAGTTGTACGTACATTTGACTTCGCAAATACCGCCAAACCTTGATTCTAGTGAAATGCAGTTCCATTGTCACCGCATAGATGGCGCCAGCGTTTCAATGTGTTCTCTCGTCGTAAGCAATTTTAGGAGGTATTAAGGTATCGGTGTCAAGAAGTCGCACTTGTGTGACACCCCCACCCCCCAATTTTTTTTTTTTTTTTTTTTTTTTTTGCCAGGCGATTTATTATGGTGTCGGAATACTACCCAATTAATATTTTGCTACAGAGTCACGTATTTTTTTAATAAAGTAAAAAAACGCAACTGCTCGAAACCGAAACCGAAACCCCCTCACCGCACGGAGAAGTGGAGAGGAGAGAGTGAGTGGCGGAAGTCACGTGGCTACACCCGATCGTACGATTTTGTTTTCTTTTTGCGTTGCGGGATCCGTTCGCCGTGCGATTCCTTTGCAGTTATGTTTGTTCCGCTCGCTGTTCTCTACTTCAAGATGAGTTGTTTTGTACATTTTAGGCCATGCACCGCGGCTAGCTTCTCTATTCCTGTTACCAAGTTTCTACCATTTGTGCCCGTGGTGAATTCCCGTGATCGGCTCCGAAAAGAATACCCCCAAGAGATGTTACGTGAAGAGCTGCCTCACATGTCCTGCGTCTGAAAGTGGCATTGTGCGGCAGAGTGCACAAGTTTCCGAAAGATCAACGGGTCGGGATCAATAACTGGCGGCAATTCCCGTATAACAGTTACGGGAACCTCGGAAGGCGGACGCTACCCGATTCATATGCTCCTGACATTTTGTGGAAAGTGACTACATTGAGTTCGCAGGTGTCAAAAATGGAATCCCATACCATTTAGTTGAGCGACGTATCGTCCACAACAATTATTTTTTTCAGTGATAATTGTAAAAAAAGAAATGTAAACATCGCAAAATGTTCCAACAAAAAAATAATAAAGAAAGGTGCGCACACCCTAGAGATTGAACCCGTGCCCGCTGCGTGTGAAGCGGACGGACGTCTTTCCACTGAGCTACTAAAGGAACTCTTACGTTCGCAGCACCGTGGTTCGCAGTAATGCAGCCGGTCGACTGTATGTCGGAAAGTTTGCTGCCGATTTCCTAGTACATGCCGTCCCGGCGAAAGTCGGGCAGCACCACGCATTGGCCACATTCGCACCTAGTAAAGAAACCGTACGCGTGCGCATTCAACTCGAAGTACGCACTTCGTGCTTGACGTTTGAGCGAGCGATGTCTTCAGCCACGAGAAGGGACGACGGCTCGGCGACGTCTTCGTGCAATCGGCTTGGCGGGTCGGGTATGTCGTAAGGAATGAATATCAATTCTTTTGATCGGTGCCAAAATTTTTCTTTCGAAGGAAGACATAATTCGCCGGTACCATGAACGAGAGTTCTGAAGTAGAGGTCCCACGCCCGTCGTCCGCTGCCACCCGCGAGTCCCACGATACGCGAAACGACGCCATGTTGAAAATAATGCAGTGAACGCACAGAATGCTTCCAGTTGTCTGTGCAACCTTTTTTTTTTTTTTTCAATCAACGCATTTCAGCTTTTTGG
The DNA here is from genome assembly GCA_013358835.2 of Ixodes persulcatus. NCBI lineage: Eukaryota > Metazoa > Arthropoda > Arachnida > Ixodida > Ixodidae > Ixodes > Ixodes persulcatus. Next base: position 85,494 of record JABSTQ010011486.1, on the reverse strand, counting down.
AAGCCACAAAAATGGGTTTCCTATTTTTTCTATTTTTTAATATTGACTCTACCTTCAATGACCCACGACTTTGATTAAATTTGTTGGTCGTGTCTAAATCTTAGAAAACGGCCCGTGACCACGGAAAAGAGAGTGAGCGCGACTCCAACCGGCCAGTTCTCGATCGGCGGTTTTCGGGCGGAAGGAAACCGAATTTTGAGCCGCAAATTCTGTTCTGGGTAGTTGGGCTCTCATATGTCACGTACTACTAAAAACCTCGGCGAGCATAAATACCCTGTCAGTGTCCCTTTAACAAAACACTGCCGAAAGGTGCTCCTCCTGAACCTGTCGAAGTGCACTCCTCCTGAGCCCCAGGGGTTCGGGAAGAGGGTCCTCCGACAGGTATGGGAGGAATGTCCTGCGACAGTGTGCTGTTACGCGCGTTGCTTCTGCAGACTGTGATCCTGGGTTCGATCGCCACCCCGGCCCATTTTGATCTGGATGAGATTCGTGCGCCGGCGTGCAGTCCTGTATCACTGCTCTGCATGGTGCACGTTGAACACCCCAGGCTGGCGGCTGTACTGCACTGGCTAAATTTCTCATCTATACAGCTGGGAGACAAGTCGCCCATTGAGGCAGACTAAGCTTCTGGCGGTTTAAACATATACAATTTTTTTTTAATTTACATTTTTGTGTGCAGAGTTGTCACGTACTTTGTTTGCTCCGTCGATGTCGTTGAGGCACGGGGTGTCGTGGATTTTGACCTTTCCGATACTCTAAATTTCCGACCGAAGAAGGAAGATGCGCCTGCGAACATGCCCAACAAACACCACCTAGAATAATCACAGGCCTGTGAACATCTCCCTCCTTCCTTGATGGAACGTCATAACAGTCGGATGGCGCCAGCTCGTCAACTGGACCCGAGCCCGTTGCCGTGCGTCCTTCGGCGCGTTGATTGGACACGAGGCCCAGCCAAACGCTGACGTAACACTCGCTTCCAATCCGCGTCTTCGTTCGATCTCGATCTGATGACGTCGCAATTCTAGTGCACAGGCTTTGATCATTCTAGGTGGTGTTGGCCCAACTCAGCCAATGACGTTTCCTCTTTCTCGAACCGGTCATCCTATCACTCAATCCCAGTCGGGCGCGTTTCAATTCGACACGCGACTGTCGCGTAAGCACAGTCTTTTAACGGCGAAGACCCGAGCTTTCGTCTCCTTTTGGAATCGTTCCCCCGAGAAGAAAAAACGAAAGCCATTCTGTCGTCTTTCTTTGTGAAGACAGAAAAGGAAATCCGGTTTACGGACGGAGAAACTACAGAAACCCCACTCCGGTCGTCCAGAGGCACACAAAAGAATTACGCTCCTAAAAGAAATCTCAAAACGCCAAGAAAGGAAAAGTCCGTGTCAGTTCGTGCCCCGCCTTCACAGTAAAAAACAAAACAAAAGACAGACTTTGTCATGTTTTCCGAGTATATACGTATCTTCGAAGTTACCTCAAATTAAAAAGACATGTTCGCAGCGAAAAAAAAAAAATTAAAACGAAAAAAAAAACAAGCGGAAAAAAATGCGTTAACCTGTAAGCTGACAATGCGGTTGGAGCTACGCACTTGTCGGACCAATAACCCTACTCCCTTCCGTCACGTGACCCCGTACACTGTGCGCGGGTATGGGAGGAATTGTGATCACGTGGCAAGAGACGGACGTGTGACTGGTTCAACAAGCACACGCAGTTTCCACCACACCGTCCACTTATGGGCGGACAGTGCTATAACGGCAAAATACACCTTCCTTTTCTCAGCGGCGATAACGTCGCTCTTTTTCCGCGTGACGCTCACACTGTTACCCTGCCAACAATGACAATAGCCACCTCCAGTCATCCTGATTGCGATGGGTGGCGTATTCCCCTGGCGTCCGGCACACATATCAATGAAACAACCTTGGCACGCCGGCGTAGCGGCAACACTTTGAATAATGCGTGAGGGTTAATTCTACTAAATATGGGTCGGGTTGAAGCGAGAGCAACGGGCTAAAGAGAGACCATGTGTTATCTGGTAGACCATAAGCTTCTGCGCTTAGAATCGAGAAACCCAGAGTTAGCGCGATGAAAACAAATCGATTACGTATAAACAAAACGGGAGCTTTAACAGGGACTACGGAAAGCTCTATTTTCTTTATTTCTTTCTTTCTTTTCCTAAATATACTCACTAAAATTTCAAGTTCCTGGCTTCGAGATTGGTTCCCCGGCGTTCTTATTGGATAGTGCCACAACCTAATTTAACTGCATGCACTGCGATAATAAGATGCCCGGGAGTGCCCCGAGTTGCGTAAGGATGTGGAGACATTGGACAGTGCACAGTCTAGTGTGAGCTGCCCCATACTTGAAATAAAATAAAACGTAAGCTCGCCTCTTTTTTTTTTTTTTTTTTTGCAAGAAGACAGCTAGGGTTTTATGCAACAATTCGGAACGGATGATTGCCTTTTATCTGCCCCCGGAGAACCTCAAGCCCATCGTGTTCCAAACAGCTCATATGGAGTCCTGTCCACCCCGTGCGACCCCACTTCAATACTCGCGCGCGTCCTCCCTTGCTCGTGACGTAAACTGGCTCTTAGAACAAGACAAATCAACAAGAAAACGCTCGGAAATATGGAGGGGGGATTCTGGTTTGGACGGAAGCCAATTGGCAACCTAGCGGGACATCTTTCAACCTATCCATTCCCGCAGCCTTAGTCGTTTTTCTCCAACGATCGCGGAGTGTGTTGCGGCGAATATCTAGGTCGCACCTATCACAAACACTCCGCAGGCATCTCAGAAGACAAAAAGACGCATATATAAGAGCGGGATAAGAATAGCTCAAGGTCGCGCGAGAAAGAAGAATCCGCGAGTTGGGCGGGGAGAATAGGCAAGTGTGTCCGCGTACCAACGTGATTTGTCATTGTTGGCGCAGTTATTAAACCTATTTTCCAAGCTCCAAAGTTTTTTGGTTTTTTTTTTTGCGAGCATTTATTAAGCCATACGCCTCTCTAATAACTAAACTCACTTGCAGGTAAGAAAAGAAGGACGAGACGTGCACGGACAATTTAAGAAACATATGGCGACGCTTAGTGTCTTCGTGCTTACTGCGTCTTGATCCTCTCTTCGGTGTTTTTGTCAACAAGTGCTGCAATTCCATTGACCTAGGAGCGATAATTAGATTATTGTGACTCACCACGCTTCTTAGTTTTTAAGTTGCCGGTGCGTATAAAAGCACGTATAGAGCCAGCGCTCACGCCAAATGTGACATTTAGAGACAGAAAAGAAGGAGTACTGAAATAAGAGTTAAAACAATGGCGAGCGGGTGCACTATCATAATTAAAAACACATTGAGGCATGGGCGTACCAACCGGGGGGGCAAGGGGGGCACTTTCTCTGCCAGTTTTCAAAGTGGGGGGGCAAGGCATGTGTTCCCCCCCCCCCCCCCCTGAAACAGCCGCCACTGGCCAGGGCAAACACTGGCCGGCGGCACCCAAGGGATACCAAGGGCACCGCCCACCGGCCCTGGGTGGGGGGGGGGGTCTGGTTTGCCCCCCCCCCCCCCACTTAAAAACAAGTTGGTACGCCACTGCATTGAGACAAAGGAAACAACGAGAATATACACACCACCGTTTCACCGATTATGAAACCGTGGCTCGTATGTCCTCTTTGCTTCATTTGTCTCAATGTTGGTAATGATATATGAGAAAAGTGAAGACTGCCCGTACTGGCTTTGCTCGCCGCCCAAGACCCACCAGCGCACGGGACCCCCGACCCTAGCCTTACTTTTATTGTCTCCTAAAATAAACATTTGGTTGGCCCTAAAGTAAACATTTGGTTGGCATGCGCTTGCGTGAGAATGGTTAATTATTTGGAGCTTTTCGTAGATCGCACGCAAGAGCCTTGCGTTGCTATCGGGGGAACGCGCCTTCACTTTGAGTACAGATTGAGTATACGCTCCCTCAAGGCCCGCCATCCTCGGTGTACACATCGCGACACTGTTAGCGCGAACACGACATCGGCGCATTCTCGCAATTTACTTCTAAATAGCATTAGCGAGCACGAAATTGTATCGCTTACATTATAGAACTAAATGAGCTCTTTCCATTGCAATAATAACTTGGATGACATCCCTTGGTTTCAAAGAGAAAAACTGGAAAAAACCGGCGATCGCTTGTTCGCGCTAACAGTGTCGCGCTCTGTACAATCTACGAAAAGCACCTATTGCCCCTTGATGCACCATAAATACGTCGAAATGCATGCCCCAGTACACTGATTCTTGTCGTCTTAGCATGCAGCGATGCATCGGCGCTGTGTTGTGTAACAGCACGTTGGCGATGAGTCACGTGTACCACTGCGGAACCACAGCGGCGATAAGTCAAGTGCAAGTAAGAGTTGCATGAGCACCGTTTTCCAGCGTCGATTCGGCGCTGCGCTGAACGTGTGAACCGGCCATTATTCTTCCCACTGAACGAACATCACCAAAGAGCGAAAGCAGATTAACCTTCCGACGCCACATTTGAAACGTATGGTGCTGGCTACTCAAGGTTCGGCCGGTAACTGCGTTCAGGGTTAAACGTATAGTCCTTTTTTAAGAGTATGTCACAACAGATCGAAGTGCTCTTTATAATACTAGTCACCTACCTAAACATATTTTTTTTTTTCGAAATGATTTATTATGAATTTAGTGAACTTCTGTCTTTGCGTGTATACGGGCGATTCGCCCATTGCAGTTCAACCGCAACCCCGGGGTCTGCAAAGTGCATCGTGTAACATGGTTTACACGAATGTATACACTTACGTGTTTACATCTTCCAAGTTGTCTGTCTATAATCGCGGCCTTCGCAATTTGCTCTGCTAAAATGGAATGAGATAAGAGGAGCTTCCACTGGAGCTCCTAACCTGCCACCGACAATAGTGCTACCAGAAGATCTAGAGGCAGAGTATACTTCTGCTCAACACTTTGTTTGCCCCGCTACTCTCCTACGAGAGAATTCTCCCTGCAAAGTCCTCCGCTAGAGCTTGTGGCTAACCGAACAAGACACAGAACATCGCGTGAAATGCCGCCATGTTCATTTGTGGCGTAAATCGTTTGGGAAGCTTCATTTTTTTTTACTATAGGATGCCTGCAAATAAAAACGTCGCTGCCACTCCTTAGCTTTAGTGCCGTCTATTCTTTGTTCGCTATCAAGGTATTAAAGTATTTTTTTTTTAAATTCTCCCATACCTACTTCATGATTCTCAAGATTGGCGGTAAACCTGATAATGCACACGTGCGAGTTCGACTGAAGTTGCGCGAATAGTCCCCTAATTTTTTTTTAAACTATACTCATCAACCTGGGTACCCGCCTGCTTATGACACTATCCCTGAGCACTTCGACAGTACACTCGGTACCCAGGAAACGCAAGAAAAAAGTATTTACTGGCCGCCCTTGCTGCGCATAAAATTTCTTTAACATGAAATAAACCTTTTTGCTGAATTACCCAAGCATCAAAGAGAATGCCGGGAACGTAGGTACACGCGCTGCTCGTGCTGGCATCTTCAGCTGCAACTGTGCGAAAGCAAACATCAAAAACAAATGGCACTTCGCAGGCGCGTACCACGGAAGCTTTATTTTGGTCATTTACTTCAATATTTTTTTCGACAGGGAAGGCGAGCACGTGCAGCGCGTTTACCTAAATTTAGAGCACTGCAGGGGCGGAATTTCTAGGCCCGGCCCGACCTGGCCCGGTAGAGGCAAGGCCCGGGCCCGGCCCGACCCCGAAAAACTTTTATATATATATAAGCCTCAGCCCGGCCGGAGCCCGTCAAATTACATTTAAGAGCCCGACAAAGTTTGCAGGCTTTAACCTAAGAAAACTGTCTAAGCATAAAGCGAGCACATTTGATTTAAATTTAATTTTTAAACTTTAACCGAGTTCTCTTGACACGATAAATATCTCAATTTAGACGATGTATTTTTGAGAATATGGGCGAAATATGCACTTCATAAATGATTTTGAGGAAACAAAAATGGGCAATATTTCATTTATGCATTTCTTGAAGAGATATTAGGCTTTTCATGTTCAATTCGTGTCACAAAAAAACTTTCCTCTCTACTTGTTTTTGTGAAAAAACAATCAGAGTCATGCTAGTGCATCTTCAAAAGGCTGTATTAGCATAAAATTATCTATGGTAGTTAGATTTATCTTTGGTGGCACAAAATGCAAAATCAAACTCACGTTTTTTTTTTGTTTTTTTTTTAGATTTGAAAGGCAGAGGAAAAAGTCACTCATGTTGTACCCTGCGACTGCAGTGCCCTCGTTTTTTTTACCGTACGTTGCCACTATGCTGGTGCAATCCATACGTTTCCTTTTATCCACGTGAAGGCTTTGCAAGAGCAAGGCGTCTTTTTTTTCTTTTTTTTTATGAACGGCGCCTTAGTGATTTTGCATTTCGCTTGTTTGTTTTCATTGAACCTAAAAGATCAATGAGCACACTTTTTGTTATCAGCAATTTATAATTTGCAGCACCCGACTGTCCAGTCACGGCCCGGGCCGACACGGCCCGAAAAATATTTTGTTCAAGCCCGATCCCGGCCCGGGCCCAAGAAAATCCGTGCTACCCGGCCCGAGCCCGGCCCGCGGGCCGGGCCGGGCTCGGACTTTCGGGCTGACCCGGGCCCGTGCAGTGAACTACCTAGATTCCCATAATTTTCTTTGGTGCTTGGGTCATTTAGCGAAAGGTCTATTGCGTGTTTTTACCCGATTCATTTATTGCTGAATCGTTCCATATGCCAAACGACCCACGCCTAAATTCATCACTCACGGATTCGGGCTAAAAATATTGTATGTACTATTGGTGATGTACCATTTCCAATATATTTTAACCTTTTTTATATTTTTCACGATACCTTGAATTTTCCGGAAAACAGAATCTAAGAGGAAAAATACATAAATGTTTCAAGAAAGGTTTGAAACAAGCCTGAGAAGTAAACACCGTTTCTAATAGGTCAATACAGTCTTCTAAATTATCCAATAGGTTCTGTAAAACATTTTCGATTGTTTTTAGGGGTGAAGGTGCGTCAAAAATGTCATAGAAATCTCATTTTCATTGTATACTTTTTTAAAAGCACGCTACAATAGTAAGACTTAAAACTGTTGTGTCTTAGTACTAAAGGAAACAAAGTATATTTAGAAACAAAATATTCTGATAAAAATGTGGTAGTATGTTTCCTAAAATAAATGGTTAAGCGAAAGTCTCCCTTCGAAACTTTCTGGAAAAATTATGTATTTTACCTCTTGGGGCCTGTTTTCCGCAAAATTCAAAGTGTCGTAAAACTATATATAAAATATGCACAAAAGTACATTGAAAAATATACTTTTACATAACCAATAACTAGGGTTCCGTGTTTTCGGATAAATTCGAAAAACTCCGAAAAACATCCGCCGGTAAAATTTTGGTCAATTCGGATTTATCCGATAAACTCCGTATTTCGATGTGCCAATCCCCCCCCTCTTCCCCCCCCCCCCCCCAAACACAGACACATACACAGAAAACTATTTTACCATTAATGGTTTGATCAGCGCCTAGAGCCAATGGTCCTGGTAAAATGTCACAACACTAATGTTTTAAAGTTCGTTCAAGACAACAGGTCATTGTACTTTCGGGTCTAGGCAAAATCACGGTTTATATTTCCAGTTTGCGTCATACTATTTTTGTTTTAGAGGAAGGGGAGGTTGTGTTTGTGTAAAAGTGAAAGCTATGGACCATAGAGATTGCGTAAAGCGGGGAAGAGGGACAGTTGAAACTTTTCTATGACATCCTTTACCAGCCTACCTCGCGCGGCCGCGCGGTAGGTTGATGGAATAGTATGTATTGAATACAATTCTTCCCAGCGACTATCTCTTGGAGTTTATTGATTTTAAGGTATCTACATTTATCGAAGCAACACCTGTGTGTAACGTATGTTGTAGGACAAATTACTATTGCCAGTAGTAATGGCACCAACGCCAAATACAAGTGAAGAAAATATTAACTGATACAAACGCGTTTTTTTTTTTTCAGAATACGTTTACACCCGGATATTATTCCTTTATTTTTAATAACAAACACTGCGAAATTAAACTCAGAATTTCAGAGAAGTGGGAATCAAACAAAATAAACTCTGATAAACTCAAAATTATCGGAAAAAAATAAACTGCTGAAAACACCCTTCGAATTTGACTTAAACTAAACTCTGAAAACACGGAACCCTGCCAATAACACGTACAGTTTTCTTAGAAGGATTCCGTGAGGCAGGCACGTAGCCAGGATTTTCTTTCGGGGGGGGGGGGGGGGCAGCCCATGACAAAATGCTGTATGAGGGGGAGGGAGGAGAGGAGGCCCCAGCAAAATGAAAGATTTCGGGGGGGGGGGGGGTGGGGGGGGGGCCGGGCCCCATGCCCCCCCCCCCCCTCCCCTACGGCCTGCCGTGAGGGTCGTATTTAGACCTGGGTCGTTTGGCGTGGAATGACCCTCCTGTCAAGGCCTTCATTTTTGCTCGAACCGTCAAGTTAATAAATGCGCCAACATTTCGTTAGGTCACCCCCTAAAAAATACCGGTCGCCTTGTCTAAACACATGCGCCCTCGCGGGAGAATGAGGCACACTCGTCGTCCTCCTCTTCTTGTCGCGAGCATGCGCGGCTCTCGGGACGAGGAGTATACACCGGGACGTGCCTCAGTCTTCAGAATACCTCGGAAGAGGAAGGTGCGGACTGAAGAGGAGATACCTAGACAGCAGCGGTGATATGCTGAGCACGATCGTGCTCGATGTGGGAACTAGACACCAGAATGTAGCCCTTTTAAAAGACAAGCAACACTACCGAATTTCAATATCGTCTACAGAGGAGCACCGCTAAAACACAGCCCCGTCTTTTGGTGAGCGGTGGATAAAAATAAATGCATCTCTTTTTTTCTTTTGCCCCCTTCTCATTTTTTTTTTTTGACGCAAAGAATACTTAAAGCAGGATCCCTTCAGGAGTCTATTCATTCAGCACCCAGCATCGACGAGGACGGCTGGGACCCGCTCTTAGACCTCATCGTCGACAGGGCCACCGGAATTGGTGACCTCTGGCAACCCACCACAAGAATCCCGAAGATCTAAGTGAGAGCTCAGCTAAGGGCCGAGACTCAGGGCAGCAACCACGCTCTCAATAAACGCTTTATTCATCCATTAATTCCCTCTCGCTCGCACTCCTTGAGCAACGATCAATCCACGCGCACCCATCGCTACGTCAGAAATGGCACAAAGCGTTGTCTCCGATGAACCATCACAGAGCGGGTGAAGCGAGTTTTTGTCACGTGTGTACGTATATGTCAGCATGCGTGGGCACATGTGCCTGTTCATAGACAGAGATAGATAGAAAAAAGTGTCATTATATTATGAAGGGGATCACCCGATTTGGATTTGGATTTGCGCTCCCGGAGGGGTAGGATTGTGTGGGCTCAGGGAGTTAGAAATGTTTATGACTATGGGCGAAATCTAGATGAGGTGATGGGTTCCTTTCTTCAGATACATTCATACTGGCGTTCGAATCGCAACCGCCAAGCGGGTCCGCTCGATTTCGTCATCATAGGCGCGTGAAATTGTATTAGATCTTTAAGAAATCGCCTTCGCAACCGCTTTGCGAACGAGGTTCAACGGCCAGCGTGAATACGTCGTTCCAGGTGCAGGACATTAGAAAGTCGAGTATTTCCTTTTTGTGCCTTGATGTGAACTGGACGGCCCCACTTCTCCAGTGTCGTCCGTTTTTCTTCTCCTTGGATGATATCCAGGACTCCCCGTCTACAATTTACCAGACCTCTGCAGTCCCCGAGCAAGTGTTGCAGAGTTCTTGCAATGCCTTCGGTACAGGTCTTGCACGTCAAATCACCGTCTTCGTTCAGCAAAAAACGAAACAAAAAAAAACTAGTTTTGCGGGTGTGGCAGTAAGGTTCCGGTCCTGATCATTAGAATATTGATCATTTCCAATCTTCCGTATACCGTGGTTATCAGCTGTTACCGCTAGCAAACCAAAAAGGTAGGGCTTTCTCGCCTGTCTCGCAAGTTTGGCTTCCGGGACCCGGGTCTACTTCTTCGGCCTCCACCTTCTCCTTCCGATACCTTGGGCTTTGCGCGGATTTGTTTCTGTTGACTGCCCTCACTGCGGCTCGATGAACCTTCTCGTTCCCAGGTATGCCGCTGTGTCCCGGTAGCCATTCGATAGTCAGTGGAGCAGTTCAATTGCCACGTTCTTTAGATACTTGCAAGAGCGCGAATTTCATTGGCCATTGCAGGCTCCAACCTGCTGAGGTCGATTCAATAATGACAAGACACAAATTGTTTGGCATAAAAATATTTTTTTTTTATTTGGCACGAACGCGCTGTAATTCATCTATGTACAAAATCTGTAACAACTCCTTCCACGAGAAATTCCTGCATTCTATTTCCAACTGCCAACAACAACAAAACAAGTGCGCATAATGACTAGAAGTACCCCTATTCAGGAGATCCTTGACACATGCTGTCTCAGAAAACAACAATCTGGGACACGCGATGCCCAAGTGGTTCAGCGTTTGTACGGCGGTTGAATACCGCCTACGAAATTGGAATTCACTCACTTCTTCTAAGCTGTACACAAACAGAACTTTACAATCCGATTTTTCCAGGCGAACTAAATGCCTTATTTTATAAATAGTTTGATATTCTTCGAGTCACTGGCCTTCAAAACAAACACACGCGTAGAAGGTGGCCTCAACGGTAGCGTAACTGATCGCCACAAAAATGTAACAGTAGGTCGGAATATACCAAGGGTGGCCAGAGTGACAGGGGGTTAGAGCCGGAGACATAACTGCAAAAGTTAAAAAAACCGGAGAAGAAAAACAAAAGGGGGTGGGGGATACTTTTAACAAGAAACGATATGGAGGGAACAGTCATTTCCAGAGGGGACACGTATAATTGTCGACTACAACAAATAACACCAGGCAGCAGAACGTTTCTTCAACCGCTAAGCATGAATCAATGCATGGTTCGCTAGCCAGCCAGTGGCCCTGGCGCCTGTTATGCGTATAAAGTTCGAAATTCTTTCGAAAACAATGAAGGAAACAGGGTCACTGGACGTATCTATATTTCAAAAGGCAGTCCAGCTGTATGTACGTGGTGTAGTACAAGGCTGCCAACACTGTGAGTTTTTGTTTAAGTCTAGAACTATTTTCGTCTTGGGGACACTGAAGGGGAAGGGGAGATCACTTATCAGGGAGCCGCGAGCCGCACTTGGACCCGCGAAGAGCCGCATGCGGCTCACGAGCCTCAGTTTGGCCACGCTTGGTTTATACACTCGATGTTCGGAGCACAGTTTCTTATAGCTTCTCCAGTGAGTGGTACCGAGCTCGAGGTCGGCATAAAAGAGTGACGCTCACAGTCAATGCCACAATCAAGACCACATTGCAAACAGCTATGGCAACGATGATAAACCCTGTGCCTTGCGTTGTCGTGGAAAGGTGTTCTGGCAAACTCAACGCCATTCCAGGACGACTTGAGAACAGGAGTGGGCCTGGTTCGGAGGCGAAGGCCCGTGATGACGTTATGGCCATAGAGTGACCTGTCATCATGGGTTGGTGGACGGTCCTATAGGTCCTAGTCTCTTCGAGCACCGGGACGACTTCGTGCCAAAAAGACGTGGCTCGGTCTAGCTTGGAAGGCTTGGCCATGAGATGTCCAGTGACAAAGTGCATCACGTGTTTGCTGTTCCGGTTGTATTCTGGCCACTCCATGTCCCAACGGAGGTCATCGACCAGGCTCGGATCGCTATTAGGAATAGAGAAAAAAGTAGAACGGTTGACAGCATGGTTGGACCCATTTCCCTCGATGAGCTTGTTGCTATACATTAGTTTCTATATTTTGATAAAGAATAAATACAGCAGCTCAAAGAATACACAGCGCCGACACTCGACAGTCCTTTTATTTCGTAGCGAAATGCATTGCCACAAAATCAAAGGAAACAAAGGAAACAAGACAGAGCATCCCTACATTAGTGTTAATGCATTTTGTTACAAAAAGAAATCGACAGTCGTGAGTCAGCACTGTGTTTGTGTGTGGCTTCCATTGTTCGCTGTATTTTTTATTTTTTTGCTCTGTTCTATTTATTTTGATTATGTACCGACTCGCCCAACCACAAAACTAGCTCAAATAAAGTGCCAAAAAAAATACGTACCTATTGAGAGCGAAGTTTCCAAGGGAAAGGGACCATTTTCTTGCTGAGGAGTGTCTCTTCTTTAGGAATGTCTTGCTGTTTCAAAACAAGACCCAGGGCGAAAAGGACATCATCGCCGTGAGCGGCACCAATGAAACCCGGTTGAGTTGAAAAAGACGGCCGGTGTGAAAACTGGTAGACAAAAACGGAGCCCTTCTTGTGATGCGAAAGAAGCCTAGCCATTTTTTCCGCATGTGACGCAAGGTACATGTCACCGCAGAAATGTATATACTGGTGGCGCAGAGTTTCCCTGGCGTGCTGGTAGCGGTACTCGTGAAGAACCACTCTGGCAAGCACATCGTCCTTCTTCTTCATAAAGTCATGCACGTGATAGTCAACCATCTCATCTAGGTCTTCGGGAGTCAGTGTGTTCCTGAGGAGGCGGTCGTAGAAGTGGGACTTGAGATATTGAAGAGTCAGCAAACACAGCGACCCTTCGTGCTGGTTCGTCCCAATGATGACATCAACTGCCTGATGGCGACCTTTCTTTACGGCTTCCATGGGTTCCTCAATAACGAGCTCGCCGTCAAAAACTGGACGGAAAGACTGTCCAATGCGAAGCGAGCTTCTGAGTAAATTCGAAGCAGGCAGTTCTTGCAGGCAACTGACCATGTCAGCAATAGAGTCTCTCTGACATCCGACGGCATTGGCGAGCTTACCAGTTACGTTCAGGGGTGCTGAGTCAAAGACGTAGCCACCAACCGCAATTCCGCTCTGCAAGACGGCCCTCTCGAATAGCCTCTCCTTGATGGGACTAGAAAGATGCATGCTAGCGCTCATGGAGCCCGTGAAGCGTCCCATAAGTGTCACCTTGTCGGGGTTTCCATTAAAGTGCTCGATGTTGTTCTTCACCCACTTGAGAGCCATGCGCTGGTCGAAGAGTCCCACGTTGCCGGGGGCCTCGGTGGTAAGCGTGCTCAAAAAGCCAAACGCCGCCACCCGGTAGTTGACAGTCACCACTATGACCCTTCCCAGCAGGGCCAGGTAGCTCCCGTCGAAGTGACGAGACATGGCGTAATCGAACCCCTCTCCCGGAAGCCAAACTATTACCGGTAGCCGCTCGGCGTCCTGCAGCTCGGGAACGTAGACATTGAGTGTGAGGCAGTCTTCGCTCATCTCTGTTGAGTCTGTGTCCAAGAGGTTGCTCATAACTTCCTTTAGATGCGGAGGCTGGAAGCAGGACGGGCCGTGCTTGTCGGTGTCCAGCTGCCTTCTCGCAGCATCTTCTTCCATTGGAACGGGTGGAGCAAAGCGTAGCTCACCCAGAGGAGCTCTGGCATAAGGCACGCCAAGAAACTTTTCGACGTGGCCCATGCTGGAAATCCTGGAGCGAACGCCACGGAGAAGTCCGGACGACGTCTGTACGGCTCTGCGAGTCACTGCCGCGAGAGCGGCTGCGCCGCCGAGCAGAGCGAGCAAGAGGGTAAGTCGCATGCTGGTTTCTTTCTGGCGATGGAGCAAAAGAAAGCTGGGGGATTTGTCTGATCGTGTCGGCGAACGGCCGTGCCTTATAAAGGCGGTCGTGCGTGGAGAGGGGGCGTGCGAGTGTCTGAAGGCGAGGGAGAGGGGCTTTGAGTAGGACACCATATTATCGAGGTCGTTGAAAATATGCACGGAATAGATCTCTACTACGCGATGACGTCATGGCGTTGTGGTGGCGCAGTGGTGCTGGTGATGTGGTAGCTCAAATGGCGCAATTGTGTTGCCTATGAAGCGTTCATTATTAACACTCACTGATCCAGAAGCCTCCAACTGCAGCAAATATACACTATCGAAGTACCCCTATCAATCTAGCAAAATTACCTGCTTCGACCGACAATTTAGAGATCATTGTTGATAGCTTCGAGACTTCCAGGCTAAACTCATGTATTGTCTTCTACCTATCGTGTCCAGTCGTGGAAATACATGAAAATCAACCTGTTAGTGCGACAGGGTCAATATTTAGTTTGATAGCCTTACGTTTCATCGGTAATGATCGTGTACTTTTGTGATTGCGATGAATGGCTTTGCATTGCGCGCAAACGAAGCAAAGAGCAGTGTCGCTTAGGCACTGTTTATGAAGCCGTATATGTTTGGTGACCAAGTTGTTGCCGCCTCAACTGCGTGAAATTGGCCCTATGACAAGAGCCACTGTTATAGTGCACCTTTAGTACCGCTCGAGGGCACAACGGCCTAGCATTGTAAGATAAATGACACAATCCTCAAAACACGACCGTCGCTCTCATGGCACGCATTTTACGTGCTCATCGTTTCTAACAGGAGGGCCGTTTCTTTTTAATTAAAAAGAAAGTGTAATTTAAAAAAAGGAAAGTATGTGTAAGATAAAAACAAAACAAAACAAACAAAACATTTATTTATTGCGCTTCAGTTTTTCTTTATGTTCGTACTTCCCCCGTTTTCTTAATATTGCAAGGTCATTTTCTCTGTCAATACGAGCTACTCAAAATCTAGTTGACTCTTGTATAAGCGAGTTTAGTCGACTCTAGATAAAACTATCGCAACACGAACAAATCATTCTGAACTGTTTTACTCGCGTATTCCGTTAGTCATACGGTGGGTATAGGGTTGTTTGGTGGAACCAAATTGGATTGACTCAAAACGGAAAGTAGTCAGATAATCTATGCAGATATCAGCAGGAAGGCGGGGAGCAGATTATCTGTTCACAATATCTCTGTTAAGATGACCCGTTTTGAACCTCCAAAAGGGTGCTCATATGGTGTGCGCGACAACATATCGACAAAACGTGGTGAAAGGGACCAGACCATGCAGTCTAAAGTGATGTGTTGAGACCAAAAACCTTGATCGTATGGATTAAACCAAGCAAGTAAACCTCAATATATACATTCCAACTCTTTGCAGTAGGTGGTAATCTGGGTGAGTTTGTGATCGCTAAACACAATAATAAAAGAAAACAGCGCACAAAAGGACTGGACAGACAACGCTTGTTACTTCTTGTACATATAGTTTGTGCGCTGTTTTCTTTATTATGTCTAACTTTTTTATTTACACTTTTTTAAAGCTCAGTTCATTCTTTCTGTGTTCACACCGTGGTAAAAAAAAAGAAGAAATCAAGCAATGTTGCCTTTAAAAAAAGATTTTTTTTAAAGTTTTGTTTTGAAATTTGTTTTTGGTACTTAACTTTCCCGGGCAACAAAACTATTTTGCTTATTTATATGTGACATGAGCTTGGCCGATCTTTTGCGTAATACTACGACAACCTAATTAAAGGCAATTCGTATTTTGTACAAGTGTAGTGATAAGCAAGTTAAAATAGCGCAGGGCTTTAGAAGCAACTCGTCTTGGCAAGCAGCAACTGTGCTGCTTGCCAAGACAATCCGCTTGGCAAGCAGCAAATAAGAGTAAAAAAGCTCCCACCATATTCACGTAAAAAAAGATTGTTTTTATTATAATCTTTGATGGAGAGTGTCGATGCAAATATATACAAAGAGCGCAGAAAACTTCACAGAGTTCCACGTTAGATCATCACTTTTTGTTCTCAGGTTGACAATGTAGGGAATTCGTGCTCTCACACTGTGACTAGAAGGAACACGATTCGTATATACAGCGATGACAATGAAACATTTTCTACATGAAGAATGACGTGCAATTCGGTATTTACAGTGTTATCTACAATGTCTTGACCTGATGAGAATCGATCTATATACAATGCTGCTGTCGTCACAGCGATGATAAAATGCGGTAATTGTAGCCCTCCATCGGCATGAAAAGTGCGTTCTTTTTTCATAAATAACATCAACTTGAGTTTCCGACGGTAGGCATCCTTGTAGGACACCCGTTGAATCACTTTTTGTTTTTGGAGGGACAACTATTTCACATGAGAATGCGATGAGAAGTCTATGTACATTATTCTCACGAGTTCTCGCTTCACTTCCAATGCGGCCTAAAACTTCTGTAACGTGCGATACCTCGAGTCAGGCCTGCACAACTTGGTGATGCTCACAGCAGCCACCACTAGCAAAACGATATTACAAACTGCCATGGCGACGATTATGTACGTCGCGCCCTGCCTTGCAGACGGTGTCTGATGTTCCAAGTTGACCGTGGACGCGGAGTGACTAGCAGACACGAAAGACTTGGATGACGTGAGAGCCATGGAGTGACCAGCAATGGCAGGTTGGTGCAGGGCCGGGACAAGGCCGTTCAGCTCGACCAGGGGCACAATTTCGTGCCAGAAGGAGGTGGCCCTGTCAAGTTTGGAATGCCTCGCCATCGGGCGCCCGGTGGTGAAATGCATCACGTGCTGGCTCTCCTGGTTGTATTCGGGCCAGTCCAAGTCCCA
Organism: Ixodes persulcatus; assembly: GCA_013358835.2. Classification (NCBI taxonomy): domain Eukaryota; kingdom Metazoa; phylum Arthropoda; class Arachnida; order Ixodida; family Ixodidae; genus Ixodes; species Ixodes persulcatus. Next base: position 68,950 of record JABSTQ010011486.1, on the reverse strand, counting down.
GTCCAGGTCATCGACCACGCTCGGATCACTGTAGGTTAAAAACAAACAACAGAACCGTTAGTGACCCAGTTGGAGCTGTATCAATCAATAAGCTGCCTGCTGTATAACGGCAATAGAATGAAAAGATTAGGAGAAAAATAGAGGAGATACGAACCTATCAAGAGCGAAGTTTCCCAGGGAGAGCGCCATCTTTTTGCTGAGGAGGGCCTCCTGTTTAGAGATGTCTTGCTGCTTGAGAACGAGACCCAGGGCGAAGAGCACGTCGTCGCCGTGAACAGCCCCAACGAAGCTCGGTTGCGTTGAGAACGATGGACGATGCGTGAACTGGTAGACGTAGACGGAACCCTTCTTGTGCTGGGACAGAAGCCTGGCCATCTGCTCGGCGTGTGAGGAGACGTACATGTCTCCGCAAAACTGGAGGTACTGGGACCGCAGGCCATCCTTGACGTGCTGGTAACGGTACTCATGAAGAACCACCCTGGCGAGAGTGTCTTCCCCAGTTTTCGTAAAGTCTTGCAGGTGGAAGCGAATCATCTCTTCAAGATCATCCGTGGTAAGTTTGTCCTTAAGAAGGCGGTCGTAGTAGTTGGACTTCAGGTACTGGAGCGTGAGCAAACAGAGTGAGCCTTCGTGTTGGTTTGTACCGATGACGACGTCCACAGCCTGATGGCGACCCTTCTTGACAGCTTCCATGGGCTCTTCAACAATCAGGGATCCATCAAGGACTGGCCGGAAAGACTGCCCAATTCGAAGCGAGCTGCTGAGCAGCTCCGAAGCCCGAACGTTCTTCAAACAACTGACCATGTCCGGGATGGAGTCCTTCTGACAGCCGACGATTTCGGAGAGCTTCCTGGTGGCGTTGAGCGGCGAAAAGTCGAAGACGTAGTCCCCAACCGCAATCCCGCTCTGCAAGACGGCCCTCTCGAACAGCCTCTCCTTGATGGGACTGGCAAGATGGATGCTCGCGCTCATTGATCCCGAAAAGCGGCCCATGAGCGTCACCTTTTCGGGATTTCCGCCAAAGTGCGCGGCGTTCTTCTTCACCCACTTGAGAGCCATGCGCTGGTCGAGGAGTCCCACGTTGCCCGGAGCGTCTGGCGTGAGCGTGCTCAGGAAACCGAAGGCCGACACTCGATAGTTGACCGTCACCACGATGACCCGCCCCTGCAACGCCATGTAACTCCCGTCGAAGTGACGAGACATGGCGTAATCGAAGCCTTCGCCGGGTAGCCAGACGATGACGGGGAGCCGGCCAGCGTCGTCGACTTCAGGAACGTAAACATTAAGCGTGAGGCAGTCCTCACTCATCTCCGTTGACGTGGTGTCCAGGAGATCGCTGATGAGTTGCTTCAGGTGTGGCGGCTGGTAGCAGGACGGTCCATGTTGGCTCGAGTCCAGGGGTCTGCTGGCGGCGTTTTCTTCCAGGGCTACAGGAGGCGCGAACCGGAGCTGACCGACCGGAGCCTGAGCGTAAGGAACGCCCAGGAAGCGATGGACGTAACCGAGGTGGGAGACCTTTGAGCGAACGCCGTTAAGAAGTCCGGATGACGTCTGCACGGACCGGTGACTGGCCGTCGCCAAGACGGAAGCGGCGCCCAGAAGGGAAAGCACGAGGACGAAGCGCATGGTGGGTTTTCTTTCTGGCGCAGGAGCCAAGAAAGCAAGAGCTGTTCTGATCGTGTCGGCGAACGGCGGTGCCTTATAAAGGCTGCCGCTCGGAGAGGGAGCGGGAGAGGCTGGCGGGAGAGGGGACAGCTTGAATGGGCGCCTATCTCGCGCGAAGAGAAAGAAGAATACCTGTCTCTGCCAGTGACCCCATTCAGCGCAGCGGTGTGGACGAACTCGACCGCCCCCCCCCCCCTTTTTTTTTGTGATGGGAGAGGGTGGGGGGCTGCTCCCGTGTCGCCTTTACCGTGAGCGGCCACGGGAAAGTGAAAACGCAGGGGTGACAACGGAAAGCTACCTTGAACAGTTAGCGGCCCACGTGGAGCGCAGGACCTCTCCATGGCTCTGCCTCTGCTTGTAACGCAATGTTTGAACCGAAAAAAAAAACGAGCTACATTTAAGCAGGACTAAAGAAAGACCGCACTGATGATGGCAGAACTACACCCGTTTTTTTTTGTTTGTTTTTGTTTTGGTACATTGGTGGGTTACACCAGAGAACAGTACACTTCTTGACGGTTGGATAGAAATTCCAGCTTTCTTAGTTTTTCATCTTTCTCGCGCTTCCGTAGTCATGACAACAGCTAGAAAGTCAATAATAAGCATCGGGACGATGAAATGCTGTGCTGTCTGCTGCGCAATACCTTACGCTTCCTCACTTTTTGTGGTAATCACGTAGGTTTTACCTGTCTAGCTCGAATATTCGCAGCACGCGCTTGGACTGTACGGCTTGGGGATGTGTCCGCGTTAAGGTGAGTTTATTACGACGATTACCTGTACCGACATCAGATAGCTTCCACTTTCCCTCGTTATGGCGCAGGTAGCCTCAGCTACTTAGTTTTCTAACACTGTCCGCCGCGTCTGTCATTGTTTTCTGCTCATGACGACTCGTGAAACGCTCCTAGCCGTGCGTACCATAAGACCTCTGTTTCAACCCGTTATTCGCTCCAAAACGGAAAGCCAACAGGCTCACAAGAAACGTCCTAAGTTTGATTACATAGTGCGAAACGTCCAGCGCCTGCTGACTCTCTTATTGTAAAGGTAAAAGAAAATGACTCCGCGTATATTTGACAGAAAACACGGACACATAAACATGCAACGAATCACCAGATAAGAAAGGAGGGGATAGGTTATGGCGCCTCTTTTTGCTTTCAATGTTTCTCAGGCTGACAATTTCAAGTGGCGTCGTAAAATCTCAAATCAAACCAAAACGAAACTTGGGAAATATGCACTCTAGAGAAGGAAAAGTACGATGCCCCCTGCGGTATCTTCACCGCGAGCCGAGGTGTGCAAAACAACATCGCCGGCAACGCACCGCCCCGTGTTTATCGCTTCCTTCACGCTCGGAACAGAGTTGGAAACCGCGCACGCACACCGGTCCCGTTCGCCGCGGTCACTGGCCTTAGAAAGTGAGTCGCGGTGTCACAATTCCAGAAAGGAAGCCAGCCCAGCTGCGCGGCTACCGCGTTTCCAGTTCTTCGGTCGCTTTCTGCTCGAGGGCACAGCGCGTGCGGATACAAGGGTCCCCCCGTGTGTGTGTGCCTGTGTGTGACGTGCGCGCTTTCCGGCGGCAAACCCCCCCAGAGCCTCCATATACCGGTTTCCGAGGGCAGACTGACAATCCGGATCATTACCATAGAGGATTGCGCAAGGATTACGCACGGTGGCAGCAAATGCGTGGGACGACGTTTTGGTTGCAGGTCGCTGACTCTTTGTCCCCATCCCGTTTGATTATCCGCCGCCGGGGATTTGTGGTTTTAGCGGCGCGCATTGGCGCTGGCTGCAAGGGCGTTTCTCCGCGGCCGCCTCGTGCACCGCTGTCGCAACTCTCCTTTATCTCTTACCGTTGGTCGTGTTCCACGGCGTTGGAGGCCACGCGGTCATTCAACCGTCCTCCGATGTGTGCCTCTCGCATTTGTCTTCCAAAGCCGCTGTCAGAATGCGCGGCGGATTTATGCACTACAGCCGAAGCTTTCATAGCGCCTTCGCGGGTGGCCTAGTATAATACTGCCAGCGGTCGCCTGCGGATCTTGGCGCATAGAAGCCAGGAAAGAGGACCCAGAATGCGGCTACATTAATGCGACAAAGCGTGGATCGGAAGGAGCGAAAATTGCTAAGCTTTGAGTAAACAATGGAGGAAAAAAGAAAAGAAAAGCTGACCGACTTTTTACTTGAAGCTGTACTGGGCGCAGGCACGAGCTCGCCGCTTTATGGAAGCTGGCGGTTTAGTTAAGAAATGCAGGGCGTAGCCTATTATGATGGCACTTCGTCATTGATTCTGCGGCGTTATTATCGACTACATGCCGCAATCCCATTGGTTGTGGAACGATAACACCTGCATTTCTTAGGCTGTTTACAAACAAGTCCGCACTGCGCGTGCGCGGGAACCAGATCCGCGTCTAGTAATGCGTCTGCGCATGCACAGCGTCGACAGCAGCGCCACCACAGCTGCGTATTTGCGTGTTGGTGTGTAGCAATGGTCATTTCCTACGCGAGCTCTCGTGTAACCAAGGTATTCCGAGAGGAACGCTGTAGGCTCATCGCGATCGCGTCTTCCATAGAGTGCATAAACCACAGTTGAAGAAATAATAAAGTGTGAAAGAACCAGGATTGATGACGTGTTTTCATTCACTTTGTTTTGTCCCCATTTTGTTATTATGAGCCGTCCGGTGCCTGCAGAAGGCGAGCATTTCGATCCTTGAGGGTATACACCATCGAATGTTGACTGCACAGAAGCAAATGAGTGAGTAACGCAATGTGGAGACACCCTACTCATTAAGTCACGTGGGAGTAATGCAAACGCGGACCTTGTTGGCCACTCAGTGGCGTTTTGTGCCCCACAGCCGACAACAAGTGCAAGGATGTCCTTTTGTGCCCGAGTCCCGATAGAGAAAAACTATCGACACTGACGAACCTCGAGCACGTGCAGCATGAACGCGAAGGTATCTATACTCTGTTTCATACTTAATATGCAACGCTGTCAAAGCTATTGGCGCGAGCGCGTGGCTTTGTTTATGGTTTCTTTCGCGCGAGCACGCGTGCAAATGATCAACGAGATCAAGCCTCATGCTCGCGCCAGTAGCTTTGACAGTGTTGTACGCTAAGTGTGAAACAGAGTATAGGGAGGCTTCGCGCGCGTGCTTCTCGTGCCTGAGGCAGGACGGTGTCGGTTGGTTTCGTTCGTCGCCCTATTGGCGACGTGGGCGATCGAAAGAGTCGCTTTGGTCGGCCTGCCACGACTGGCCGAATGCTGACTATGACGTCAGCAAAGGATTTCTCATCGACGGAAATCAGAGTAATGTAAGAACTTCAATTCTGACGCTGTTGGCAGTGTCGGTTTCAGAGCGCAATGATTTCAAGCTTCCACCATGCTCATTAGAAACACCATCAAACTCGTTGTTTACGAGGTAATGACGTCAGAACAGGGAACCATAGGAGGGTGCCACCAAAACATCTCGGCGCCAATTAGCGGCGAGATGTTTTGGTGGCGCCCTCCTGTGGTTCCCCCTTGTGACGTCATTACCTTGCAAAGAACAAGTTCGATGGTGTTTGTTATTAGCATGGTGGAAGCTTGAAATCATTGCGCTCTTAAAGGAACACTGCCAACACCGTCAAAATTAAAGTTCTTTCATTTCTCTTATTTCCGTCGATGATAAATCCCCTTTCCGACGTCATAGTCAGCGTTCGGCCAATCGTGGAAGGCCGACCACAGCGACGCTTGTGTTCGCTCTCGGGGCTAATAGCACGGGCACGGCGGGAGACAGCGATCGATCACGTGTGGAGGCAGGGCATCAGAAAGGCTCTGTTCCAAATCTTACTAGAATGGATCCGAGTTAGCCTGGCCATAGCTTGCTCTATACTTACAAAGCCTGGCAGTTCGACGACGGAGCCATAGAGTGCCCGGTTCCAGATTTGGAGCAGGAGGATATGGTAGCGCAGAGCATTTCTCGGGGAACCTGGACGTCAGCGCACGGCTTTTGCAGCGTGGAGGACCCGAAGTAGGGTTTTCAAATCCGATGAGAAAAGAAGCGGTAGCGCCAGGAACGCGAGGAGCACGAGCGCACATTCCATCGCTCGGGAGAAGTGTGTTTCCGCGTCTCGCCGCAGCGGGTGCCCGTCACGTGGCTCTCCTCTCATCCGTTGTCTGTAGTTCTACCTTTTCAATTTCGGCGGACGTTTCTCGTGGCGATCTGCCAGGCTTTGTTAGTATAGGAGGTATTCACTGGCCGCCATATTTGAGGTCACTGTTTAGAGCGCATGCTCAGAACGAGCTCGCATTAATAGGCTGCCAAGACCGGCAATCTTGGTGGTGCGGAATGCACGTGGCGAAAGAACTGTGGAAGCTCGCGTTCAGCACGCGCTCCGCAGCCGAGCACACAGCTATGGCCGCCAGTGAATACTCCCTATAGTCGGTCGCGCACGGGGCTAATAGTGACGCTCGGGTCTCAGTAATGCCCTGTGTCCGAGTCTCACTATACTCCGTTTCACCTTATGTTGTACCGCAGCGAAGGCTAGAAGCCCGAGCTCATAGCGTTGGCAGCTGCCCTTAGGGCATGAGAGCTTGTGCCACCGAGATGTGCCCTAGAGCAAGGAGCTCTAGAGTGCCTTCAGGAGCTCGCGCTTGTAGCCTTACCTGCGGTACAACATAAGGTGAAACAGAGTATAGAGCAACACACAGAAACAATCGACACCTATACTTCGTCTCACCCTAGCATGGACTAACCGCGAAGGCTGTGCTAGCGCGAGAGGCCAGCCTTGACTACCTTGACTTGGGCACATGCTGCACGAGCGCTCGTGCAGCCGCCGGGGCAAAATTCAAACCAACTAGCTCGCGCTTTTAGCACGCGCGGCTAACAATAGTCCATGCTAGGGTGAGACGAAGTATAAAAGCCTCAAACGCGTGCACCTGGCACGCGAATGTATCTTTTGTAGGCTTGCAATGGTCCGTGCTTACTTCACGAGCACCGAGAAACTGCAAGCCTGCCATAGGCACCTTCGCGTGCATGCTGTACGCGTTTGGGGCTTGTTGGCATCGGTTATTTCTGTATATCGCTCTCGGATACAATTTTTCATTGAATTTGAATGGAGAGGATAGCGCGCGCACCGCTTTAATCAGCACTCGAAATGGGAAAGAGCGCGCCGACCGATACCTTTGACTGCGTTGCCAAGGAAAATTGTCCGCGAATGATGTAGCCACACTTGAACGACAGACAGCAACAGCCGGCAACGACCAACCTCAAGCACGTGCATGCAGCATGCGCGCGCAAGAATCCTTGGCAGGCTAGTAATGTCTCGGTGCCTATATGAAACAGGCAGGAGCGATTGCAAGCTTGCAAAAAAATGCCTTCGCGCGCATGCCTTCGCGTGCACGCTCCAGTGGAACTATATGGCGTCAACGCTACGCCTGAAATGTAGCCCGGTTGCCGCTATGGCTTTTTGCGACGTGTCCGAGAAAAGAGCTGACTGGCTTTTTGGAGTATTTGGATCAAAGGGGTGACACTATCGCGGGGCGGTAACACATGCGGCGTCCGTTTCGGTTGCCGATGCTATCAATGCATGCAGATTTGCGTCACCGTCGCCGCCTTTGACGTTCTCGCAGTCGTTTACTACTACAGACGTCTGGTGACGCATGTAGTGTTCTACAGTCTCGCTTAATTATTAGCATCGACCAATTAGCGATCTTACAGCAGGATAAGAAGTACCAACCATTTGGTCGGGGTGCGGCTTGAGTTTGTTTTTCCTGAACCCTTTCTTCACGGATGAGCAGGATTGCCAGCGTCTGTAGAACGTTTTTATTTATGTTTGCATAACTGCAAAGTGCGCACCTCAGTTTTTCCACCCACGGGGGGTGACTGAGCTTCACCGGTTTCGCTTATCCGTCGAATCAAGATTTAAAATAAAGTTGACCGACCTAAGATGGTAGACGCCGTCCCCGTGTAGCGCGGGTGACAGGATGATATAACCAAGACCGCGTTAATTGTACCACGTCTGAAACCTCATGACAGTGAATATTTCTACTTTCGGGTGTAACGCCATTTTAGTAAGCTAAACAACGGATTTCAATCACCAATATTCACAGTTTGGCTGTCTAACACGCACTGAACGAAAAGGGTTTCAGTGCTATTTCCAAGCCGCAGGAAATCAGTATACTTTAGACGCTGACAGGTAACGAACATAGATGCTCTGCCTCGTACGCGATCTTTTGTCATTTGGTAACACTTCACGCAGTCAAAGCCAGTGGAACTTCTACGAGGGGGGACACGACACCGACTGCAAAGGACGCGACTGACGCACTGGACGCCGGAGATGAAACAGCAATGGACTTCGCGGCTGAGGCGGTCAAGCGGCGGCTCAGCGACACGGAGGAAGGAACCGACCAGTCGCTCCAGCAGACTGAGAGTCCCTGGTTGGTAGTGACGAGCAAGAGGGGACGACGCGCTGGCCGCACCCGTTCTTCGTCTCTTCCCAGGTAGAGCGAGAGCGGAACACTTCTGGTTAAAACATGGTTGGACGAAAAGTTCAGATTTGTTCCCTGGACTGTGAACTGTATCTTGCGCAAAAGGCGGTATGCTGATGTAGATGCTCGACCAGTGTGTCACTATTTTAGTAAGGGCATTATTGAGATTAGAGAAGTGTATAAGGTTTTGGGAGATGGGCCTGATTGGTTGCCAATCCTATAGACAGACTGGTATCATTAAGTTCACGTTAGTTAGTCTGCGTCAGTCGTAATTCAGCTTGCCCTCTTTTCATAAGTGTTTCTGAAAGTTTATTTTTTGTGAATGAATAATGCCTGGCAATAAAGAAAAAAAAAAGGATCGGTGGCTGAGTGGTCTAGCGCACACCAGCTCGGAGCACGTGGAACGAAAGCTCGCGCTGCAGAACCCAGGATCCTGGGTTCAATCCCCGCCCTTGCCCGTTTCGATCTGGATGAGCATCGTACCGGCGTGCGGTCGTGTATCACTACTGCGTGGTGCACGTTAAAGACCCCAGGTTAGCGCGCTGGCTAAATTGCTCATCTACAGCTGAGACACCAGACGCCCACTGAGGCAGTCTAACTTCCGGCTGTATAAACATACACACAACAATTGTTTTTTTTTAAATTTCTACGAGCGCGAATTGGAAGCGGAGCTACTACGGGAATCTGACCGTGTCAGCGACTATACGCAATATTATTTGCAATAGTCTCATAGCAAGCAACTCTAAGTAACACGAGATTACATCAGCAACTTTTTTGGTCCTACTATCGTTTGCATAGCCTAACATATGTCCAACTCACAGGCACGCACGAGCAGGTCTTTCCAATTTAGTTAAGCTAAGTCTGAGCTTGTGAAGTGTTTTTTGCGGGACGTATTCTAAATTAGCACCCAGTGAGGATATTTGATCTTAGCTGGCGTTCAGGTCATCCCAATTTAATGAGGCGTCTGAGCTTCTGAAGTGTCCACCATGGGACATATATGTTAATTTTTTGGAACCCAGTAAGGATGTTTTGATCTTAGGTGGTTTTCAAGCAGTCTTGTAAACTTTATTCGAAAAAAAGCAATCGAATACAGTTACGATTATTCTTGGCGAAAATTATTCAATTAGATTACGTGATTACTCAAGAAAAAAAGTAATGAATCTCTTTCCAGTAACCAGCGCCGTCTGCGAAGTTGTCTTTGAACTACAAATGAAGGGCAGCCCAAGCTTCCTCCTCCCATCAGAATACATCGCCATCGTGCCGTTGTATTGATCTTCGTTGCCTTTTATGCCCCATACTAGCGCATACTCAAACAAGAATGGTTGAAAAAACGAGATACGCGCAAAGAAGTTGTGAATGTGTTGGTCGATCGGAACTTTGCCCTGCGAAAATGGCGACTGCGGGAGGCAACGGCGGGGGACGAATGCGCAGAAGCTTACTGGGAAAAGGTCCATTGGCCGTTACTTAAAAAAGTAACCCTTTCTTTTACCGATTACTTCAGATATTCAAAACTACAGATTTTTTTCTGCCCTTAACGGGTTTCTCGTACTCTCCATTATTAGATTAGAATCACCGAATTATAAACTACTTATCGTTTTAATCCACCAATTTCGGTAGACCATCCTGTCGAGGACTTCGTTCGAGGATTCCTTGGCATGAAACGTGTACAAACCAAGGGCGCCATTAGGAGGGGCAGGAAAAAATAGACACGGTTAGAAGTAATTTTAGCACTTACAAAAGTAATCAGATAACTCTTGTGATTACCTCCTAAAAAACGTACTAGAGTGATTACAATATTACTATAAAACACTTAAGACTGCTTACGTGTAGGAATTCGAAAGCGTTCCTACACGCAGCGCATTGCTTCTGCGACGAAGCATCCACGTTGCTGTGCGTTTCTTTGTGTTTTATTTCTGAGGCGCACCCGCTTTGACCTTAAGCGCCCCCGCAGGTTTCCGTGACGAAGCATCTGCGTTGCTGTGCTTGTCTTCGTGTTTTATTTCTGAAACGCCTGCTTCTTGACGTATTGGTGTGACCATCTTTCGGGCACAACGCCGCCGCGTTTTCGCGTAATGGGACAAGTAAGGCTTTCGCCTTCAAAGTAATCGATTGCAAGTAATTTAATTACACGTAATGAGGAATTTGCAACTCAAGTCTGTGTTTAGGTATTCCTACCTCAGTGAGGCGTATGGGCTTCTGAAGTGTCCAGCATGGGACCGTATACGTTAGTACCCAGTAAGAATATCTTACCTTAGCTGGTGTTCAGTTCTCCCCAATCTAGTGAGGCGTTTGAGCATCGGAAGTGTCCATGATTGGATATGTCTTAAGTTGGTGCCTAGTACGGATGTCTGACTTTAGGTGGTGTTCAGGTCTTCTCATCTCATTGAGGCGCATGAGCTTCTGAAGTGTCCAGCATGGGACATGTTCTACGTTAGTACAAGTAAGGATATCTGATCTTAGCTGGTGTTCAGGTCTTTCCAAATTAGAGAGGCGCCTCAGCTTCTTAAGTGTCCATCAAGGGACATGTCTTAACTTGGTACCCGGTACTTATATTTAAGCTTAAGTGATGTTCAGGCCTTCCCAAATCAGTGAGGTGTATGGCCATCTGAAGCGTTCATCATGGGACATGTTCTACGTGTACCCAGTAAATATATTTGAACTTAGGCGAAATTCAGGTCGTCCCAACTCAGTGAGGTGTATAAGCTCCTGAAGTGTCCAGCATGGGACAGTTTTATGTTAATTACCATTTGTTCCGATCTTCCCGAATCGGTGAGGCGTCTGAGCTTCTGAAGTGTCCATCAAAAAGCTATCCTAAGTTGGTACCCACTAAATATATCAGATCTTGGCTGGTGTTCAGGTTTTCACGTTTCAATGAGGTGTCTGAGCTTCTAAAGTGTCTATCTTGGGGCATGTCCTAAGTTTGCACCCAGTAAGGATACCTGACTTTAGGTGGTGTTCAACTTTTCCCAACTCAGTGGTATCAGCTTCTGAAGCTTCTATTATGGGACATGTCCTGAGTTGGTACCCAGTGAGACTGTCTGATGTTAGGTAGTGTTCAGGTCTTGGCAGTGCAGTAAGGTTTCTGGGCTTCTAAAGTTTCTATCGTGAGATGTGTCCTAAGGGGTGGGGTACCCAGTGAAGCTATCTGGCTCCTGCTATTTTTGTTTACTTTGTTCTGCGCTTTCGATAACCCATGCACCGTATTGTCGCAGTGCATCTGAGGAACTTTATATGGCTTGCATTTGACGTCCTCGCGTTCTCTTAGTGGTCATTCCTACGTGCTCTTGTCGAGAAAAACAAATTCGATAGTGCGAAATTGCATGCTGCCGCAGGGGCGCGCTCAGCAGAAAAGCCGTCTCAATAGGCTCTGATATGACGTTGAAAGCCGTGTAATCACACAGTCAGTCATGACACAGCTAGATCACACGAAGCGTTGAGGAGCTGCAGAAGTGAAAACGGGCATCGCATTCTTAGAATACCAGTAGCCAACGACCATCTCAAAGAGGTTAGATTCCTGGGGCATCAAATCCAGAGTCTCTTAGCGCGTCCCCGCGGCCGTTCCGTATATTTTTTCATGGCCCGTATAGGCTCCCCATCAAAAAAAAAAAAAAAAAAAAAAACAGACCGCGAGCGCATACAAAACGTATCAAACCTGGCATACCAGAGTTCCGACGACCTTTTCCCATCGGTCTCGATCTATTTACAGAAACTGCTCCGGTCTAAAAATATCGCTCTGGACGGGGCCGGGGACATTTCGCTGACCGGATTAGGCTCCAATGTCCTTGCCCTCCGAGTCGACCCCTAGCGAATGTCGACCTGCTCGCTCACTCGCGCGCGGGGGGGGCCGATCTCACCAGTAACACACCAAACTAGTTATGACAGACACAGAACAGCACTCGCTCCCACACGCACACACGTAAAAAAAAACATAAAAGCGACGGGAAGCGACAGGTAAACCTGAAATGGCCGTCCTTATCAGGCAATAGGCTACTGGCCACTGGAATATGCCGAACCCACGGGGGGAACGTCGACCCCCCGGGAAGGGGGGGGGGGGGGGGGGTTGTTTCCCGCCTGCGAGCCAAGAGCCCCAAGTGTCGTTTACCCGGTGCATGCCGTCGTTGTTGCTGTTGTCGCCGTCGTGCCAAAAGAGATTCCGAGCATTCCGATAGGTTTCCATTAGACGAATCCGTAGACAGGTCCACAAGGGACCGGGAGGCGCCGAGGAACAGGGACGCGGACATGACGAGATGACAATCAGGCGGCGCCGTGCGCCACTCCGCGGTCGCCGAACGTGTACCTATGTGTCCAGCCAATAGCACCTAAAAGGCAAGGCCTGCCCGTGACGTCCTCCTTAGTAAAGCCCCGACCAGCCCCTAGCGGCAAACACTGCGAAGCTCTACGAGGGTCGCCGGAAAGCGGCAGACGCGTTCATTTGGCGTCACCGGCGTGACAACTATAGTGGTGACGTTTGGGAGGCAAAGGCAAAGGCCTAGTCTTCTAGATGGTATTGGCCCAACCCCCTCCATCTCCCCTCCACTCAAACGACGCGTTCGAGATCCCGAAAGATTAAAAAAAAAAATTCTTCGATAATTTGACATTCCGCCCACCCCGCTTTCGAGTTCATGCTGGAGACTCGCGAGCGGTTGGTATCGCTTTTTACTTTCCTCCCAGAAGGACAGGCTCTTAGTAATTCGAGTTGGGGGAAACAACCGAAGGATAAACAAAAAAAAATTAAAAAGAAATAAACAAAAAAGACGTCAAATGCTGTACTCACATCTCTCGATGGCATTCCCCCGGACATTGCAGTATAGTTGTTGGTCAAAAGAGATAGCTTTTTGTTGTTGTCGTTTTTTTGCTGTAATTTGCGCCATAGCTAGGAGCGTGTGAAGACAGCATCGGCGCCTATATGTTTTGCGAGCAGTGCTCCCCAAGATCGTGCTGGAATAGGAATCGGGGTAAATAAGGGAGCCGAAAAACGAAAAAAAAATAAAGAAAAAAAAACCAGACAAGGTGGAATCTCCGCGGATGTGCAATTTGTCGGGTATTTAGACGGGAACAAAATTTATGGCTATGTTGTGCGTGCGCGCGTACCGTGCCATGGCTTGAGACTCTCGCACCAACTTGTCAGGTCTTCGACCTCCCCCGGACTGCAGACTTCTTGCAGGCGCGCGGATTTTACAGCGCGCCCAAGATGTTTATCATAGGGTAACCTGAATGTTATTTCGGATTTAGGCTCTAGAATGTATCCTCATCGGCCGTGTCGTTCAGCGAATGCAAAAGCTAAAACGTGTTTGTGTTAATCTTTTTTGTTCTTCTTTTTCCTTCATCGTGTCACTCAGCAGAAGTAGGACCGCGTTAATGAGTTGACGGAGATAAGATAAATGCGAATTTAGAGTAATTTATGCGAATACCTAGGAAGTTTGCCACAACCTAGTCATTTTTGAGCAGCGGTCTAGCGTATGCTATTGTTCTGCATTGTGTCATTATACATCAGGTACCGTCTCCAACACTATAGAAGACCCATTTGACAAGATGGTTCCAAGAGGAGTTCGCTTTGGCCAGGTTCACATTGATTGCGGGGCGCGGGGGGGGGGGGGGGGGGGGGGGGGGGGATTGAAAAAAAATTAACTTTTGTACTATTTTTTTCTAAAAATAAATTGCCTTTGCACAAAGTGTGCTTAGCACCACCGCATAAACGGCCTAAGCGAAGGAATATTTTGTATCACGAGAAGTTGTACAAGCGAAGAGGATCGGAGGATTTAATTTCTTAGAGGCTTAATAAGCGTACGGTTGTTTCAGCGGCGGCAGTTGCACCGTCGGCATTACTTTGTTATTGTTTTACTTGTGCCAGCAGCGAGTTCACAACAGGCTGGAGAAGCGAACGGTACCAATGATTCGGTAAAGAAAAAAGGTAGTCTTGGTACCTACACAAATATGATTGTTAAAAGCGGACATTCTGCGCGACCACTAACCTAGCTAGCTTACGGTGTGGCGAAGGATAAAGCAAAAAAAAAAATGTTTGCTCAACTGCCGTTCCTCAAAACACGAAGACAGCGTGACGGCAAGAGCCGCTACACAAAGACGCGTTCACAGCAGACCAACCCTTTGCAGATCACGTCCGTCGAAAAAGAACGGACATCATGATACGGTCATCGAAAGGGAGAAGGCAAACTTAATTCCGAAGTGTCCACTTTATAATAATCACTAACAACTAAAGAAATAAGTGCGCGGCGAGTCTCGATCATTATATTATCGCACCGAAGCCAATGCATCAATGCTATTAACCATAAGAACGCCAAAGAAAGATTGACGAAGCAAAAAGTATGAACATAATGTCACGATAATAAAACTCGTGAGCGATTTTTGGTGCTCTTTTGTTTTGTCTCTTTTTCTGCCGAGTGCTGTAGCCAGATGGCCCCGTCAGAAAACAATCTTGGATTATTTTGCTCCCAGTCTCTCAACACCTTTTGTCCGAAATAAAAAAAAAAATCAATCTCCCCGTCAGTCGCAAGGAATCTCATCCCTTAAGGAGAATTTGTGACCCTAACCTATCGTTAGCCAAGAGTTGGTGCCATCAGAAACCGAACGTGCACGCCCAACGCTCGTCGTTCAACAGCCGACAAAGGGGAGGAGCATCGAAAGCGGTAATCCGTTGGCCTCCAAAGCAACAAGCGACAAAACGCGCCTGCCGCTTGGAGACTTCCTGTCCGGAGGTAAAAGACCGCCTCCCCGGCCGAGAAGATACCTGGAGGCACCTTTGTATACACGCGTCTTCTTGTCAGGCAGCGGACGAAAGTGAAATCTCCAGACCTGTTGCAGCTGCTTCTCCCCCCGCCACGGACTTGGCCTGCTGGTCAGTGGCCATAGGTTACGCTTCGCTCTTTTGAAATACCTTGCGAAAGAACTGCGGAGCTCATTTTCTGCAACCGGGTGGGGAGAGGCCATCGGTGGCAGTTCAAGGTCACGGACATGGAGGAACAGCCCGCCGCTTTTCTCCCCCACCACCGCGGGGGCCATTGGGTCAACGCACGCTTCCACAAGGGCACAAAAGCCGTTTCCTCGGAAAACTTGGCGCCGAGCCGGCGCTTTTTCTTTTCCTGCTACACCGTGCAGAGGAACAGGCGACCACTTTTCCTTTCTTTGGAGATCCCGGCGGGTGAGGTAGCCGGTCACCGACGGCAGCCTGGTGTGGCAGCAGGTTCCGTTGCTTTTCTCCAATGGCCAGAAAGTAGAGGGAGGGGGAGATGGGTCATTGGGTTTTGACCCCACAGGTCGTTCCTGTGACCAGCGGACCCCCCTCCTGTCCTTTCACTCTTCTCTGGCAGTGGCTGACCGTTCACGAGCGGGAAGAATGTGGAGAGAGGAGGAGCACGTATACCGAAGGCAGTTCATTCATGGCATCGTGGCGTAGACCACGTACGCTCGTGGAACCCCCCCCCCCCCCCCCCCAAACCTCCCCTCTTTACCGTCAAGGAGGGGTCTCTGGACCTTTCTTGTCGAACACCGACGAAGAATGCAGACTAATCTATCAGCTTCGAAGTGGTCTATTGAGAGTCGGGACTCGCGAGCTGGTTGCTGTTGCGTTTCTTAGATGGGTAGTACACACACCGCATCCCCCCCCCCCCTTCCTTTTTTTTTCTATTTGAAGAGGAGCACTTTACGCGAGAGGTCAACGCCTCTGACCTCTATGACCAGGTTTCGGACGACGGTCAGCGTTTTTATGTTCCTTTGGGTCTTTCGAGATATGCTCAAGGTGACACAGCCGAAATACGTCTTCGAAATCTGTATTCATGCTGCTTTTATAGCTCCGATCCGGAGAAACAGAACTTTCTTAGCGCTTGTCCGTGTCTCTTTCTTCGTATGCCGTCTCAGTTTGCGCTTACAAGTTTCCTGAGCATTATACACAAATAATGAGTCTTGTTGTTAGCGCACCAAGTATCTTGCTAAACTACGTTTCTTCGCATTGTAGCTAGAACGAAATTATTGATTGATTTGTTATACACACATCGTGGCTACACTGATCATGGTTCTTACATCCTTCTTCTCTGTTCTGTCTGATTTGACTTTATAACAAAGGAAATTCATCCACACGCCCGTATGGTCCGCACATTTCAATTTCTCCGAAGGACATATCCGCTTCTATTTGATCAGCAAATCTGAAAACACGGCGTGCGTCACAAAAGTCAGAGAAACGAGTTCGTCACCACCATTTATTTATTTGTGTATATGGCATATTCACCACATCGTCTCCGTATAGTATTAGCGTCGCTCCTTAGGCCTCATTGGCATATGGGCCATTGACCTTTCTGTGGCGTCGCCTCTGTCCTAAGTCAAAATAAATATACTACAGTCACGGATAGAATGAGAAGGGCACGGCGTCTCTTTTGAAAGCCCTGCCTCCAGCACGTGCTCCTTGCCTTCCGTGCAGCTTTGGCTGCCCGTGCACGTTCGAGGAGCGCGAGACAACTGAAACTTCTTCGTGCCGTTCTCAGCTTGTCGGTGACTATAATAATAACACCACCAAAAGGCGTCTGTTACTACAGTATGTTTTTCTCGTCGTTCGCGACACTCGAACCCGAAAGGTCATCGATCTTCTCCAACCTAGCCCAGACGAGTTCACCATGTCAGGTCATCTCGCATACCTATTAATATCTCTACCGAGAACCCCGAAGCTATTAACGGAACCGTAACCCTAGCGCGTTGCCCGACATTCAAGTCCCTCGACGACACTATTCCCCCCCCCCCCCCCCCCCCCCCCCCCATATTTCTCAAAGTGCGGCCAACTGCGGGTTCATGGGCCTCTGATTCCCGAGAAAGCGTACTCCGAGACATCGGAAGAGCAATTCCTGGAAAAGCCGAGCACTGGCTTATCGTCCACCGCGGGTGTCACTGCTCTCGGGCAGCGTACAGCCGGGCGCACGGCCCAGCGGCTGCTGCCCGAAGAGGCCTCAAACACCTCGGACATGGAGCGACGCTCAGCGCTTCTGGCTCGCCCCCGCCGAGATAACGGTCCACCCTTCTCCAAATCGTACGCTGCCTCGATTCGCGGTAATGTTTGCGCTCCTCGTTTCGAGATGGGGTGAACCGGTGTACGACGTTGACGCAGGGGGGGGGGGGGGGGAACCGCTCCCCGCGATACGGTGGGATAAGGCCACGAAGCGTCACATGGCGTCAAGAGGCGCCCGTTTCCAGGAACGCTGCGTAGACAGAGCCTTTTTTCTTCGTCTCTCGAAAGTTCGTGCAAAAGCCGAGAACCCGACGCCGAAAAAAAAAAGAAAGAATCACTCGGCTTAGACATTTAGTCAAATGCAACCAAGATACGAAATCCCGTTGGTGTTTTTTTAACAACCATCAGAATTTAGCGGTTACACTTAATCGCTAAATTTAGCGGGGAAATTTTGTCACGTGATCTCACGTCACGTGATGTCAGTCACGTGACGTCAGATTGTCACGTGGCTCCACGATTTAAAACTGTGACGTCAGCGGGGGAAAATATGAAGTAGTTTGCGTAGATCGCTTCCCCGGAGCCGTAACGCTCTCTGCAACCCGCTACGGGATCCGGAGCGCTGCTAGGCAAGGCCAGCGGCGCGCCTGCGCAGTCGCAGCATCTTCATTGCGGAGAGTGTATGGCGAAGTGGGGAAAAACGGTCTACAAAAACTTCCTCTTGTCTAAACAACGTGTTGGTCTATAAAGCTAACGCTTTAAAGGCGAACCTACACACCTCTTTCCTGGCTCTGAGAGTAAAGGCAAACGGTTACGCCACAAAAGCCGGAATACCACATGACCGGGTCAATAAAAAAAACAAATTCGCGAGGGGCCACCTTTGTAATGACGCACGCATACCTCGCCGGTGTGGATTATCGGCAAACAAATCCTCGGAATGTTTTCTTCTTTCCCCTCTGTGTATTTGCTTATCTTTGTGTTTTCGTATAGTGGCCGGCATGAAAGCGAGCTTTCTCATGCCTGAGATTCCGGCTCGACGAAAGCCACTGACAGCTCAAGGCCGCGAATCAACTACGGTCGTGTCGAATAGACTAGTTTCGTGCGTTTGTGCGTGTTCAGTTCAAACTTATTTCGGTTTGTCTTCAGTTTATCTTTATATTGTACTTGAATATATATCTCCAGTGAAAGTATTTTCTTTCTCTTGGTACGAATTTTGGCGCACCTCGTGCGAACAAATAAGTCGCGAAGGGCCTCAAAAATTGCCGTCTTTACCTATAGATTTAAGGTTCGACGTTTCCTTCGTGTACTTGAAAAAAAAATGCAATAGAAAAACTTTGTAACCGGTAGATCTTCTTGGCCTATAAGTAATGAGCGTGTAAATCGGGTGGCTCGATTTTTTTTAAGGTCGCTGTAATTTATTTGTTCTTATAAGATTTTAAAGGAAGGCTAAAGGTCCGATCGCTCTCAAAAAGCAGCCTGTCATTTATACTCTTGAAATGAAGCGCCAACCCAAGGAGTGGTATATAGGTAACAAACCGCACAAGTACAGTACCCTCCATTCTAGTTGACTCGAATCTCTCCTTTCTTTATTGGAAGGATGAAATACTTTTCCACGGGAAGCTCATCGGATTAAAAACTCCCCGGTAAAAAAAAAAAGACGACGCGTGTTCCCTTCTTTTTTCCGAGACCCCGAAAAATATCCCCAACTTTTAGTTTGCATTAGTTTCGCTTATACCCGCATTCCCACCCTTCGTACATCTGTGGGGTTCCTTCCTATTCCCGGCCGCCTGTCTCCGAATGGACCACGCTACGCAACTCTCGGTGCAACTGTTTATTTGCGTCTCACGTCCGTGCGGGGGATGCTGTCAATCGCCGAGCTGCGGCCGGCATTAGCTTGCCCCGATGTCGCCTGCCCCGAGGTCGTCGCACCCGGGCTGGTCCGTGGGGCCGATGGTGGTGGTCGGCGCCGCCGATGCCCACGCGGCCAGCCATGCTCCACCATGCTCCGGCGATCCGTCTGCCCAGGAGAGGCGTCATTCGGTCGTCCCCATGGTCTCTCATCAGATCCGGGACGTCGGGAGCCGGGCCCCAGGGAGCGGCCGGCAGGGCCGGCGTCAGCGGGGCCGCCCGTCCGCCAGTCCTTGGTCCCTGTCGTCCGTCCGTCGTCCGTCTTCTCCCCCCTTTGTCAGTCCGGAGCGCGCCTTTTATAGCTTCAACCTCGGTCGGTCACGTGCACCACCACGATCTGTTCACATGCACCACTTCACGTGTGGCTATTAGCCGAAGGCCGCGGCTTTCAGCCGAAGGCCACGGCCTCTAGCCCGCCTGCCGAGGCCGCGGCCCCTTCCGGGCGACGCTCAGGCCGCGGCCCCTAGCCGACAGGGCCCGCCCGCCCGGAGACCCGGGAGGCCGCGGAAAGGGGCGCCAGGAAGGACGGCCGTTGGAAGGATTCCTACACATCATACAAAAAGACACGGAGTTTCTCCGCGGACATGATGGCAGAATTGTCTGCGGACACGTATGCCTCAAGCATCTTCGAAGCATGTTGCCTTCATACATGTCTCTAACATGTCAGCAGACTTCTTTTTTCTATGATTAATGTGACAGGACCGGCATGCGAGAGAGAAACACACCACAGACATTACCCCGCAGACTGCCTTTTGTACGGCATACACCGGCATGCGAGAGAGAAACACACCACAGACATTACCCCGCAGACTGCCTTTTGTACGGCATACACCGGCAGTGTGACCGAGGTGTGCACGCATCTGTATGCCGGTGATGGAGTCCGGAAGAACGAAAGAAAAGTCGCACACGTCCCAATGCTCGACGTTCTTCTCAGAGTTTGGGTCAATGACCTCTTCTTTGTCGTGGGAGTATAGTCGTTGGAGAGATCAAAGCGAGGCAGCGGTATATTCCCCGAGACCCAGCTCTTCGAACTCTCAGCGGGTCAAGGCTGTCGGCTCCTGCCAAACAGAGAGCGCCGCTTTCTGTCGGCTCACGGATAGAGATGAACTCCCATCCGTCAATAGAAGGCGGCCGACGTCAGAGCGTAAAGGGTCCATCCACGGGCCGATAGGTTTCCAGAGCCCCCCCTCCCCCCCTCCCCCCCCCCCCCCCCGAAAAAAAACATAAAAAACAACAACAACAAACAAAGCAATTCGGCGGAATGTTGCAAGCCGGATCTCCACCTCACGAGTATAGTGCCCAGTCAGAGCACGAGCTATGCTTCACAGTAACGACCCGTCAGTCACTCGAGTGCTTGAAGTGATCGTTGCCAATTATCTAAAGATAGCTCCATCTGAACTTGCAGGAAACGCTTTTCTGTCCTTCGGGAATGCTAAAGCAGACGACGACAGCGGAAAAGGATTTCTGCTGAGCTTCCCGGCACCGCATATCCGAAAGTCGCATTTTTGAATCATAAGGATAGCCATTAGACCCTTTTCAAAGAGTCCATCGAGCAACACTGATAGACGCCATTTCTTGGGCAGGAGGCGCGTGATTGGATCCCGAGCCCTCGCCGAACGCTGACGTATACCCCTCGGGTCCAATGAACGCTCAGCTCAGGGAATACGTGCCCAAAGCAAGGGCGGACAGGCGGTGGCGCAGACTTTTGAAAAGGGTCTGTTACGCCCGCTCTACGTGCTTAGTGCACGCAGTTAGAGCCTTTTTTAAACGTGCGCGCCATCTGGTAGCCGCTGATTAAACTATCCGAGTCCGCCATTGTTTGGGCACGCGCTCTGATCACGTGTTGGACACGAGGGCCGCGTCAGCGTTTGGTGTGAACTCGGCCCGGCTCGTACGGGTTCGGCGAGGAGTCGGATCCTCGGATCCAATCGCACTCTCCGTGCCAAAGAAATGGCAACTTCCAATGTTGCTTGATGGGGTTTTGAAAAGGCTCTATTGTCGATCTGTACGCGTGCACCAAGACCCAAGATGGCGGCGCTCACAAGGAGATGGGGAAACAGAGCGAACAGAGCGCCGACACCCTGAGCGTGGCGGTGGCTCTTTGCCCGTGGGTTGTCTACAATCTTTCGATACGGAGTGACGAAGAAAACGTTGGTTTTGAGGGAAATATAATATCCCTATAGCAGGTCTGACTGATTTTCTTCCAGGCGGCAGAGGAGAATCGGAGAATGGGGAAGATGGTGGTTCCGTCGTCACGTCGGATATACACCGGTTTCACGATTCAAGGCAAACGTACCTGATTGTATACTCATTATAAACTACCTCTCCAACCACTGCCGTGTGCTCAGTGACTCTAATGAAAGTAGATCGTGTAGCCACGAGGACAGAAGCACTTGTTGGAGACGCTGTTGCTAAAAGAGAACAACCTCGTTTACGCTCGTTTCGTTCACTTTATAAGGTCCGCAGACCTTTCCAATGTTTACAAAATCACAGTCCAGCGTGCGATCTTCACAGTCCAGCACGTGCGTGTTCGTCGCTTCGGAAAGCGAGCAAAGAACGCGCCATACGCACGAACACTCAAAATGGCACCGGCCACACGCTTTTTTTTAGAATGGTCTATAGGTGCATGCAAAACACCAAAACAAAACCTCCCCCAGCAAGATTTTGTTTTTTAAGCTTGACGATTTGGTCAATGCCCCTGGTACCTCTAGCATGTAGGCACGTACATCGTGATCGTGAAGGTAACTTTGGAATGTTTGCATGCGCTTGATTAAACAAGATGGCGGCGGTCAGAGGCCAATCACGTTGCAACGCCCCGTTTAACATTTCCGCAACGTCTTTCTCGCACGACAGAAGTGTCGATTTTGGCAGACGACGAACAAGAACTAGCTCCGAGCGAGTGTGAGCAAGTGTGAGCAACACTACTTAAATATGGCGTCCAGTGAATACAACCGAACTCAGGGAGCCTTAATTTGAACGCAAAAACAACACTAAGAAACTCCCCTCGTCATACGTACAAACGCTGAAAATGTCACCGAAACCGGGTTATTAGAAAGGTCTGTCCAAGCAAAACGATATATTCAAATAACCACGCAGCGTTCGCCAATAAACAAAATGTTCAGTCCGTCCCCTTGCCCTACGTACAACGTGGCTTGCACGTGACGCAATCGCATCATGCTGGTTGGCATTTCTATTTGTCCTTGCAGAGAAAAACACACTCGATGGTGAGAAATGTATGCTGCAGAAGTTACGTGCTCAGCAGCAAGACCGCCATAATGGCTGCTGAGGTGACGTCAAGGCGAGCAATGTATACATACAAGCTGTCCTTAACCCTCACGCGTAAACAAAGGATGTCCCAGGGGCAAAACCGGACCCGCGTACCGCGGTACCCACAAAAGAAGTGGCGCCCAGTTTCCAGAGGAATCTAAAATGGGGGCCCAAGGTTGACCCAACTTACAGACAAGACCTTCCATCATCTATCGACCTTTACGCCGTGTTGCCGCTCTCTAACAGTTCTTCAGGGCCCGTTCCTCCAACAAACCTTGAACGCGCCTCAATCTCTTAGCCGCCGCCTCCGAAAGCACGTCAGTCTTTTGTCGGCTCGGTTGACGAACCCCACAGGAGCGGAGCTGGTCGATCAGGTCCTCGCCATCACGCACCACTGAACATCAACAGTCTGCGCTGACGTCAACGCCGAGAGCGGAGGCTCCGAAAACAATTCACACCCATTCTTCTTTCTTTCTTTTTTCCTTCTCAAGCCGGAGGTGGATGAAACAAAAACACAAAGAGAAAAAAAGAAAAGAAAGAAAAATGAAGTCCTCATCCCTTTTGGCGCTGTTGTAAGCCCGCAGGTACCTCCTCCCCGAGTGTACAACGGCAGAAAGGGGCGGGAACGCGCGCGGCAACATTCTGTTCTTACAATGGACCGCATCGGACGCCACAAACTATTCCATAGCCAATCATAGCGCTCTCGTGATTACGCGCTCCGCGCGTCGTAGCGCCCCTTCTGAAGGACACGTGACACTCGGACGCCAGTGAATTGGCTTCGACGACTCGTAGTGTCCGACTGCGGTCCATCGTGAGGTGAAACGGATTACATAAACTCCGTTCACCGCAAAGCTGAAAGTGCGGCGGAAGCTACATACCCGTTAGAACCAGTCTTGCGTCTATCTTTCGTCACGCCATCACGCTCATGCCCGTACCTACGCGCACAGAGATGTGGCGGTCACGTGACAAAAGGAAAGCGGTTGATTGGTCAGGCGAGCGAGTCGCTACCACCGCACTTTCAGCGTAGGGGTGAACGAAGTGCAGTCCGCGTTCAGTAGACGTCTTTCGGGCGCACGCTTCGCGATGGTTTGCGCGTTGATCGGTTGGCATCTTTCGTACTGCTTCGATTGCCATTAGTGAGAGGCGCTCGGCAGTCCGTCCTCGCAAATAGTGCGGAGGTTCTGGGACGGGCTCTCCGTCCCCAATAAGATTTACGAGATTGTTTACGCTTGTGGTGGACATGGTCACGTTTCGTGCCTCGTAAAACGGCCAAGACGCAGTGCCTTTTTTATTTTTCTTTATTAACACGTGTATTACTAAATTGCCTTCGGAAGCGCGAAGCATTATTACGGTACCTCAAACGCGTCTCCACCTGGTGTACTTAGCGTCTTGTACCGCCCATGCATCGAAAGGGGTTCTGAAGTGGCAACAAATGGCGTCACAGAAACCGGCGTATCATGCTGTCGGACGTCGCGATCCTGGCGGTTGGTCGTAGAAGTTCCGGCAACAAGGACGAGCGAACTTGATTGTCGCACTCGTCGCAGCGTCCCAACTCCTGGCTGCTTGAAGCTTACGCGAACTGTCAGGCAAGAGGGCAACGTACAGCATAACAGGCAACTGCAGCATTCCCCTCCACTGTTGCGTTACCGCCTGAATCACAGCAAGCCACATTATCTCATAGGGAGCCCAGAGCGTATGCAATTTAATGGTGGACGCCTTCTGCGGAGATCGCTCGCAAGTGCGCATGCGCTGTGTTTGTCGCGCGGCGAGGACGAAAGCAGGCGGAAGGCGGAGTCGTTAGCAGACGATCGACGCGTCCGTCACCTCTCAGCTCGTATTGCAAACGCGGTGTATAAACCACGTGAACCCGATCCAGCGATGGGAAACGCTCTGTAATGTAGGTTTTCTCTGTTATGACGCTTCTATGACGTCATCAGGAGGAAATCGAGGGTCCACGTTTGAGTCGGAAACGCAATCCAGGATCCATAGCCTAAAGGCCGGTTCGCACCTTAGTTCACACCGTTCGCACAGCCCCAGTTTTCTTACGTAACGTTATGATACGAAATCTTACGTACAAGTCACCGGGACATCTGCGCTTCGTGTTAAGCGAGGCTGTATCAGTTCAAGGAGAAACCCTAGCTGGCACGCGACATCCGAGACAGGAATGTTTCGGTGACGTATACAAGTAATGTAAGAGAACATGAAAAAGCGGTGCTGTGGGGTCACACTGCTTATATGTATCATACAAAAGACAGTCTGCATACAGAATCGAACGCGAGTCACCGCGAGATTTGTGCTTCGAATGCCGTGCATGGCAGCGAGTTAAAGTAGAAAACTTGGCACGCGGTATTTGTACCACAGATATTGCAAAAACTCGTGTTTGCGGACTTTTTTTTTCTTTTGTATGATGTTTGAGCAGTGTGATTAAGGCTTAACGGAGGCTTTGTGGGGTTTTGTTTTGTTACTTGATAGCAGCAGATTACGGCCATTCGTTTTCTTCTGCCACCGCTTTGGCGTGGATGCAGAGCGCCGGTCATGAAGCTAAAGTCCTTCGGTCTTCGTTTCAAGCCCCTTCCATGAGCATGCGTGCATTTCCCCAAAATATTTGACGCGGTGTTCGTTTGCAACACAAATAAAAAGACTTGCTCGTGACGGGGTCGGGGGTTACGTGTGTTCGTATGGACAGGATTTTATTTGGTCGCACCAGACGAGAAACAAACACTGCTTCCACACACGTCCAATAGACAATTGCGAACTTGGAGCCCCGACTGGTGCTCCGTGTGTGCAAGCGCGTGCAGCGTGCGCGTGAACGAAGCTTTGACAAGCTTGCAATTGCACGGGCGTGCCCGCACAAGCAGAGACATGGCGGCGGCCAGTCGCCCGGCTTGCAATCGTCTATACCCGTTAAGAAGCTTTCTTTTCTTTTCCCTCAACGCCCGAAGTCCCGCTAAATAACCACTGAAAGATTTCACTTGTGAACAAGCGAGGTACCGTAGAACACTGTGGGCGGGTCGACCAAACAAGATGCAGGTCGTGATTTTGTTGGCATACAAACTTGAGTGTTTGTCATGCTAGTGGCCCACCATCGTCGTGCGTATCTCGAGCCATACACGGAGATAGACGGATACATAGACGGGGGCGTAGACATATACTGTGGTTTTCCTGTCCCTGCTTCAAACTTATACAATACACCTGAAAAGGGAAATACCCCAGCTCGAGGAATGTGGCTGTGAAGGGTGTGATGACTGTAAACGAAAAGTAAAACGAGCATAGGTTATGGGTGGTGTCTACATCGATTAATCAGTTAAGCATACGTCGTAAAACGGCCCCGAAACCGGCGGGGAAAGAGACCGATATGACCATGCGCTTGTGTGAGCATCGCTCAGGTATTTCCCGGCTGAAGGTCGTTTCGTTTGACTGTAAAATAATAAGAAAGGCAGGAGGCGGAAGCACTGGGAAGCCGAAGACGGAGCGCTGATTGGGGCCACACACACACACACACACACACACACACACACACACACACACACACACACACACACACACACACACACACACACACACACACACACACACACACACACGCACGCACGCACGCACACACACACAAACACGCGCGCGCGCGCGCACGCACACACGCACACACACGCGCACACACACACACACACACACACACACATAAAAAAAACTCAAAATAAAGTTTTGCTTGTCGAAGGACGAAACCTTCCTTTCGCCCATATTTACGCTATGATTTGCGAGGCAATAAGATACGAGTAATTCGTTTTCTTCTGGTGACGTTTTGGTACAGCTGAATTCACGGGAACTTGCTGCTGTCGTGCGATTTATTTGTATCGTTACAACATGAACACGGGGGCACCGTCTAAGTGGACTGAAAGACCGAACTAAAGTCACTGGTCGCTCAAGAAACACAGGGTCTGTTCGTGCTTCTCGCTTTATGATTTGTTCATTAGAGTTCTTAACGGCTAACGCCGTATAACCAGGGGCGGATTCAGGGGCGGGGGCTCCGTATGTCCTGAACCCCCTCTTGAATTCTGCATGCGTAAAAACTTAGGGCTTGGAAACGGGAAAGGGGGAGGGAGGTCTTAAACTGATGCGCTCACAAACACCTGACCCCCCCCCCCCTCTCAAGAAATACCTGCGTGTCTCCAGCTCGACGCTCGCCCTCCCGCGGCGGAAACGGGAAGCGCTCTAGTGAGGGTCCCCTGATTCTCCTGCTCAGCGGGCGCGGCGGAACTGCTCGCGATCATGGCTCGCTAAATGTCATTTCCGAATGCAAACAACACTCTTCACTGTCCCAACGTGGGGCTGCGGCCGGAATGGGATTCTATCTTATTAGAGAGTATTAGTATTGCATATAGAAGCAAACGCAAGCGCTGTGCGTTTTGCGTTAGGGTGGCGTGCTCCACGTTCAGCGTGCGCATCGTCGCCATGCTCCCATCCAAGACCGCAATTTTGGGCTCCGCACACGCGCAGCGTGGTACACGTAAAGCTAACGCAAACACACAGCGCTTGCGTTCGCTCGTATATGCAATACTAAAACTCACTACTGTTTCACCGGCTTCCAACGCCAACGATACGTGCTGCAATGAGCAGACGCGCAATCAGGTAGGCGTTCCTTCGAACTGGAAAGGCTGAGATTGGCAAAACGACGGCGAGCAAATACAAAAGTAAATAAATGTTAAAAAAAGTATTAATTTTTTTTTTTTTTTTTGGTGGGGGGAGGATTTGGTTTGGAAGGATATTGGCGGCGACTTTGGAAGTTTTGTCGATTGTTAGAAGTCGCTACTTTGATAGCACCCTCAATTAATCAAATTTTACATGAATTTCTCACATTAGCTAGAATGGTTTCATTGATTTTAGAGTTTATTTTATAACTTGTTAATTGAAAATGCTGCAATTGGCACCAGTGATGATAATTAGCACACTTTAGATTGTCATACTTGTTCACGCGTTTGAAATTAGATCATTAGCAACTACTTATTTTAGAGCTTGAAAAATTGCGTTTTCAAATATCTTACGTTTAATATTTAAATTATTATTAATGCAAATCGCGCCAATGTATGCCCCCAATTAACGCCACGATCACAAAAATACGCCATTAACCATACTAGTCTTTCCTGAAAGGTATCACTTTGTTGTTTTTTTTAGCACATAAAAAACTCTGTCATCATTATCAAGGTAGGCAAACAGTCAAACACTGGATGAAATATAAACTCCTATGGGTCACGCGTTGCTTTAAAAACAAGCACACTTCAGCTGCCTGACTCTGATTCCGTCTTTGAATTTTTCTAATGAGAACAGCGTTTCTTAATTCATTTAGGTTAATCATCTAAATACCCAAAAATCCATTGAAAGGCCGGCAGTTCATTATCTCATATGACAATTATCTGAGCGAGAAAAGGCAGAAAGAACGCACAAATATCAGCACTGATTTTTTCTACAAATAATAATATTCTATGTTACCTCTAAGGTGGATGGAAGACCCTGTCTTTAAAGGGACAAACGTTTCCGCGAACAACTTCTTTAACTAAATAATTACGGTGTGAGACACACTTTGAGCTATGAAAGAATCTGAAATTAAGACCTATACCGAGAAATTAAATCCAAAATCAAGGTTAGTTTCGGGTTCGCTCCGGAATTAAGACGTACCTCCTGGCCTAAATATTACGCTAAATGCCGTTTTTGTTTTCAGCATAAAAAGGTGACCTGCGCTCATAACACCCTAGCTTCCTAGTGTTACCAGAACTAATTTGTATCGCTCAGTGAAGCCAGCACACTAGACAGTCTCAGCAGAGGCACGCATCTCCGACCCTCACTAAACCCGCCATTTTAGAAAACGAGTGGCGCCACCTATAGTGAATTGGAGTCGCGAATACCGGTACCCGCAGCTAGGGCAATGATGATGATGAGAGGACACGTGATTTCAGCACGCGCCGCGCCGAGCTTCGCACTCCCGCCGCTGTCACACCCAGCGGCGCGGCAGTCGCCAGTGAGCCACGGTGGTCTGCGCGGCGCACCGCCGCACTCCCGGCCGGCGCTCCGGCCGCTTCTGCTCCTCTCGACGGCGAGAATGCTTTCGCATTCACAACTCATAGAAAGTGCTTACGTGTCCTCGTAATTTTTTTTAGCGCTACACCCAATCCCAAATTTTTGATCGTCCGTCCGTCCGTCCGTCCGCGCATCTTCCGCAAAGTTTAGCGGAGAAAGGAACGTCACGTGACTTCGGGGAAATTGGCGGCGCGTGACCAATACGTCAATTCAGCTGACCCGCTAAATTTGGCGTGAAATTTTACGTGTCGTGAACAAACAAACATCAATTCAGCGGGAGACTGCCGTCACGTGACCCACGTGACAATTGAGTTACCCGCTGAATTTAGCGGGAAAATATAAGTCACGTGATACGCCAATCCCCTTGCCGCTTCCCTATAATGCATGCATTATAGCTAGAACTGTTAAATTAAAGGTCATGCCTCGTTTCTTTAGAGCACAGCCCTTCGGTGCCCGTTTCCGGGCTGCGCGGTGTCAGCGTCGGTGAATGTAACAACACCATTGTTTTTCAAGGATTAAATGCGTACGTCCGAGCGTTTTCCGCTAAATTTAGGGGGGAAATTGACGTCACGTGACCTCGACACCAATTGAGTTTCCCCGCTAAATTTAGAAGGAAAATTTTCGATAAATTTCCCACTAAAGTTAGGGAGAATATTTTCTCGCGAAATTTACCGTGAACTTTGTCGAAAATTTTCCGCTAAAGGGGAAGGCAGCAGGCGAAGAGGAGGGGAGGGTACGGAGCGGAGGAAAGGCATACCCTCCCCTCCACACCCTCCCCTCCTCCTCATCCTCCTCAAAAGCTGCGCTCGAATTCGGCGTTACAGAGAATTGTAAACGCGTCTTTAATTTTTGCGTTGTATGACAAATGGGCGGTGTGAAGCCCGATTCACGTGGTGCGATTTCACTCGAAATTTCGCAGTTGCGGCGCCACTCGTGCGGAAAAAAAAAAAAACATTTTAAAGGCTGTGGTGCCTGACGTCGCAGTTGCGAAATCGCCAGCAAAATCGTGTCATGTGAATCGGGCTTCAGTGCGGCTCAAAGCATTCAGCTTCTGTACGATAATTCCTGAGTGTCTGGGTGCGCATTGTCGTGCATGTGTATCGGAATCCATCAAATTGACCAATGCTGGCTGCCTCTCTCTAAATTTCGAGTCCATTTCTTGCTTTCAGCGCGATATGGTTGCAATGGTTCCATTAGGCCGAAATAAATAAAAACGCAACTTATTGGCGGTAGGGCAACAGACAGCGATCCTAATCTTCTTTTCGGTCAGCTTGGTCCTAGCGAGGCTTCTAGAAACTTGTCAGGTGATATGGATAACCACGTGGAGGAGTTCTCCTGTTGTCACAAAGAATCCGTTTTTCATCACGGGTCGCAATTCAATCCAATAACGGGTCGTTGAAGTTCCATCTAAAGGCCCGTTCACACGCTTGCGCTTGCTTACGATTGTGTTCTTGCGATCTCTTACGACAGGAGGATAACACTGGCACACTAGTACCGTCTATAAAGTAACCCTGGAACCGCCTTTCACTAGAGCGAATGTTTTGCGGTATTTGCTAGATCAAGATGGTCCTACTTACGTGGAAATACGCGGTCCTAAAATTGTCAACAGCTTTTTCGAGCCAAGAAGGAAGGCATATGACTCTCCGAAAAAAATACAAAATATAATAAAAACCCAAGTGTTCCACGGCCATCCGATAGATGACGCCAGTGTGTTATCTCGTGGTAAGATATTTAAGAGGTTCTAAGGGACTCGGTCGTAAGCAGCCGCAAGCGTGGGAACCAGCTTTTAGAGTGCGGAGCTTGAATGAGCAAGATGTTTAAGAACCAACATGATGTCAAAAAGCATTTTTAAGATTGTATCTTAAACAGCATTTTAAAGGAGCTGTGCAACGATTTTGACGTTGAAAGAATTTGCATCTTCTACTTTGACATTGTTCATCTTGTCATAAAAGACAGAAAACACATTTCTTTCCTTCGAAATGTTGCGATTCCGCCACGTAATCGCGAGGTAAAAATTAGATTATTTCCCGACCTGCAGCCGCGGGTGGCGGCCATGAGAACCACGCGGCATGACGTCAATGGGCGACTTGTAAAAATATACGAAGTTGTGCAAATACCTGCTTCATAAAAGGTGATTTTTCTTTAAATCTCGCCGTTCCAACATAAATTTAAATGCATCAAAAACCTGGTATTCGACAAAACTTTTATTATACGGAGTTTTAGTGGCGCCATCTATCCGAGGTCAACAAAACTGTCAGCTCTATCTGTTACCGCGAACAGCCGCCAGAAGCCGGAGGGCATAGCCGGAGGGTGACTGACAAGGGCAGGGCCAGACGGGGATGACTGGACCCGGATGAGGCTCTTCCTTTCGCCATGTTGATCGCGCTGTGCAAGCACGTGGTCACGTGGTCGCGAGCGGATGAGTTCTCGCTGCTCATGATGGCTCGAGAGAGAAAGCTTCACCGCAGAGCCGTGTATACAGAGAGTTTGGTCAATGGGAGGCGCGGGCAGAGCCAGGGCGTGTACGAGACTCGGAAAGAGGGCTTGGCATGCTCTCTTGACCAACCAGAAGCCGAAAAGAATCCCCTAGCGGTGGTAACGAGAAACAGTTCTGATCAAAGGTATATGTTAGTATACAATTTCAATAATCGCGTAAGAGTGAAGTGTAGTAACTCTTTGTGGTTGAAAACACGGTGCACGTGATGTTTCGATCATGATCATGCAGAAAGATGTAAGAAACGAATGCGCCGCTCAACTCTGTTTTGCTCGGACAGAGTGTGACCGCTCGGACGGCAGATTCCCGGCCCTCGGCTCTTGGCGTAAGAATTATGTCGATCGTTCCGCAAGTCGGCACTCTTCCATCATCATTTTGAATCAGTGCGATTGCAACATCACGTGTACCATATTTTCAGTCACCGAGAGTTACTCCGACGGACTTATCAGGTTTGTTTCTCGGGACCACCACCAGGGTATTATTTCCGGCTTCTGGTTGGTCACATTCGAATTTCTGATGACGCCTTGTAGCACGCCCAGCCTGCTTTTGGCCAATGGCGCCTCCTCATTTGTCTCCTATACTTCCCAACGAATGGCCAACTCTCTACATATACGGCTCTGCTTCACCGGAACCCCGCGCGTCCCCCATTGACGTTGCAGCGCACGTGACTCGGAAGATGGTGGAGTTGAGAGGTGCCGAAAACCTCAATCTTTTTCCAATTTTAAAAGAAAAGCCAGGACATGCAGGCAAAAGTGGTTTTTTGTTCTTTACTTCAGAAAGGTCGAGACACCAACTCCCAAATTATTTAAGCAAAGCACTGAAACTGTTGCACAGCTCCTTTAAGCAGAACAAGGGCGGAGGCATGTCTTTAGCACTTTGTGGTCGCCCAGCCTCCAATTGGATTGCTGCATTAAACAATAAGAAATATGGCGAAAAACGAATCACGAACTGGAAAAAACGTGAACATAATAAAACGCGTCCTGCGTTTCTCATGCTCTCAGTGAATATACATAGAAGTCCTGACAATTAAATAAAGCTAATGCGGAGGGCAAGTTCGTCTGCTTCTTGCGCAGGGGGTAGCGGTGACGTCAGAACGCCGAGCCCTGATTGGCTGATCGCGACCCCCCTATCTGAGCGTCGTCTGCTCCTTTGCAACGTCGTCTGCTCGCAACGTCGTCTGCGTATGTCTTACCTTTCCTGCGACTTTCGGAAGTGCAGACGCCAGATTCACAAAACCATCTTACGCCAAAAGAGTGCGTAAGACAAAACGTGAGAACGAATTCGTATTCACGAAACGAAATTATCGTAAGTTTTGCTCAGGTTACGACGGAATCCTACGACGATCAACTCAGCATGGCCGACAGCGTCGCTCAGCTACTTGGTCGCGATGATCAACGAACGTTTATTTTTGTACGTGCTCTTCTCACGCGTCCCGACTGCAAGCAGCAAGAAAAAAAGTAAAAAGTACTTGAAATAAACCACGACGAACAAGAACGCTGGATCCACAAACACCCGGGAAATTCTCCAACGGCCACGATTCCACCGACCCCGAGTAAGCGAGCTCGGCAGATAGGCCTAGCAGGCACAGCGGTGCTCCGACGGTCCTTGGCCAAGACCGACTGCCCACGACCGGCTGGCGTGCTGAATGGAATATGCCCGCGCGACCCTTGTGAACCCTTCAATCTCTTCCTCTTGTCATCTCCTTGTTTTCCGAGGCAGCGGTGACTCTCGCCGGTGAAAAAGCGGTGAATCTCCGACAGACTCAGGAAAGGTAAAGCAGCCATCACTTTGACTAGCAGGCGTAAAGCAGACGATGTTAACTGCACCGACCCGCCGACGCCGTTAAAGAGTGAGGAGTCTCGCCGCACACGAGACTGTCCTCTCTGAAAGGCGAAGTCGAGCTCGCTCGTAAAGACCTGCACTTCCGAAAGTCGCAGGAAAGGTAAGACATACGCAGACGACGTTGCGAGCAGACGACGTTGCAAAGGAGCAGACGACACTCAG
The DNA here is from genome assembly GCA_013358835.2 of Ixodes persulcatus. Lineage (NCBI taxonomy): Eukaryota > Metazoa > Arthropoda > Arachnida > Ixodida > Ixodidae > Ixodes > Ixodes persulcatus. Next base: position 36,145 of record JABSTQ010011486.1, on the reverse strand, counting down.
ATAGGGGGGTCGCGATCAGCCAATCAGGGCTCGGCGTTCTGTCGTCACCGCTACTTCCTTTCTCATGCGCAGAAGACGAAAATGAGCCCACTTGCGAGGCGTATAGACTACCGCCACGTTAAGAAAAAATATTAATATCAAATTAATTATAATATTAATACGTTGATATTACGATTCAGTTATGGAACTCGAAAGAAAGGTTTGAATTTCACCAAACTTTCCGAATGGTCAAATATATCCGGCTCGATATAATGCAACATTAAAACGAGAACGTCTCCGTCCTTGGTTTCCTGAATACCACTTGTACCTAAGACGACTTATTTTTGCTTCCTATTTTTTATCCTGTTAATTTCCGCGTGACTCCCATCGTAATAACGCGTCCCTATGCACAAACAAGGCATCAGATGCGGTCACTTTTCGTAGGCGAAACCGGCACACGCAGCGTCCTCTTGGAAAACTGCCCATGCTCCGCCTCGGCCCAACCTGGCAAAGGGCGAAACGCTACAGCCCGGGTGAGCCAATCAAAAGCGACGGAACGAAACGCGTGACAGCTTTCATCAGGAGGAACCGGTAGCCGAGTGTGTTAGCTAGCGCACCGCAGCTCTGAGCACGTTCTGCGAAAGCTGCAACAGATTCCAAAGATCCTGAGTTCAATCCCCACCCTTGCTCTCTTCGATCTGGCCGAGCATCGTACCGGCATGTGCTCGTGTATCACTGCTGCGTGATGCACGTTAAAGACCGCAGGCTAGCGGTCGTACTTCACTGACTAACTTTCTCACCTACAGCGTAAACCAGAGTCACCGCATCACAAAGGCAGGCCGACCTTAAAATGCCTAAACAAAAACTTTTTTTTTTTTTACAGAAGTACTTGTACTTTGACGGTACGTTTTCACGTGCTTCATTACGACGTTTTGAATGGCTCTCCGAAAGACGCGTATGTTTAACCGCTTGCCAAGTTATGCTACCGAATGCCTGGATGTGTATCTACACGCTTTCGCAAGTGCACGCAGAGCGGGTTATATACCGAATGCCTCTTGGCGCTCATTCTCGGCCTCCCAAACTCTTGCCAAGAAATAGAAGCGCCTCCTGTTTATTCGTCGTTTATTTTCCTCGTGCTGTTGTGTGGCAGGGGAAAAAAAATAAACCTCGTATTGTGCTCCGCTTCTTCGCTGCTGCAGGCCTTGAGCATACATAGAAGATTGCAACTTTGGAGATTGGGGAGGTTAGCGCAAACCTTGACCCTGCCCCGAGTTAACTATCTGTTCTGGCGTCGTTGCCTGATCGGTCGAAATTGACCCAAGTTTAGTTGTTAGCCAAGATATAAGAGAATATCGTGCGGACGGTATGTGTATGCGGTTTTGCTGCGTGTTTGCTTGCAGCCAGATTTAGCGTTACATTCTCATTTCTCCTTTGCCATCTGTATACCATTAGATCCTTTGTATATTAATTATTCTTTTTTTTCTTGTGCCAGCACGCTGTGTTATATATCTTATATATATATATCACACTGCGTGTGTTATATATCTTAATACAAAGAGGATAGTCTCTCATACGTTGACAGTGAAGCCAGCCCAATAAAGCGATGCAGTCAGATTTTGTTTGCCACGACACCGCAGTCAGTTATCTTCGTGAACATTTTAATCTAAAATATATATATAATCCAGCTAATAATTGCGTCAAAGCACTATTTGATGAAGCGCAAAGTCTCCAAATGTAGTACATGAAAACGAATGTCGTGATAGCTCAGTCGCTGACCACACGTGCTCTACTGGAATCGCTCGTCCTTGAGAAGATTTAGTCATACATTCACGTGCTCCAATCCATGGCACAACTTTTTTGAGAATTTATTTAACTTAGCTATGAAAAACTATAAAAAAACGCGTGCATAGCACACCGAGAAAAGTATTGTTCACACTACCAACCGCAAGGCAGAAACCTTAGAAAAAATATTGGGGTAACCCAAGTTGTACACTTTTATATGTGCGTTTGGGATAAAGCAAATCATAATGTACTTAAAGTACCCTTTCGATTCCGAGGAAAATATAGAGTTCACGTTGCAGTTGCACCAATGACACGCATTACATCGTTCTTTCATACCTCCGAAAAGGCAAGAGCGCCTGTACACGCACCTTACACCAAACTAAACTTCGAAGTTAAAAATAAAAAATAAATGTCGTATACATACAAAACGTTCTGCATGACCGTAATGTAGGTATGACGAAACGCAAGCTCATAAGCTAAAAGGCGTTACGCACGGAACCAGAAACTTCGTTAAAGCATCCGTGCATAATTTTTCGTCTTAGAAAGGTAGGTAGAAAGAAGCGCTGGCTTTGTTCCCAAATCGTGGCGGTAAACCGAGAGTAGACGTGGTACCATGCTGAGACCTCAAGGTCTTTAGGTGTGCGAGAGAAAACCCGGCACCTTTGGAAACCTGGATGTCTCAGCAGCAGAAGGCAGCATTCCTTTTGCACTTATACCTTACGGTTAGTCATATCACCTTTTAAGGTGTTTACCAGTTCCCCCTTGTATTGCTGCCCACGGTGCTAGCTTCACACCTGAAGCCAAGAGTATGGAGAGCTGACGGAAGATTAACAACTAAAGGGCGTGCCTTTTGGAATTCCGTCGTCGGGACTGGAGCGAACGCGCTGTCCTCGGCGAAACATTGACAAGCTGTAAGCACAGCACGACACCGAAACTTGGAGCTGTTCGAAGCATGTTTCATCGGCCCTGGTAACGATTTCTCCCCCCTGTGGTGACGAACCCCAATTTGTGTCCAACGACAAAACTTAATCAGACTCTTGTACCCGATAAATATCCCGCAATATTATTTGTTCTCAAACCTTCTCTTCCGTTACCTCGATGACGATCAAGCGTAACAGAAGGTTACTTACAAGGTATATTTGAACTAATTGCCCGCAGTGTTAGTTGTCTGGCATGCTAACGAAGACCCCCAAGAGTGCATCTACAGACTGTTGTTAAATTATCGGGCAGTTCTTCATGCTAATGCATGCCCGCAATGTTACTTGTCGGACATACTAAATAAGGCACCAAAATTATATTTACAGATCGTTCGTAACTTACCGGGCAGTTCATGTTTTTATCGGACCTCCAGCACGTTTTTACGGGAACAAGGCTGTCCTTAACAAAACCCCAAGTTGTTTTTGTCAAAACTCGTTGTTTTTTTCCAGAAATACAGGTTGTCCCTACCAGGCCAACCACTTGTCCCTTTTAGAAATGTAAATTGTTCTTAACAAAACCCCAGGTTTTTTCTAACAGATCTTCAGGTTGTCCTTACTGGTCTACAGGTTATTCCTATCAAAACTCCAGGTAGTTCTTAACAAAACCACAGGCTGTTTATACCAGAACTTCAAGTTGCTCTTGACAGGACTCCATGATGTAATTGCCAGAATTGCAAGTTCTTCTTGTCAAAACCCCAGGTTGTTTCTACCAGAACTTCAGGTTGTTTTTACCAGGCCTACAGACTGTTCTTACCAGAACTTCAGGTTGTTCTTACCAGGTCTTTAGGATGCTCTTACCAGAACCGCAGGTTGTTCTTATCGGAACTTCGGGTTGGTCCTACCAAAACCCTAGGTTGTCCTTACCAGGCTTACAGATTGTTCCTGCCAGAACTGCAGGTTGTTCTTAGCAGAACTGTAGGATGTTTTTACAAGATCCGCAGGTTGTTCTTGTCAGAACCTCAGATTGTTCCTAGCAGAGCTCCAGGCTATCCTAACAACCAGATTTATAAGTTGTTCCTACCTGAAACGCAAGTTGTTTTGTCAGAACTCCGGGTTGTTTCTACCAAAACTCCTAGTTGTCCTTGCCAAGCGTACTGGTTATTCCTACCAGAACTTCAGATTGTTTTTACCAGTACTGTAGATTGTCCTTGTAAGAACTCTAGGTTGTTCCTACCAGAACTCCAGGGTGTCCTTACCAGGCGTACAGGTTGTTCCTACGAGAACTTCAAGTTGCTCTTACGAGGACTCTAGGATGTTCTTCCCAGAACCTCAGGTTGTTCTTGCCAAAACCCCAGGTTGTCTATACACCAGAAACTCATGATTTTTTCCAGAACAACCTGGAGGTGATGTTTAGATAGAATATTGCATTCAAACTACAGGAGGGCCTGTAAAAAAAAAAAAAAACGACCCCTTGGCACCTCGACCATGCATATTAGCGACGCTATCTGTAAGGCACAAAAAAAAAGCACACAAAGATGACGACATAAGGATTTAGTGAATGCAAAGCAGACGACTTTCAGAATCGGTAAAACTATACTCCCTGTCCGGAGCACGTTGTCGTCACTCGGGGTCTTTTGCGAAACACTTTCTTGCGAATACTTGTAGATTGCCAGTACAAAACAGAAACAGTCAGTGGACAAGTTTAACTAAAAACCGGAAAAAATTAAGCCCTACCTTTTCGTGAAACTACGCACCATTTTCTTAAAACATAAAAAAAAAGAATTATTTTGACGATTTTATGTTGATCACATGTCTTGACGGTTGTTTTCCGCGGCTTGTTTTATGGTTGTGATAGAAATAATGTTTTATGCGGGTCAATGCTTTTTATTATCTTGTTTGCCTTCCATATTTGTTTTCGATCATTGTTATCTTAGTTCTCAATATTTCATTCCAACCTGTTTTATTCAAATTTTACAGTGTTATATTCCGCAGGGTTTCCTTTTATATCCCATGCTTTTGTTACTCAGTTAATAAGTGCATTCCAGTTTTGTCTCGGTTACCTTTTGCACCGCGGTTCTTGCGTATACCTATTTATCTTATTTCTACGCGCAGCCACAAACTCAGGAGCCGCATAGATCTCAAGTTGTCACGTCCATCTCGTGAGCAGAAAAAGCGAAAGTAGAGTAATAGCAGAGCAGTTTGTGATTGTGTTGTGTGCATGTTTAGACAACTAGAAGTTAGTCAGCCCAAGGGGCATCCGGTATCTACGCGGTATATAGACAATTTAGCCCGGCGCAGTACAGCTGCTAGCTGGAAGTCTTAGCGTACATCAATCAGTAGTGATACACGACCGCACGACGGTACGTTGCACACTATATTAATTTATTTATTTATCAATACCTCATTTGAGGATTTTTGTAGGGTGGTTACACGCGCAAATACACAATTGCAACAAAATAAAAATAAAGATTTGTAGCGACCTTCACCTTTAAGGTAACGGAATTGGTGAGGGAATTGGTGTGTCACGTTGTTGGGACCGAGTGGTTGTCCGGGCACTTTGTCGGCAGGGAGCCGAGCCAGGTCAGGATCTCATTTGGAGGCCGGAATCGCGAAGGACCAGGGAGCAGGAGGGGTGTCTCTTATAACTCTGCTTATATACGTATGGACAAGTTCAACGTCAACTGGAAAACACTCGAGAACAGTGTCGAGAACACACGCTAGCAGCCGCCTGCTGCTCCTTTTATAAAGTCACATTTCCCCATATCCTTAGCAAGGAATCCCTATCTTCCATGCGTTCACAAAACGGTGTGGCCAGTGTTTGTTACGTTCAGGCACGCCCATTCCCTCTGCCTCACACATTGCCCCACGCGTCACGCACACCGAGGGCCAGACGTCCTTGGTCGGTTACCGGCGCCACCGAAGTCCGGATGGGGCAAATATTTAATAGTCCCCAAGGGCAGAATCTTGGTTTCTGTGCGCTAAAGGGATTATCCCATCAGGGCTTTAAGCTGAGAAAAAGGGCGCAAAGCCCCATCCTTTGTCCAGGGCGTCCCAAGACCGTCGGGGCGCTGTGCGTCGAGGCGAGAAAGAAGCAGCAAAGTGAGGGGCCGAATGTAAAGAGGTCTCGATGACGATGGCGTTGGTCAACTCGATGGTCCTCCACAGAACGCCACGTCATCCCCTTGCACCAAGATGCGCTGGCGCCCCGAAGTCGCTTTTCGCTTCGTTTCCGGGCATAGCTGACCGCAGCCACCCGGCGACGATGCTCAAGGGCGTTCACTGGTGCCGGCTGGATTAGACAGCGAAAGATCGTGTCCTGGGGCCTTTCACAACAACGTTAAGTATATTTTACCACTAAAATGAGCCGGAAACTGAAGAGTTATAAAGGTCACGTGACGTCGATTCCCCCGCTAATTTTAGCGGCGAAACTGGATTGGTGTCTCGGTCACAAAACGTAAATTTTCCAGCTAAATTTAGCGGGTTATTGGATTGGTATATAGGTCAAGTGACGTCAATTTCCCGCTAAATGTAGCTGGGAAACTGAATTTATGTTGTGGCCACAGGACGTGAATTTTCCCCTCTAAATTTAGCGGGGAAACTGAGTTGACGTACAGGTAACGTGACGCCACTTCCCCCGCTGAATTTAGCGGAAAATGCACAGACGGACGGACGGACGAACGGACGAACAAAATTTTGGGATTGGGGGAGTAGCGATAAAAAGCATTTCATTCTTTAAAAACAATGGTGTTGTTACATTTAAAGCACTTTAACATCACTGACAAAAAGGAAGAGCGAGCTGGCTTGGACAATGTGTTCCGGCTAACTGCCACCCATTTATCAAGGGCGATTGGATATAACGGAGTTGCTCCCATGGTTTGCGTTGTTCACCTGTTGTGTGAAGTAAGGTATTTTACTCCTTATATCTTTTCCACGTTGTTTACTATTTGGTACCTTCGTTATAATCTTGATAGCTTGGCTCTGTTCGCTAGTGGCTGGATACCCACACCTGAGACATCCAGATCGAAACGGAAAGGGGTGGGGATCAACTCTAGGATCCCCTGAGTTCTGCAGCGTGAGCTTTCGCAGTACATCTACAGAGCTGCGGTGCGCTAGCACGCTTTGCCACCGATCCCACCATCAGAGTAGAGTTTGGGGACGTGTCCATTAACATGGACAAGTCCCCGAATTCCCCCCTTGCCCGATTTCAGCTTAAAGCCTATATCCACACAGGATTCAGCCTGAATCAGTCGTGCGCCGAGGCGACCTCCGCATATAGACTACTAAAGTCTATTTCAGTGCTCTCCGATTAAAGAGTTCCGAGAAGAGCGCGTTGCACGCTGGCGCGGAGTCAGCACTCCTGGAAATCGCAGCGGAGACACTTCTCGCGTAGCCCTTGGAGCGCGCCGACCCGACGACAGCCCGTACACAGAATTCAGAGGAGTCCGACCCCGCCCTGTCCGATAGCAGCCGGAGCAGTATTGCAATCCTGGAACGCGCAAAATCACCCCCCCCCCCTCTCCCCCCCGAGATACTGCAAAGGAAGAGTCGTTTCTCGGAAATGCGGCCCTTATCGGGAAACCGCGGGTTCAACGCATACCGTAGAAGAAACACACTCCGCCGCGTGCGCGAGAGGAACCCTATACCCTTCTCACCCGACAACCTGATAGGGCTCGTGGGGGAGGGAGGTCAGACCCCTGACGGCACCGGCTTCCGAGAACTGGAATCGAAAAACACCGATTTGCATGAAGGAACTCTCACGTCTTATCGTCGTCACAGGCATCGAATGATAGCGGTGGCCGCGGCGCGCGCGGGCACAGGGTGGAGGCGTAAAGTGTACGTGGAAAGGACAGTGACCTGGGGTTCTGGCTAAGCCGCTATCAAGCCGCGAGATTACCCATTATTGCCGCACAGCGCGGGGTTGGTTCTTATCGGTGGGAGCCCCACGCGCTCGCCGCGCATGCGCGCGGTGACCAGAAGCGCGGGTTGCCAGCTCTTTTTTTTTTCTTCCCCTAGTTGTTTCCGAGAAACGCTATAGGACTGTATCGAGGGCCGGTCGCGCCCGTTCGCGGTTATCGCGATTGCGTGGGCGCTGGGAATCTCTTGCGTGGGGGGCCATGGTGTGCTTGCCGCTTGTGCGGCGGGCAGGGCCCTTTGCCAAAACAGCAACGGCGGCTGTAGTATTGGGCGGACACCGAGCTATATTGCTCTCCTTTCCAGGTGACGTCGGCGCTCCAGAGTTCGTTCACACCGGAGTACCGTTACCCTGGAAAGCGAGAGTTTTCCCGCCTCTTCTCAAGGACAGCAAGCAGCACCTGCGGCTCTATCTTTGTTTTTTCTTTGTGCTCTTTTCCCTGATAGGCGTTAAGGACTACCGCGGTGTGCGACTTAATCATGTGATCTGGACGGTCGTAGCTTGTCGAAGACATGCACTACCACACATGTAGTATTGATTCTTTTTCCCTGCGGTATTCCCTGACCACTCGATTTCTAAAAAGAAAATACGCCCACGCAAAACTATAAATTTTATCTAGAGGGTACTGTGCTGCGGAAACCTTCTTCAAGGGTGGGTTCCTCCGACTGTACCTTTAATAGTATGCAGCATGCCCTATTTGGAACATTCAATGGAGACACGCGCATTGCCTGGTAATCCCTCCAACATATGAACACTCTTACAGACATGGAAAGCTCTTGAAACAAGATTCCACCATCTACTCTACACAAACAACGCCGTTAGTCTTAACATATGCGATAACTTACTTTAAGCAAGCGCCAGTTTTTTGCTCGAAGACGCGCATGGAACGCACGAACTTTCACACAGCAGGATCAACAGTCAAAGCTCTGAAATCAGGCATTTATCTTTCGCTGCAGTACATCTTTATGTCAAAGGTACTACGTTGCCTGTTCGGACGTCAGACCTGCGGCCATTATGGTGGCGTTGATGTGGAGAGTGTAACATCTGGAGCACACATTTGGCACTACCGAATTTGTTTCTTTCGCAAACACTAGTAAAATTACTACCAGCCAAGGTGGAAAATAAATATCAGGATAAATTAAATCATGTGATTTGCGATTTAGATCACACCAGCTTTACTGTGATGATTTAAGTCAAATCTTGTCTGCAAAAGCAACCCTAAAAATAGTTTTTGTTTCAACTTCCGTGTGTCTATCATTTGATGCTTTCTGCATGCATTGAAGTCAAAGAATCATCAAGCAAAAAAGGCAATCTGTCTTCCTGTGGCTCTCGTTTGTAATGGCCCGCACGCCTATGAGCCCGCTTGCTATTAGGGGAACCTGCTGCGTCCGGACAATTGATGATATTCTGTCATGAATGTGTAACTTAACCGCAGTCGAAGCGCGACATTGCGAGAAGACACGCAAGCACATACCGAGATTCTCAAAATTATGGCTGTACTCAGCTGCGCCTTATTGCCCCTTCGCCATGTATACATTCGAGGGCGCTTTGATTTATCGTAAATTTTATTCCCGTAGAACCGCATATTAGAAGAAGACCCAGGGCGAACTTCCCTTGGCACTTCAGAATCACGCCTGTACACCTCTAGCGCTTATCATACACAGGGTGTTTGCTTTTAATTCAGACAGGTTTACTTTAAGAAATCCGGGATAGGTACACTGCTGGTTGTGCAGGTGAGTTATACGGTCAGGAGGACATAATATAGAGGGTTATTCCTCTCGCTACGTCACATAATTCACTAGAATGTGTTAGTTATATCTTAATTAGTGAAAATAAACATACAGTTATAATTAGAAACTTGCTGAGCGACATCGGAAACCCTCTAAATCAGTCAATATTAGATGGACTAGGAGCACGTGAGACGCGTTGGGGTGCACTAAAGTTTCAACTCGTGCATAAAGCACAAGGCTAGTGGGGGAAAAACGCGGATGATTAGATTATCATACTTTTTTGCGTTTGGCGTTTATGAAGAATGCCAACAGTATAAAAAAGTAAATAAATAAATAAACAACCAAATTTGAGGAAGGTTAAGTAGAAGGGGAGCACGTTGGTTCCAATTAGACGTTACTGAAGATATAAGCAGAAAGAACTAACAAAGAGCACATCTTCCTTTTATGACAGTCATGTCGTGACATTCTCCGTGGGGGTGCGGGGGACACGCCGGGACACGAAGCACAGGCAAGAAGCCCCTACATGCGTTGTAAGAAGGGTGACGACGACATGGGAGATGGGGAGGCAACGGTGAGAATGACAGAAGGGGAAGGACAGAAAACCGGTCGGGAAAATCGGGGAGAAAGAAGTGGAGGGAAGCGGCGCACTGCGAAACACGAAGAACGGTGGGCTCTCCTTGGCATGCGAGTCCGGAACGGAAGGGGGGGGGGGGGGGGGGTAGTTTGAGGGGGGGCACTAGACTGTCTGGAGGGATCCCACTGGAACGCCGAAAGTGAAGTGCTGGAGTCCGAGTTTCCGACCACAGGAACCCTCCAAGCGCGGCAGAAGCCCGGACCTCCACCACCGAGAGCCCCGGCGAGAAACCCGCCAGCTCGACCGATCTAGTCAGACTGGAGTCTGGACCAAGACATGCCATACACGAGCCTCGCCCGTGTCCTCTCCCTGAGACGTTACCAGCTGGGACGGACTGCCCTAGTCATCCCTGTCCAGGACCCTACTGCAGAGCGGTCGTGCTGCAGAGGCTGTGAGCAGCGGACACCACCAGCAACGACTACTAACTCCTATTAAAATTTGTAAACGTTAAATTTGCCTTCGTCTTGTCTCTCCTCCTCTCAGTGTGGACACACCACAGCGTGTCTGCGCTTCCTCTGGTGCGGTCATCACTCTGTCACATTTGTAATACAAAAACTACCTGCAGACGAGCTCCAAGCACACATATATTAGGAGCAAACATGCTCAAGACATGGTTGGGCCGTGACCGCAGATCATTTTGTCATCATGCCGGCAACGAACACCGTTTCTTTTGTATGATGTACAAGCAGAGTGACTGCGTCTTAAAAAAAGGTTTAGTGCTTGCTTTAAAGTAAAGAAAGGCAATTACGACGGCAAATGTCTACAAAAATATATCTCAAACGGCACTCCATCGGGCATCTTGTGATTTAAGACGGAACCGGCCCTTTCTGGTTTTCTTGGACCCGGTTTCTTCTGAGGCCCCATTGAGCATCGGCTGGCAGGCGTCTACGACGGAGGAAGGCAGTTTCACCTTCCTCTCGCGATGGCTCGGGTCCAGGAAGCGAGGCCGCATGTCCAAGGCCTTTTCGGGGAAGGAGGGCCCGGGCGGCCGCGAAACGGCGTTCAAGGTTTCTCCTGCCGGGATCGTTGGCCTCTCAAGGAAGCTGCGGAGTTGCTCAAGAGACCCGTGAGATAAGACCCAAGGACCCTATGCGCGCGCACTCTCTCTTCTCTGCCCTAGCTTTCCAAGGGCTGAATCTCGCGATTCTTGTAAACAGCATCACGCAGCTCCAATGAGGTAATGTGCATGTCTCACAGAGATAAGTATTGAAGTACTAGAGAGATTACGCGCAATGAGCAATCAACAAACAGATTGTTCAAATGAACTGACGCAGTTGACCTTGCGCTGATAATACCTATTAATTGTAGGTAGTATTTGCATTTTTACAAGATTACAATTGCAAAGTTTCTCATAAAATTCCTGTAATAAAACCCCAAAACAAAGTGATATCACTTTCTCTCTCTCTCTTTCATTCTCTGCCCTTTCTTTCCAATGGGTGAATCTCTAGGTTTTCGTAAACAGCATCACGCTGCTTTAATGGGGTAACACACATGTCTCACAGAGATAAGTATTGAAGTGCCATAAAGATTGTGTCCCGTGGTGTGTAGTCAACATACATATTTATTGAATTAACTGACGCAGCTGACCTCGCGCTGCTGATACCTATCACAAGATCCCACTTTGAACGTTGCTCAAAATATTCGTGTAATAAGACCCAAGGATCCAGTTCCCCCCTCTCTCTCTCTCTCTCTCTCTTTCTCTGCCTTAGCTTGTCAAGGGCTGAAGTTCATGGTACTCGTAAACAGCATCACGATACGGCCAATGGGGTAACACATATGCCTCACAGAGATAAGTAATTGAAGCGCCACAGAGATTATGTCCGGTGATGAGCAATCAACATCTAGATTGCTCGAATTAAATGACGCAGTTGGCTTTTACGATGCTGATACTCCTTCGCCGTATGCAACATTTAAACGTACAAACATTACACTTTAAGTACTTAAACTAAGAAAATAAGTTCCTATGATACTCAGATTGACTTCAGGTGTGTTTCGCCAATAAGTTTGCCTCAGTCTTTTAGCGTAGCGTCGGCGGCTATTTTGAGGCGTACACAAGAAACTCATTTTAAACTTGTTTAAACAGGCCTGGGACCTCACAAACAGTCAGTGTTGCTTGCCTGCAGGAAAAGCCAAAACTGTGTGAAAATTCCAGAGTTGCGTATAAACATTCCAAATCTAGCTGCTGTTGTGTGCCCTTTTTAATGGGAAAAGGGTATGCCTGCGCGCACCGCAATGTCCTCCTTTCGCAAGCATAATATTTGTACATGCGGGAAAAAAGACGAGGAAAGGAAAGATATTTCCAGATAAGTAGCATGTAACTAGTTTAATTAAGGATAATGATTCAATGTACGCACAGAAAATTAGTAATTACGCTCTGAAACCTAACGCTGCAGCTTGACGACGTCTTCAAGTCTCGCCGCATGTAGGGTCGCGATGAAGCAAGCCACTTAAACAAAGCCACGATTTAAGAAGACGCTACCAGATTATGTTTATATTGGGTAAGATGTGGTTCCCGGGTAAATTTAGTGAGAAAAAGGCGGGGAAGACGAAGAAATGACGTGAAATGCTTGACGATGGCCTGTTGCGCTTGAATGGTTATTGTTCATATGGTAACAACAGTGACGCCAAGACCTTGCATCACCGCCAGCAACAATAACGAAAAGAAAATACTATAAGCAAACGACGCACATTTTGAGAGCCCCGACTATTTTCTCCATCGGGGAAGCTCCGAAGAATAGTAACGGCTTCACGCTCATTTTCCTGCGGCTTTTCCTCTTTGGTTGAGCCTCTACAGGAAGGGACACGCTCTGCTCACGCGCTCTTTGCGCCACAAACACCGGATGTACGAATGGCTTCCAAAGGATTTAAAAGAACCGGTATACTCTTAAGCTGTCTGAAGGAAGGGTGTACCTAGCGTGAAAATTCTTCTGTTAGAGCTCATAGAAACGTTGACGTTCTCAAATTGCCGATGGGGACAGCGTACCGTCTCTTGAGCAAAAGCTGGATACGGATGCTTGAAATTCCATACAGATTTCTCGCAAAGTAATCCGTGAGCCGTTAAAAACGCGGCTGAGTGTGGTTCAATAACCCCTTGTGGCTGTAGTTTAGGTAGATTGAACGACAGCAAAGCTGCTTGGCTGAAGACGATAACCTGGCCCTTTCCTTTGAACTTGTTAACATTTCTTTCCAGCTTTTTGAGACACGAGTCTTTCGTCCGGGTATTTTTACAGGAAGTGAAAATAAAATAAAAAGGTCATAAGTGTACCCCGAAAGAGGCCCATCACGAAAATGAAGGGTCTTTGGTACAAGTCCGATCATGTCAAGGCAGGTATATACTCGTCACACCCAGAAAAAAAAGGAAGTTTTCCGCACTATTTCTGCGCTACACGAAGTAGTTCTTACAAAGATTTGATTGTCGGAGGGATGAACTATGCTTTTCGTGTTTAAAACATGTGTGATTCGACAAAAATAACAGGAAGCTAATCTAAAATTTACTCATATACATCTTAATTCACAACATCAAGGAGTAAATCAGTAATGGGGCAGACTCTTACCAAAATGACGGCTGCCATTTTGCAACTCTCAAAAATACATTTTATTTATTTGTTTAAAAATATTTTGATATGCTTCTAGACACACTAGTTTGGTTTGATATCACAAGAGCACTAGCAGGATTTTATGTCACGACCAAAATAAATAAAAGAATCCGCGATGATTGGGTTCAATCAAACACGATGATACGAATTCTGAGACTGATGTGTGGATACAGGCTTTCATCATTTCGCCTATGTTGTGCTCTAGTAGTGCACCATCGGAACAAAATAATCTTCCGGTACTACCGGAACATTATTCTTATCACATAATTTTCTAAAATATAAACAAATACCGAGTTGCTTTAAAACCTGAGCATAACTTTGACGCGGCCCAAATCTTTATTACTTTTCCTTTTTCGTGTACTTTGTTTTCTTCTTGGTAGCCAGATAAATAGTTGATTGAAAGCAACGTATTTAAAAGTAAACAGATGAAGAATGTATCAGCAAATCGAAGCAATACATGCAAACTAACTTGATTAACGCTTGGTTATTTTGCTTTAGTTAACTATTTACGCACCAGTTCAATGACATTCTGATGACTATCAGCTTGTGGCGCAAGGCGTACAAATTTCGGAACTCTCATTTTTACTTGCGCGCAGTGAATTGGTACCAGAATTCGCATACCAGAGTTTAAGGAAACAAGAAAGCCACCAATGCGTAATCCAATGTCCTTGGTCATCAAGAGGTTGGGACACATACACTCTGTCTGGACGCTGCCGATCGTCTCAACAAGAAGTTAGGACAGAAAGTGCGTGTAGACGTCAATGCGGATCATCTAAACGCTGGTCAAGCAATAGGATGAAACGAAACGTGGCGATGTTAGAAAACGACCGCGGAGCTGTGGATAGCTTTGACGTTGGTCATGTAGAGCATGCGTCACATTTTTTTACGTGACCACTATACTCGTTCCCACCTCAAGAACCGTAGTAAAAACGTGCAGCTCCTCGCGGAGGATTACTAATTTCCTCCTTGCATGTAGAGAATTAAGATACATGTTGGTGTATTTTAGATTAGATATGTGTTATCTTATGAAGACGTGCACGTTTCAAGCATCAAAAGCATCGCTTATTCCTCCTAACAACCAAATCTTGTAAAACTATCTCGCGCGACGTATGAACAATGCGCAAAACTTCCTTTCTTTTTTTTAGGTGAAAACGAGTATAGTTGCTTATAAGAAGAGGATCCAAATCGTGTGGCACTGATCGAACTGAACGTTTCATTTGACAAAGGTCTTCAAAAATGTCGCCGTGCCATTTAGAGAAACATATCTACCTATATCGCGAGAAGAACTGAGAGACGGAGCTTTTTGCGTTAGACAGTCTATTGTTCCCGAGTGTAAAACATCCACTATGCTTTGCGTAATTACACAAGATTTCGCAATAAAAGAAATCACGTATTTCTTTGAGCGAAGCGTCAACAAACTAAACAAATTAGTTTTTTTTTGTATATAAGTTTATGCTGATGCTATAAGTACTTTTTCACCTCATTCAGTTCCTTCCCGGCGCGCAGCCAAGGTTAAAAATATCTAGCTTCCTCTATGAGGCTTTAATTTGGTTGAACGTTTCATATATGGTTTACAATGAGTTCAGTTAAGGCGCGATGTAAAGATAGTGGTATTTACTCGACACCGTATTTAAACATGTCGTTCGCAGCGCATACTCAGCACTTCATCCAGTAACATCCTAGGAACGCGGGGTGTGGCCTATACGGAACGCAAGTCCGTCTGCTTCTTGCTGAAGGGTTGCGGTGACGTCAGAACGCCGAGCTTTGGTTGGCTCTGATTGAAATAATAGTGGGTAGGCCTCAATGCTATAGCTGCCTTGAGGTCTATGCCGACTATCCTTCCAATCGGAGCCAATCAGAGCTCGGAGTTCTGACGTCAGCGCAACCCCTGCGCTAGAAGCAGACGGACTTGCGCTCCGCATTATCTTCACGCTTTGTGCCTCACGAGTCGTTCTTCTTCGTTCTTTACGGCTGATTCCGCCGTCTCATAGGGCTGTGGAACAATCATAAGGTGTCATGTATTGTTTGCCAAGAACAACAATTTTGAGGGAGTAGTCTGCACGCCGAACGTGCATGAATGTACATTACACCCAGTCAAGATCTTTGTTCTAGGCGTACGATAAATGGGAGCTATAGGTTTGAGCGTGCCCTAATACAACGTCCTCAAACATGGCGACTGGTGAATGCCATATAGAGAAGCTAGCGTGCAGAATGAGTTAGCACGCTATAGACAACAGTTTTTATGCAATTAAGATTTTTACAAGAGGATACTTCGGTTGCCCCACTACAGTGGCCAGAATTCACGTCTGTACGCGCAACCTGAAACAAAAAAGGCTAATCTTAGTGTGTGCTAACATCACTTCATTAACTCAGCATGTTCTTCTGCAAAGTTAGTTCTGGACACACCTACTCTTGTCGTTACAAACATCGTTCCCAATACCATATTCGTTTCGTGTAGCAATAAATCCACACCAGAGCCCAGAAAACAAAGATTGCGCAAAGTGATCAAAGGGATGAAAAAATAACTTCCGCATAAAGAAAATATTGTGATGTCTGTGGTTTAAATACCACGTGATAACCACCCTGGTTTCGTATGCTCAAGCACGCTCATCTTCCGTCGTGATCGGAGTGAGAGTGGACTTCTTTGATTCAGAACACGCAACAAACGGTCACTTGTACGCCTTGCATCGGCACATGTATTTGATACGTGATTTCCTGCATCGGTGAGGGTAACAACGTTGTTGGAGATTACTATCGTTATAGACAATATCAAAACCTGATTGGGAAGCAGACATCTCACATGATTCTCTTGAAGCTTCAAGGTTAGAGAAGTTTTAAAATAAATCTGAAGTGGATTATTTTGAGGAAGAAAAAACAGGGTGATTCCATTGCTTAATACAATCAGATGACAAAGTCGCCAGATTAAATAGGCTTCAACCAGACGTGTTTCTCCTGCGCTCCAAGGTTGAACACGTATCAAATTAAATCTTAAGGAAGTTCTTTGAAAACAACTGATTGCCTAATAAAGTCATATGACAAAGTCGCCGGATTCAATAGGCTTCAACCAGACGTGTTTCTCTTACGCTCCAAGGTTGAACACGTATCAAATTAAATCTTAAGAAGATTCTTAAAAACAACTGAAGGAGTCAGCTACAGAGTAGTGACAGTGACAGTGTCAACTGGCTGTTTGTGTAGGCTTCAGACAGACATTTGTATTATCTATATCGTGCAATTTTCTAGGGTAGAGTCAAATTTACCGCGTGCCTATGGTAAAAGCAAGAAGGCAGGCGAACTGCTTAAGGATAAGGAGTTTAGTTTCTGTCCGTTCTTTTTTGTCCCCTCGCTCCAGGGTTACTATGTCTGCCTATGGTTGCTCTTGAGGCCCAGTTCCTCAACAATAGGTTTACAGGGTGCGTGCATTCGTTTTAAACTCGCTCAGTTTATGTTTTGTGGAAAAAGGGTAGAATTTGTATTAAGTCTGTTTGGCAACCGTTAGCGTATCATAAGGTGTCAGTCTGGAAACATTAACATGTTAGGTATCGGATTTGTTTTTAATTGAAAAAAACGTTTGTCTAGCATATACGCGACATTGCCGTCAGGGCCAATCGAATATAGAAGCAGTTTCCGATCTAGCAGTTCATCGTAACATGCGAAAAGCATGTTGTGTAGCATCAAAGATGATCTGACATTGCATGAGATATAGCATAACGCAATGTGCATCGGTTAGTTCTTCACGCTTTCCATAGCAGACGTGTTTCCTTCTTCACGTCCACTTGACAACATGCAGAAGTCAACTGACTTAACGGGACGACGTGCGTCCACTTAATTGTTTGTAGTTTTATTCCTCGTCAAAAAAACCGCCACACTAGAAGACCGCGCCAGCTTTCGACTGCAGGAAAGACAGACGTTCCTAGAGCACTTTCATGAAAAAAGAATATAAAACACCATTCACTTTACTGTAGATCTACTCATCGAGTTTTTTCCAATAAAAAATCAATCACCTAAATTGTTTAAGACATAACTAAGCCTAGAGGTCTGCGCGGTCCGATATTTAGAAGCCCGGCCCAGCCCGGCCCCCGGTCTCTTGGGCCCGGAACCGCCCGCGGCCCGCTATTCATTTCCGACAGTCGACCCGGCCCTGCGCGGCCCGACGGTAATTTTCATGGGCCCGCTAAGGCCCGCTCCATTTTAGCCCAGCATGAATAGCTCACAAAGTACGCGGCATGGCAGCTGGCTTGCCACTGCTACACATACGTTGATTCCGGTACCCGATAGTCAATGCAGTAAGCACATATATATTTTTTATTTGCTGCTATTATTAGACGGACCAATCTGTGGGCCTAAGCAGATCGTTAGGAAAAGAACACCCCGATCGACCTCTTCTGCAATCAAACCCAGCGGAAAGGACGGAAAAACAAAAATGCAAGCAGAAATAAACCAAATCATGTGTCTAAGTTGAAATGAAAGGCAAACGTCAGCGACCGGTTTTGACAAAAAGACGGGCAAAGTTCTAAATTGCCGACTTTCGCTGGGTACAACCGAAAAAAAAAAAAAAGAATTCTCCGCCTCTCGCGGTGGTGTATGAGAAAACGTTTAGGAAAAGCACCCTGAGGGGTGCTTTTCCTAGACGGTTTTCACATGGGAACCTCTTCACCCATATTGTGGATGCACGCACTCGTATGTACTGGATTGTTTACGTCGGCGAGGGTGAACATTGTGTAGGCGAGGCGCGTATGTGTGCGTGTTGATGGGGAGAAGCGATGGTACGACAGCGGCGCCACTGCTGACGAAAAGGAACGCCGCGCCTCTAGTGCTTCGGAAGGGCATTCGCTGCAGCTGCTGCACACCAAACAGTAAAAACGCACACACACACACACACACACACACACACACACACACACACACGCACAGGCTTTCAGCATTTGGGTCTGCCCCACTGTGCTTCCTCTCTCCCCCGACCACGACGACCAATCAAAATCACGAGCGGTTTTTCTTTTCTCAAAATAATAAGCAGTATTTTAGCTAGAAATTTATTTTTTCTAACTTTATAATTTTTATACTTGGTCATTCATTTACGGCCACTCACTGATATACCCCATAAGTGACTTTGTTAGACGCAGTGCCATCCTAAGTGAGGATTGGAGACGTTGGACCTTATGGTTCGTTTGTCAATATGGAATTGTAGTAGACCGTTTTTCTCCTCCGCTACGGTATCCGTGACGAAAACGTCGCAGCTGCGCATGCGCGCCGCCAGCCTTATCTGCATAGTTCAAGGTCTTGTGGCGGATTACGGTGCGCTATCCGGGTGCTTAGCGGGCTGCGGAAACGGTCTACTACAATTCTCCAATGTCTCTTTTCCAACGTACGCATTAGTCGCATCACAAATCTCCGGTAATTTTCATCAATCTCAAGCTTATTGCTGTTGGGGCCTTTCCCACACAGATTACTAATAATAAAGCCCACATCTTTACAGAAGGCACCGAGAACGCCTCTATTGACCCAACGCGTAAACACGATGTGATGCGTCTAGTGCGTACGTTGGAAAAGAGACACCAGCAAACGAAACATAACGGCTGACGTATCCAGCCCTCCCGCAGGATGGTGCTGCGCCTAAAAAAGTCATATGAGTAAGTGACCGTAAATGGATGACCAAGTCTAAAAATTTATAAAGTGCAAAAAATCATTTCTAGCTAAAATAGTGCTTATTACATTTAGAGAAAACAAAACAAAACAAAAAATCTCGCGATTTTGAATGACCGTGCACCGAAATGTCCGTGCACCGAAAAGTCCGTGCACCAAAATGTCCGCGCACCGAAACGTCCCACACCAAAAAGTCCGTGCACCGAAATGTCCGTGCACCGAAGTGTACGTGCACCAAAAAGTCCGCTTCTTGCGCCGGGGTTGCGGTGACGTCGGCACGCCGCGCTCTGATTGGCTCTGATTGGAAGGATCGTGGTAGCTCGCTGCCTCGAGGTCTACCCACTATCCTTCCAATCGGAGCCAATCAGAGCTCGGCGTCTGGTCCCCTAGCGGAATCCATCCGCGTGACGTGGGCCGGACGGGCCGTCCGGACCAGGACGTAGGCCCCTACACAAAATAAAGCTTTGCTTGCTTGCTTGCTTGCACCGAAAAGTCAGTGCACCGAAAAGACCGCACCGAAACGCCCTACACCGAAATGTCCGGATCCCCGGCCCGCCTTGTAGACTTGAACGCAACGTTCGTACCCGGACCGGCCCCTTCATGAATGTTAGCCGCCTCGGTGGCTCCGACTCGAAGCCTCCGAGGCGAGGGCGCCGGCCTACGGATTCCCATGTGGCGGGTTCGAGTCCCGACCGAGGTGCCCGCAATCTGACGGAGGTTTATTGCGGAGAAGGCGCCGTGTAACCGAGCTTTTGGTTGCACGTCAAAAGATCCCCAAATAGTCGAAATTAATCCTCAGTCCTCCGCTGGGGCGTGCCAGATGCTCGTCGTTGGTTTGGCACGTAAAACTCCAAATTTGACTTCCCTTCATGAATGTAGCCGTGAAGCCCGAGCCCGGCCCGTGGCCCGCAGGCTGCCCCGTACTTGTGCAGCTGCCTAGTCCAGCCTGTACAGTCGCGGACAGCTAAATTAAGAAAGGCAGGGCCTAGCGAGTTCTGTGCACCTTATCACCCTTCCTTAGCCAATAAGGTTGTTGCGTTATCCGATAAAAACACCGAAGCACAAAACACTATACTTCGTTTCAGCTTCGGTCCGAGTGCGGCCGATGTAATGAGCCGAAGGGCCAATCAAACAGCGAAGAGGCACAACGTCATGGCGTGCTCTCTGCACTTGATAGGACCAGCGGGTATTAGCCGACTCTCTGTGCGTGCTCTTACGCCGGCTAGTCCTATCAAGTGCAGAGAGCACGCCATGACGTTGCGCTTTTTGCGCTGTTTGATTGGCCCTTCGGCCGATAACATCGGCCGCGCTCGGACCGAAGGTAAAACGAAGTATAGAAGCAAAATGGTCATCCTAAGTTCCCTTCTCATAGGATGTCCTTAGCAGGCTGTTACATTGTGAGTAGGAGGATGTCCACACTTTCTATAAGGGGCTCCCGGAAAGACCCTTGGAAGGTATTAGCTAGTCATGGTGGCACGTTCTACGCACACGCGACCTAGCACGTCACTCTAGTCATTGACAACTCTAGAAACACCCTGAGTTTTCTTAAACTGTCAGTGACGGTAATTGAACGGAGAGTGACTATACACGGATTTCCAATCATGTTGATCCGAGGCGCACTTGGACCCCAGCCATCAGCCGCTTTGTAAAGACAAGAAAAAAGAAAGAAAGCATGGGATCCTTCGCCTTGTTGACACTGCCAGGAACTGAGTCAAGGACAGATAGCTCCTTGGCAAGCCCTCCCTGAAGGTGCTTTTGTTATGAAGGCCAGCCACGAGGAAGGAATGGCCGATAAGCAGAGACCTCAGGCAAGACGAGCAACATTTCGCGGATTCGATAAGTTCCCCTCCCCTCCCCCTCCAGTTCCCAGCATTTGAGCGTCAGCATTTGCGGAGAGCACAATGTGTGGGGGGAGGAGGGTGAAGCAGCCTTATCCAAAAGTTCCGAGAAATCGAAATACGACGTAGCAGAAATGAGCCATACCGGGCAGATTACCTAGTGGAGCAAGAGTCAACGAAGGATAAGAGGGGGAGGGGGGAGGCATCTTCTTGTTATTGTTCTGGTACAGCGTTCTTCACGCGCCAATGTGTCGTGAATTGTGAGATATATTTTCTTTTAACAAGAAACACTTACGTAGCTTCGCTTACTGTGATGGGAAGGAATTGATTGCAGATGCGAATAGGGTCGGCTGCCGATTATGAGGGTTTTTTTTGTATTTTTTCAACAATCACCGTTACTTTCAGTCGAAGACTCGTCCAGGTGATAAGAAGAGCGTAGCTCTAGGATTCCTGAAATAGTCGCGGGGAATTACGGAGGATGACGGGTTACTGGAAAGAAGAGATACCTGGAAAACGGAGACAAACATGTAATGAAAATAAAAAGGGAACACCGGGGCAAATCTTGTTTGAATTACTTTATTATTTTGAATTGATACTTATTTTCATGCATATTCCTTATTCATTGTCAGCCTATTCATTTTTATTGCCTCTCAATCATCGCATTAAATGCATAAGAAAAAAACTTTCCCGAGATTGCGGCACACGTGCATGCTTTCCCTCACCTAGCAGTTGATTACAGCATATTTAAATTTTGGTGGAAACAGCAACCGATGCGTTTCGTCTAACACCTCCTTGAAAACGAGGCCGTAGTGTTGAAATTTCGGCGTCGCCTAAAGAAGGCCCCCTGGGGATTTCAGATTGGAGACGAGTGCTGCCTCAGGGTTCAGCTCAGACTCGTGTCCAGTCAGTGAGAACACGAGTCCCTGCCGAACGATGACGTAGTATTCGTGTCCAATCGGTGCGCCGCGTTGGTCTTCTCTGGGTGACGCCGAAAATGTAGCACCCCAACTTTGTTATCTAAACTTGCGGATAACTTTCTGTGGCTACGCAGCCAAAGCTATAGGCGCACGTGCGCTCGCGTATTTTGAGCGCCCAACAAAGCTGTGCACCCGCACTCTTCACTTCTGAAATACCAGAGAAAATTGTCCGCGATTATAGGAGGTGTGGATATGCGCATGGTTTCCCATCGCTCTGAAATCAAAGCGTTATCTTCTTCGACCTGCAGTGAGAGACTGTGATAATGCTTTGCGAAGCTCAAGCTCGTCCGCGCCTTGCGCCGGGGTTGCGGTGACTTCAGAACGGCGCGCTCCGATTGGCTCGGATTGGAAGGATCCTGGTAGCTCGCTGCCTCGAGGTCTACCCACCATCCTTCTAATCGGAGCCAATCGGAGCTCGGCGTTCTGAAGTCATCGCATAACTTGCGCAAGAAGCAGACCACCTTGCGCTCCGCATACCTTGACTCATCATGTCCGGACGCAGTCGAAAACCCGAGCATCTCCAACCACGAACACTCATACTGAAATTGCAAGTCATTGAGCCTTTCTTGTGCATGATTGGTCTAGCGATAACAGAACACGTACATATATAAACATGACGAACGCCATGCCGTTGCGCTTTCGACGCTTTTTGGACTTGGACTTAAGGTGAAACGAAGTATACATCAACACGCTGTTTACAAACACGCCTGCGTTTGAACGCACCAAGGGGGGGGGGGGGTGCACTGCGCGTGCGCAGAAACAAGGTTGGCGTCAGATAAAGCGTCTGCGCATGTCCAGTACCGACAGCAGCGCCACTGCAGTGGTCGGTCTGTTGTGCTTTCTGCTCCGAAAACGTTTTGCCATTGAGAGTGAGCCGCGTTTATTTGTTGAATGAATCGTTGAAGGTACGGCGTCACGTCGGTGTTGTGCAGGCTGCCTAATCAAACTGGAAGGCGTTGCAAAAAGTCAAGTTCGGCTCAGAAAAAATTGTTTTCTGAAAGAAAAAAATGTAAGGTTAACTGGTTGCACAGGAATCTAAAGACCTCACGCTTTAACTGAAACAATGGCGTACTCAGTGCCAATTTTTCTTTTTCAGTAAGGAACTCCGAATTTTTAGATAAATATAGAACTCGACAAAAGAATAAAAAAATTTTGATTAGCTAAGAAATAAATAAAAAATGCAAACAGTACTTTCAGGGTCTTCTTACATGGTAGGAACAGTGCGATTTGACAGGGGACAAGAAACAACAAGTGTGCACGCACAGCGCCATGTCTGTGCACTTCTTGTTTCTTGTCCTTTTTCAAGTCGCGCTGTTCCCCTCTTGTAAGATGATCAACCAACTCGCCCAACTTTCTGTAATGTTGTTCACAGGATCCCCTGGAAACAACCTATCATAAAACGTGACAAAATAATAATATTGCGCGCGTTTCGGAGCATGTTTTAATGGGCCAATGATAAGCTTCCTTGGTTACATCAACGCACGACAGCTTTGCCAGAAGCGGCGCTGGCCATCTTTGATGACGAAGGACATACTTGATGTCGAAAAAGAGTTGCTGAAGTCGTTTAGCTTTTTGCAAAGCGTAGTATAGTGCGCGACACCGAGTTTCACGATTTTTGACATTTCCTTCAAGTGTCGTCCACTCTGCCTTTCGTATTGTTGTAGCACGCTGGGGTTTGGCAGTTGGAAGAAATTATTAGAAAAATGACAACCAAATATAACCATTTTGTTGATGGAAATCTCTCGCATACCTCGTGTGACGCAATTAAGAGGATGGCTGGCAAACTGCTCATTGTTTTTCTGATTATGCTGGCATGTGGAGTTCATGAAGTCAACATAAGAATAAAAATATGACACAATTTTATGGAGCTTGATTGGTTATTCGCTTTGGATGTCATCTAATCAAATCGTGCATTAAGTCAGAGACCGGATTGATAGGTGGATGTTGTGTATACCTTTTGTATCAGGCGGTAGCTTGCGACATATAGACCGTCAACTTTGAATACAATGTTGCACGTCGTATCAGAAAAAAAAAACACATTAAAGGTGAAGAAATGTTCGAAAATGTTTTGCACCGAAGTCTTCAGCATGAATATGATGACGATAGATCAACTTTCATCAAATGTGAACCGGCTTGATCTGTTTGTGTCCAGAAGCCTACGCGTCATCCAGCCGGCTCACTTCACCTTGAACTCAGCGCGCACCGCGGCGACAAACCCCTTGCGTCCCATTCCACGGACATCACGCTACAAGGGCGAGAACCCGACTGCATACATCGCTTAGCAATGTCGCCAGAGTCCGTTGCCTCCAAGTGTTTGCCTGTTTGTTTCTTTCCTCGTCGGCATGCATGTCTTGCAACAAGATGTTGCAGCGCGACGCCAGCCCTCTTAATCGCTCGTACTTCCCGGCAAAGAATGTTACCAACGAGCACGGGTGCCATAATTGGATATCGTCATCGACCCCCCGCATCTGTCTTGTGAACACGTGCAACGTCTCTCGTGTAAATGCCCGACGCCTGCTTTCCCTCATCAGTAACTCCTGCTAATGACTCTCTGTAGCAAGTTCTGCATTTTTCCCCGTGTCTCTGTATTTGTGCGTGTGTACGTACGAGCCAGCGAGCTTGAGGTTTCGTAAGTCTGGTCATAAACGGTCGAGTCAGCGGCTACGGAGTGCCACATGCCAGCGATCACCTGGGACCGAGAGGGAAATTCCATCGGAGGTCGACTGGCTACTGACCTTCGCAAAGCAATCACCCAAGTCCGACTCTCTTCTCGCTATAACAAATCAATCATTTCGATACTGACTGTAGACTGCCATGAACGGCCAAGTGAGCAGCTGTAGAGTACCAGATTCCAGTGTTCGTCTAGACCCAAGCGGGAAAATTCCTTTTGGGCCGCAGTCGCAATGCTAATACATGCTACAAAATACAGGATATTCGCTGCAGGCATGATGACAGACGTATGTGCAAACACGCGCCAAGCAAGTTCAATGCATGTTTCCTTCGTACATATGTAGGATTCGAGCATGTTTGCAGACATGTTTTGCGTGACCAGTGCGTCAGGACCGCCGTGCAAGGAACAAGCACGCCTCAGACAATGTTTAAAAACTTTTTTCTTTTTTTTTTTTGCGTGATGCCTTAGCAGTTTGACCGCAGCTTTAGTGTCGGCAGGCCATCTGGCCTTTACAAACAATCAAGAAGGTTTGAATCTCACCGTAGAGTGCACGCGAGATGATTTGTCTCCTTTTCTTTTTTTTTTTTTATTCTCAGCATTACCACTTTATGATGCCCGCCAACGGCCAACTCGTAGCGACAAGTTCATCCCATATATGACGCGTGTGTACAGTACGGTGCGCGTGCGAAGTAAACACGCGTCGATGACCGGACTGACGTAACCGACGAAAGTGAAAAAAACAAACAAAAAAACGCGGAGAGAGACAAAAATAAAAACAAAAAAGCAGACAGGAAGCCCGGAAGATCGGTGATGGTGGCCTCCGGGCATCCTGATGGCGCGCGGGAGCCCCGCTTATGACATCAGCAGCGGCCCCTCCTGTGGACGTCATACCAGGACGACCCTCATGGCCGGAAAATCCCGCCCAGAGGGTGCCTATTTTTTTCGATTCGTTGGGGGGGGGGGGGGGGGGGGAGGCGGGGGGGGGGGGGGGGAGCGGATGGCGTGCCGGCGATCAGGTTGCAGCCGTCGGAGGACGCGTCCTGGAGTTGCAAATTTGGTCGTCGTTGTTGTCGACGACGGAAGGAGAAAGCTCGCGCACGTAGGCAGACGTCGACGCCGACGACGACGGCTCGCCAGGTCAACGTCCCGTGGGGTTGCGAGAGACTATTGACAGAGCAGAAGGAGGAGGTTGTCCGTTGCGCAATCGTGTGTCCGCTGCAGCAGGGTTCGTTGGCACGGCCCGAGTTTGTCGGCGCATGCGAGCCGCTGAGTCGGTCAGTCCGGCGAACGCCGCCGGCGGAGTTCAACGGCGCGATCGGTGTGGTGCAACCACGGCGGAGACAAGACAACAAACGGAAAGAAAGGAAAACAGGAGAGGGTCTGCGCATTCCTCGACACAGCCTGAAGTTGTATTTGCGACGACGTCACTAAACATAAGAAGGTTTCCGAGAGGCGCCGCCTCGTAGACAGTGGTTATCGCTATAGTGACATGGGAGTGAGAGACACAGTTTCACATTAAATGCGAGCGGAGAGAACGCTACCATCCCACGAAGTCAACCACACAGCGTCAAAAGTGCACCGTCACGGCACCGGTCGTCTTTGTTCGTTTTCTACCACCGGCTAAACTTACCACGCACACAAAATACGCTATGATCCTGCGGTTTTTTTTTCCTCTTAGTCGGCTGCTTTTTGGAATTAAAGGGTGAAGTGTAGTTCCTGATCAGAACTTCAGACACGCAGGACGTGGCGTAATATGTCCACGCTTTCTTCGTTCTTCGGCGTTTTGATCAGGTAATGCGGAAATCTCATTGGCTGCGGGGCGACAATAAGAAACGCAAGTTCGTCTGCTCCTTGCGAAAGGGTTGCGGTACCGTCAGGAGGCCGCGAGCTCTGATTGATTCCGATTGGACGGATAATGAGTGGACCTCAATGCTGGCTGCATGGCTGCAGCTGCCTCGAGGTCTACCCACTATCCTTCGAAGCAGAGCCAATCAGAGCTCGCGGCCTCCTGACGTCACCGCAACCGCTGCTCAAGGAGTAGACGAACTTGAGCTCCGCATATCATGCACGCGCACGCGTCTCGCCTCGCGCTGTCGTTTCTTTGACTGTCCGTGACTTTAGACGGAGAAAGTTCAACGACCAAAAGCCTCCATCGTTCTCGTCTGCGGCAACAGCTACGGCCGGAAGCTGAATAGCCGGGGTGGCGATGTTTTGACGCGTCCTGGCCTGTTGTCTCTCTTGTTTGGGGCGACTGTCCCACGTCTGGACGAGCAGATAACCATCCCGAACTTTCGCGAACCGATAAAGACCGCGCGCGCGCGTAAAACTCGTGGAGGGAGAAGGGCGACGGGAGCTTCCACAGCCCTGTGGATGAGAGTGGTGTGACCTTAGCGTTATCGGTAGCCACGCTTTTATGAAACCGCGAAATCGCTGCGTCATGGTCGGGCGCGGAAATTTCAGGCTTCACAACCTGCGATATAGAGCGGTGCGCGAATAGGGCTCACTTTCTTCGAATCGAATAGCGCGGTTTCACTCCTAGCTTACATTCCTGTACTTATATGTACTTACATTCCCAGCATTCTCCTTGATGCTTGGGTAATTTAGCACTGGGTCTATTGGCTTGCTTCCTGGTTGCCCACACAAAGAAAGCTGAGTCGGCAAAATGTATAGTTGGTCTCATGAGACAACTTCCTTTTTGCCTTGGTCTTGGGGTTTGGTATGTTGGTGCACAGAAATGTTGTAGATCCTTCAATTTCTTCTTCTTTTTTTTTTAACAACGTGAATTTTTTGCGAACACGGACAGTCGCTATTTGGCTTGAGCAGACCTTCCTTGCATGCTGCATTAAGGCATCAATTTACCCCTTGCATGTATTGTTGAGAAGGACGTTAGTCGAAAAAGGTGAGGATGAGTAGAAGCGCTGCTTGAGGTTTGTGGTATTCTTTGCAGTATTCACACTGGAGTGTCGTCGCAGCCACAGAGGCGAAGCATCCAGCAACGTAGGTGTGAATAGCAGTCTTGGACGACAGAGCTGCTAAATCATAGTCGGCGTTGTTAAATGCAAAGGCTAAAACACAAAGCAAAATACTTTGTGCAGGCGACTCTGATGCTAAACCAACAAAATATATCTGAGCACTTTGAAAGTGGTAACTCGTTCTAAAAATACATAATATGCCTTCTTGAGATTACAGAGAACTGCTGAGTTGTTTACTTTACTATCATCCTTCCGGACACAATGACAATCCAGAAATGCAAGAGTACAAGGACAAAAAAAAAAGCTGCCGAACAAACATACCTTCGAAGAGTTTGTAACTTGAACTTGTTTATCCCGAATCACCTCAATTCATTAGATATGGCGTTGCTCGTCGGTCGTAGGGAGAATGTGTGAACCTTCGGTTCTCAGGCTTAATTTCCCCAACACTACGACACACAAAACTTATAAGACATTGATCCTCGCGTTTGCACACACAAAGTTCCGGTCGCCGACGGACGCAGTAAACACGCAGGCGGCTTGTCTCCGCATTTCTAACGGCTTTCTGCTTGCCCGATCGCGCACCTATATGGACTGGCTTTCCATCGCTTACTAGCCGCCTGCAGTCTGAACATTTTGCATTGTCTCGTCGTGTAATCTTCTTTTTTATTATTTCTTATTAGTTTTAATCGGCAGAACCTATAACACACTTCCATCTTTAGCGCTCAAACCAAACGCATCGAAAATGACGATGCATAAAAAAAAAACTATTTTCCCGCGTTATCCGGTGTACTTGCTAGTGAGCGCGTTGGTAATTATGTAAGTTTAGAAAGAGTTATATACGTAAAAACTGTCTTTACGTATATAACTCTTTCTAAACTTACATCCGGTGTGCTTCGCTAGCGTCGTCGCAGACGTTCGGTGGTGAAAACATTCTGCTGTGTCTTCTCGTTTGACCTAGGAAAAGCGACGTAGCTCACGTCACAAAACGAAGCTCGTAGGAAACGTTATTAGATTAGCTCAGTTACGGAACTGTTCATAGACGCTGCTTGCACGAGCAGTAAACTCCCCTCACTCAACAGGACTCGCCTTTCGCCGTTTGACGCGTCGGACGGCTGTTATGGTAACTGCAGAGTATTCTATGGAATACGTACGTGTCGAAGCACAGCGTCTAGATGGCGTTCCACCGTACTCTATGCAACACACAGTTATAAAACGAAAATCTAGATGGCGCTTCAAGCGACGGGAGGCGGACTGAAGTGAGTGAGGGGGGGGGGGAGTTTCACGACTAAGGGAGTTTCACGACTGAGGTAATCTAGTAACGTTGCTCGTAGGCTTTAGTTTCTAGAAGTTGTCGGGTTGGCGCGTCGTTCCTCTAGCTCAAATTTGGAGTTGCTCCCGGATCTCGCAGATCCGATTCAAAGAATTGAAGAGCTAAAAAACGGCCAACCAAATTTTCAATTTTTTTTTTTTTTTTTTTAGATTGCATGGATTTTTAATATAGCAAACAATCGAAGGGTCCCAGCAGAAGACGTAGTATGACAATACCATAGGCACGCAGCTCAAGTTTTGAGCACCACTCCATGCTAACAAAATATAATAGTTGTGGCTCGCATTTCAAACATGCGTCATTACGCTTCCCAGCTGCAGTTTTTTATACTCCGTTTCAATATAAGTGCCAGTGTAGCAGAGGCTACACGAGCGAGCTCCGAGCTTTCAGTTTTCCTGCTAAACACGCACGCTCGTCCAGTGCGAGCTTCGTTCAGGGGAACATGCTTTTGTACTGTAGCTTCTGCTTCACTATCACGTAAAGTGAAACATAGCTTCCTTTATACTGACAAAGCCTGGCAGATCGCCATGAGAAGCGTCCGCCGAAATTGAAAAGGTAGAGCGACATGCAACGGATGAGAGGAGAGTCGCGTGACGGGCGCCCCGCTGCGGCGAGACGCCGAAACACACTTCTCCCGAGCGATGGAATGTCCGTTTGTGCTCCTCGCGTTCCTGGCGCTACCGCTTCTTTTCTCATCGGGTTGGAAAACCATAATTCCGGGTCCTCGCCGCTGCAAAAGCTGTGCGCTGACGTCCAGGTCTCTCGAGAAATGCTTCGTGCTACCAGATCCTCGCGCTCCAAATCTGCGACCGGGCACTCTATGGCTCCGTCGTCGAACTGACAGGCTTTGTGAGGGCCTCCTGCGTTGCCCAGGGGGTGCTGCAAAAAGGGGCTTGTTAGGCCTTGTTTTGGGTAGTACAAACTTTAGCGTCTCAAACTGTCACGCATGCAGAAGTGTGCCTGCTCTGGTGCAGAGCGCGAGATCACGATGAATATACAAAGAAACAACAAAAATTCGAACGCCGTCAAAGCTACGACGCTTAGAGCGCGAGCCAAGAGATGCCGTTTCACGCGTTCCAAAGTAGACATGACAAAGAAAAAGAAAAATGAAAGCGTCCGACACAGGTGTTTTGACGTCACCACCCAGAAATAAGAGACGCGTACCCTAGCGGTGGTGTCATCACTTTGGCACCTTTGATTCTCTTGCGGCGTTGAGTCTGGCCGATTTCAGGCGTCCAAAGGTGTTTTTTCGTTCATCAGCATCAGACAGAATTAAAAAAGCTCAACACACGTGCCATAAGTAGTGCGACGATCAATCAGGTGAGCTTGTACTACCCAAAATGAGGGCGCTGCAGTTTGTTCTAAGCTTCAGCGCAGGAGGCCTTATAGAGGAGGAGGCTATGGTCGTACTAACTCGGATCTATTCGAGTAAAATTTGGAACAGAGCCTTTCTCATGCCCTGCCTCCACTGGACGCCATATTTGAGGGCGATGTTTAGAGCGCATGCTCGTAACGAACTCTTATTAATAGCCCGCTAAGTCCGGCAATCTTGATGGTGCAGAATGTACGTTACAAAAGAACTGCGGAAGCTCGCAGACAGCACGCGCTCAGCAGCCGCGCACACAGATATGGCCGCCAGTGAATAGTTCCTATTATACTTCGTTTCACCTTATGTTGTACCGCAGCGAAGGCTATAAGCGCGAGCTCATTGCGTTGGCAGCCGCTCTTAAGTCACGAGATCTTGTGCCTCCGAGATGTGCCCCAGAGCAAGGAGCTCACGCTTGTAGCCTTTCCTGCGGTACATCATAAGGTGAAACAGAGTATAGTGGCGAGATGTTTGGGTGGCGCCCTCCTATGATTATCCCTCGTGACGTCATTACCGTGTGAAGAACAAGTTAGATGGTGTTTGTAATTAGCATGGTGGAAGCTGGAAATCATTGCGCTTTTAAACCAATACTGCCAACACCGTCAAAATCGAAGTTCTTACACTACTCTTATTTCCGTCGATGAGGAATCCTTTGCTGACGTCAAAGTCAGCATTCGGCCAATCGTAGAGGGCCGACCACCGCGACGCTTTCGATCGGTCACGTCGCCAATAGGTGAGCGGCGTTTGGCAACTTCAGGTTCCTTAGGAAATTTTGTTTCACTGTTGACAAACGACGACAATGAGCTACGAGCCTGTGCAAGCACGGTTTTCAAACCTCCAGACTAGTTTTCATAACCATGCCTTGAAAGGCCTCCAGAATACCGTACGTCTTTTGTTAACAGCTAAACAAAATTTCCTAAGGAACCGGAAGTTGCCAAACGCCGCTCACCTATTAGCGGCGAGATGTTTTGGTGGCGCCCTCCTATGGTTCCCCCTTGTGACGTCATTACCTTGCAAACAACAAGTTCGATGGTGTTTGTAAATAACATGGTGGAAGCTTGAAATCCTTGCGCTCTCAGAGGAACACTGCCAACACCGACAAAATTAAAGTTCTTTCATTCCTCTTATTTCCGTCGATGAGAAATCCTTTTCTGACGTCATAGTCAGCGTTCGGCCAATCGTGGAAAACCGACCACAGCGACGCTTTCGGTCGCGCACGTCGCCAATAGGGCTGAGTGTGCACGTTCGACGTTCACGCTTCGCCAAAGTTTTCTCGAAGTAGACAGCTCGCGCTGGAGGCTGCAGGACAACCGTAGGACCGCTTTGCCGTTTTCAACCTCGCTTAATTTATGGAGCCGAAAATTTTTATATACGCGGGGTCAACGTCCATGCCCTCTGACTCACTTATTGACCCCGCTCACACTGTATTCTTCGGGTGTGATCGCATTCTGAACTTCGTTATTGGCTAGAATCCTTCCCCTGTTTCCCATGCCTGGATACCAGAGTGTTGTGCAGAAAAAAAATAAAGTTGACCTCAAATGAAATTTTCTAATCTCTTTAGTATCCGTTAAACGAACGTGATTAACGCGTACTTTCCTGATATCCTATTAGTGGTCCTCTCCGAGGAGTGCCGTTTATGAATGTTTGTAGTCTGTGTGGCCGAGCAAAATTTATTTGCTACAAAAATAAAATTATTTCTTCCCTTTTCTTTTATAATGCCCGCGTTGGGCGATGCAAGATAACATAAAAGAATGAATGAATTGATTAATTAATTATGTTCGAATATCCTCCTAAAGCCGGGGTCACACTTCTCAAACATCATACAAAGGACGGTCTGCTAACACGAGTCACCACACTAACCGTGCTTCGAATGCCGCGTCTCGTGTTTTTTTCCCCCTTGAACTCGTTGCCATGCGGCATTCGAAGCACGAACCTCGCGGTGACTCGCATTGGAATCTCTATGCAGACTGTCGTTTGTATGATGTATAAGCAGTGCGACCCCGGTTTAACCATCCTCAAGAGCCACAGCTGTTTCCCTCTTTCCTATACGGGTAGAAACTAAGGGAGAGGAGGAGAGGAGAGGGGACGCCGGAACACCGAGCTCTGGTTGGTACTGGTACGAATAGTGGGTAAACATAAAGCTATAGCTGCCTTTGTCTCTACCGGCGTTTAGCGTTCTAACGCGTTCGACAAGTTTACATGGAAATGACAAATATGTTTGTAACGTAATCATATTGGCGAGTCACGTGCAGCACATGAAACGTCATTTGAAAACAGCATGAAAGCTACGTCTTACGTATGTTCCAATTTTCGTGAGATTTATACCATTATTCATTTGCACATCTATTTACCCTTCATTCTGCCGGGCACGTGGTGGCTGAATCTTACGCTATGTAGGCTGCGCACAATCGCACTTTAGCTCTTTAAGACCTAAGCCAAATTAAGGACACGAAGCGCATATAGTACACCATATTGCCGCGTGGGTGGTGGAGTTAACTAGAGTTACTGTATAGGCTCCCGTAGGGAGCCTATACAGGAACTCTAGAGTTAACAACTCATGAGGCTCCCACGCGGCCGAGCTTGGTTTGAGCCCTCGTTCCTCCGCGCAGCAATATTTGAACAGCAGAGTACCCACGATGATGAGCCCACGGCATCAGCTTATAGAGACGTTTTGAAGTGCGTGTGTGAATGGGGAATATAGTACAAGACTATTTTGCTAAGTCCCTTGCCTACCAACCCTTACTCCTCACCTTTGGCACCTGCTTTCATCACCGACGTTGCAAAGTCATGCAACCTAATATGTAAATGTTTATAAAAAATAATTAAAAAAACTCGCAATTTTTAGAGCGGCAGTAAACGCTTCGCTAAGACACATCATCACGTAGCAGTGCGTAGGCTGCCACTCTTGGACATCTAGGAGCGTTTTTCGGACTTCTTTTTTGTCTACGTGCTTCGACGACATTCGTGATTTTTCTTTGTCAATTATGGGAAAGAAATGTGAAAGCGGTCGACCTAGTTCACCTGTTATGGGGCTGCAAAGGCCTTGAGGCAACAAGGAAGAAGCACCTAAAGGACGGGGTGACATCCATGGAGGACTGGGTCTTTCCCCCAGGACCTCCAGATAAGCAATGCCAAACTCTACGCACGCTTCGGGATTATATCCACGAAGCTGGCATAGAAGTACATATATAATTCCCTTCCCCCCATACCGCGAGTCCGGCCGCGATGCCATTGACTCATTCTCCTCCCCCTCCCCCTTAGCGGTTCAAATAAACGTTTTATACTACTACTACTACTACCCGTGTAAAGCTAAAAGACCGCATATGATGGAACCTCCTGCCACCTACCGACTAAATGTTTGGCCGGGAATTCTACCAGCTGGGCCCGTTTGCTCGAAGCCGGTTAACTTTAACCGTGGTTAAGAGTTCACCGCCCTTCCCTACTTGGTACCTACAAGTACCTAGCCAAGTTGACGAGGGCTGGATGAGCGATAGCTCCGTATTTTATTATGGCGTGGTAGCTGGTGTCACCAAGTGGTTGTAGCGAATATTAGTGGCTTCCGTGGAAAAAAGTTCTCAAAAAGGGGGGGACCCAAAAACACACGCTACCGGTTTTTCGCGACGCAGCGCGGCATACATTTGAGCTTAAGAAACATTTTTTGTTGCTTGTGGTACAGATACTGGGTAAGGTAAAACTAAATTAACCCTTGTTTGGAAAATTTCTAAATACTTGGCTGTCTGAATTGAAGACAAGACTCTTTGAAATTTCCTTTCAAGTTTGAAAGAGGACGACGAAGTTCAGTCCCGACAAGGAAGAAGTGAGCAGTGAAAGGCGGGCGGTACACCGGCAGCATGGTTGGCATGCATGTAAGAACTGTATATAACACCATCATAAATTGAAAAACCTGTTTATTCGGCTCCAGTGAAAATATACCTATTGGTAAATTACCCAAGCATCGGGGAGAACGCTGGAAGTAAATAATCATAATAAGGCTTTGACAAACGCGCGTGGAAGGCGAAATTTGTTTTGGGCTTTTTGCTTTAGAACAGTTACTACTGCAGACGCCAGCACGTGCAGCGCGTGTAACTACACTTGTAGCATGCACCTTGGTGCTTGGGAAATTTAGCAAAACGACTATTGAGACGTGACTGAGACGCTGTCTGGCCGATTGAGTCAAAGCAATCCACTTTCCGAAGACGTTGCCATGCCGACAATTATCGCGTTCATTTAGGCTTAGGTATGGCCAGAATCGAAATACTAGCTGAAAAATGCGGCGAGGTCATTGCTCATGCTTTGCGATTTAAGTGAGGTAAGGCAAAGCGAAAGCCTGCTGCACCATTCGTTGCCGACTAACGCGCCCGATATTGCAGCTACAATGACATATTAGTTCCAAAGCGAGCGGCGCTCACTCACCGGGGCACCGCCATGTTTCCCTGCCGTCCTTACTCTGCCGGTCACGTGACCTAAAATTCCCAATCGTAGGGAAATGCCGGAAATGCGGTTAACTTCTAACCGCGGTTAGAGTTATACCCCTGTTATGGAATAGCTGTGCGAGAGTATAGTGCGGTATCAGTGGTGCCGCGTAACAGCAGTTAAGCTGAGTTAACCGCGGTTAAAGGTGCCCGTGTAATACTAATACCCCTGTTACACGGGCACACTTAGCTGCAGTTACGCTAAGCCACAGTCAGCACACAATACTTACCGACAACATTCTGCGCCTATGCAGTCAAAGCTATGGGCGAACGTGCGCTTGAGCATCTATCGAAGCAGTGCACGCGCGCTCTTCACGTGTTATGGAATAGCTGTCCGAGAGTATACTGCGGCATCTGTGGTGCCGCGAAACAGCAGTTAAGCTGAGTTAACCGTGGTTAACTGTGCCCCCCTGTTATACCCCTGTTATACCCCTGTTACACGGGCACACTTAACCGCGGTTAACTCAGGTTAACTGCTGTTACGCGGCACCACAGATACCGCACTATACTCTCGGACAGCTATTTCATAAGAAGTGAAGAGAGCGCGTGCACTGCTTTGATACGTGCTCAAGATGCTCGAGCGCACGTTCACACATAGCTTTGACTGCATAGCCGCAGAATGTTGTCGGCAAGTATTGTGCGCTAACTGTGGCTTAGCGTAACTGCAGTTAAGTGTGCCCGTGTAATACTCCTGTTACACGGGCACACTTAACTGCAGTTACGCTAAGCCACAGTTAGCGCACAATACTTGCCGACAACATTCTGCGGCTATGCAGTCAAAGCTATGTGTGAACGTGCGCTCGAGCATCTTGAGCACGTATCAAAGCAGTGCACGCGCTCTCTTCACTTCTTATGAAATAGCTGTTCGAGAGTATAGTGCGGTATCTGTGGTGCCGCGTAACAGCAGTTAACCTGAGTTAACCGCGGTTAAGTGTGCCCGTGTAACAGGGGTATATTACACGGGCACCCTTAACCGCGGTTAACTCAGCTCAACTGCTGTTACGCGGCACCACTGATACCGCACTATTAGCGGCGAGAAGTTTTGGTGGCGCCCTCCTGTGGTTCCCCCTTGTGACGTCATTACCTTGCAAACAACAAGTTCGATGGTGTTTGTTATTAGCATGGTGGAAGCTTGAAATCATTGCGCTCTCAAAGGAACACTGCCAACACCGTCAAAATTAAAGTTCTTTCATTCCTCTTATTTCCGTCGATGATAAATCCCCTTTCCGACGTCATAGTCAGCGTTCGGCCAATCGTGGAAGGCCGACCACAGCGACGCTTTCGGTCGCGCACGGGGCTAATACTCTCGGAGAGCTATTTTAGAAGAAGTGA